>JBAMYA010000009.1:7877550-7909555 GCA_037176975.1 Arrhamphus sclerolepis
AGTGAACGGGACTCCTGTGACGACCCGTGTCAGGTAGGACTGAATCTGCTGTTTGTGATAATGCTCAGTATGGATTTATTCCCACATGGGAAGTACAAAATATCCTGTATCTGTATATATAACATGAAAAAGGATCACATCTGTTTCTGTATTTGATTAGCCATTCCCTATAAAGGAGATAATATCCTCTGCAAAAGTTAGGACCCCTCCTTTAATCCTGTACTTTATACTGTGAAAAATAATAGCAAGTCTTTGTATTTGGTAAATATGATCACAGATGAACAATGTTTAATTTTTCCCCCCAATGCCATTATTTATTGTTTTTTAACAAAAAAAAAAATTGGTATTTGGTATAAACAACTTAAAGCAGCCATTTAATGTATGACCTTTTTACTTCCTTACATTGTTGTGGATGTGGAAGTCAGAAAAGGGTTTCATATTCAGAAAAGGGTCTAAGTTGTAGGTTTTTTTGTATTTTTTCTGTCTTATTTTGTCTTATTTTGAGGACGATGTGCAACTGTCTTGATTTTTCTCCACTTGTGAATACTTCAGATTGTTTGGTTTGGAGTTTTTTCTCTCCTTTTACAAATTGATGTTCACTGCTTATGTCTTTACTTCTTGACATTGTGTGAACACATCTGTAATTGGCACAAATTTAAACCGCATGGAGGAGCATTTGACAATTAATTAGGTTCATTGGCAACAGAACAGTAACATATATTCCTTTTGGGTCTAAAGGAGGATTTCAGAGGGTCTCTTGGGTGTAAAGATGGGCAGGAGTTCAATAAACTGAGACAAATTGTCCAAAAAAATTTGTTGACCAAAGCTTTATCACGCACCCAGAAATGCTGCTGTCTTCTCTGGACCCAAGTTAATCTAAAATGGATTGAAGCTAAATGGAAAAGTGTTCTGTGGTCAGAATTATAAATTCTGTTTGGAAACCATGGACGCCGTGTCCTGTTAATAAAGAGGAGAGGGACCATCCAGCTTGTTATCTGTGTACAGTTCAAAAGCCTGCATTTCTGACGCTTTTTCTCTCTTGGTGGGAAATCCTGCACAGATGAATATTTTTTCTTTTGTGACCTTTTCTTGGAGGATTACTTGTAGGTATAGAGCTTGATTTACGGCTACCTTGGCAACGGAGCTCCATGCTGTCCGTGACGCCGTGCACGCCATTGTTTTTCTCTCTCCATGTTGTATTTCACGTACGCAACACTTGATTTGGAATTGTTTTGGCGGTATCTTAGGTATTTTAGGGCGTTCTGGGAGTTCTCACTTCACACAGCCACAGAGCCATGCTCCCCATTTCATGTGATTTTTATTATGTTTTCACAAAAAAATATAGGATTAAAAGAGGGGATACTACCTTTAACACAGGAATCTAGATGTCTCCTTTAACACGGCGTTTTACTCTCCTCTTCTATTTGGTCTTATCATGCGTTCACATAGCTCTGTCATATCCACTGGTAGGAGATTGTGCCATCGATGGAGACAGGAGATCTGTGTGCTGACACTGCTCCAACACCCAAAACCAAAGCCTGCCACGACCCTGGAACTGTCAATGATACATGCGGACTCACCACCTACCAGGACACCCCATACAGCAATTACATGAGTTACACAGGTACACCAGATGAGCGGTCCCTTATTGCATTGTTGCTACATAGAAAAAAATGGCCCTAAAACTAAAAAATAATTACAATGCATTTCAGAATGTATCATGAATATTACTGGAATAGCGATGATGGAAGATAAAGGACAAGATGTCAGCAATGCATTTAATTGTTAACAGATATATATATATGTATATATGATGATGAACCCGCAGTCATATGAAGGCTTTTGTTTGAATCACCTCAGATGACAACTGTACCAACCACTTCACACCAAATCAAGTTGCCAGGATGCACTGTTACATTGACTTGGTCTACCAGAAGTGGTTGCTGAACCGTCAGCCTGCCCCTATCCCTCTCGCTCCCATGGTGACTGACCAGGACACAGATTCTGTCTCAATATATTGGCTCCCACCCATGAGAGGGCCCCTTTATCAAAGGTATGATTGCATGATTGCAGGGGCAGTCAAGTTTGAATCCTGTCGCCTGCACTTGTCTTCCTTGAATTACAGACTGCATGAATTAGCATGAATGATAACACTGCCAGCAGTGTTGCATTTGCTCTCTTTTAACACTGTCAATAAATAAAGTCAATAAATAAAGCCAATTCTGACCCAAACCTGCTGAGCTTGTTGACAGGATATTGCCTCCAGCAAGGCCATTCCAAGAGTATAGCAGGTATACACTTACCGTTTAACAAATTAATATGATTTATTCACATGATGGGCGACCGGAGGAGCAGCTAGTTATACCCTCTCATATGGTTTTGTTTATGCTTTCACCGTGACCACGTCATGACCACAAACACTTTCTAAACAAAGATGAAGAATGTCTTTGTAAATGAATGACATAAGCGCTTGCCCAATGTACAAAATAACGTCAGATTCTGAACATTAAAACATGCTGTATCTCAAGTTGGATTTTCAGTGTCTGAAACTGCTTACGTTAATGAATTTAGTTACTGTTATGAATAAAGCTTCAGGTGACTTCCACCATAAGTCATCAAAGTGAAGCTTATTTATTGACTTCAGTTTTGATTAGTCCAGCTGTACTGTAGCTCTCATCTGGAAATTGCATATTTTCTGTAATCAACAGAGGTTTCCTTCTGTCCTAGTTCTCCATTCCACGTGTCTGGCATCAATTGTGGAGACTGTGAGAAAGATAGGGTTTTCCACCAGTATGCCCATGAGGCATCCTCACCTCGCATCTGTGACACATCAGGCTACTGGACACCTGAGGAGGCAGTTGGTGAGTCCAAAAATGCGTGTGTGTCTGTGCAAATGGATATTTAAAAGCATTCACATCCTTGTGTAATGTTTCTTTTCCTTTTTCTTTTTTTTTTTTTTTAAAAGCAACAACCAGTGGAAGACTGGAAATGAAGAATTGTTGGTACTTTATCAAAAGAAATTATTTTTCCAATCACTGAAATTAAGCAAATTAACTACTTCTTGATACTTTTGTTAATATTTTTTGAACAAATATGGGGATTTGAGGTTTAAACACACACACACTGGGTCTCTTCGCTGTAAATTTCAGGTGCGTGCAAGGCTAATGGCTCCTGTAATAGGAAAAAGCAGAAAATCATTTAATGATAATAGCCCTCAGCTACAGGCCTCTCTGTATGTCTGTTTTGTTTTAGCCAAAGTGAGAACAAAGATGGTTAATGTTAGCATCAACTCTGGCTAATGTTTAGGTGCTGTTCAAACTCTGAACCTCTGTCATAAACCAAAAAGTGTATCCTGTAGTTGTATATTGCTCTTCATGTGCACCATATGGTCCTTGTTACTCCAATTAGAATTTATGGTGGAGAATGGTTTCTTTTGACGTGACATATAGGGTGAGAGAAGAAAACAAAACTACAAAAAACAGAAAAAAGGAGCACAATGAAATAAATGAGGCACATTAAAGGAAGAGAGAGGGCAAAGAGGAGAAACGACGCAGAAAACATGAACGCGCCAGCATAATGGCGCTTTCTCTTCCATGGAAATTCTCCCAAAATATGTGGAAATCCTCTGCTAGAGGCTTCGCTTTGAAAACAGGCGGCAAAGAGTAAAAAGGAAGATAAGAGCTCCCTCATTTGCTGCAGGATCATAATGATGATAGAGAGTCAATTACAGTCTTAGTCTAAACAGTGGTATGCACATAACAGGAGACAGCCAGTCTGCTGGCTACCCTCTTTCCCTTCTTCACTGTGAAGACCATTTGAAAAAGACGATGATGTATGGGTCACTTTATCCGCCAAGGGAGGTGGGCCGTATTACCTTCAGCAGGGAACGTTAGAGAAATTGTAAAAATTCAGACTCCTGAAAATGTTACCTGTGTCAATACTGACTGGCTTCCCGACTGATCCGAGTTCAGTTCAGGCTCATCGTTTCAGATGTACACGCCTGTTGTAGGTGACTAATTCAATGCATCACGTTTTAGAGAGACCTTTATTTTAGGACGAGGTTTATTTAGGCTGTTAATAGTGCGTCATGTTGCAAAATGTGCTGTGCAGAGCAGAGAAATTCATGAAAGGTTGAAAGGCTATATGTAAAATCTGATACTCAAATAGAGGGGTTCACTGATGATTAGGGAACATTTAACATGCACATAAAACAGCAGGTATGCATTATGTTATATACACATGTCAAAAATAATATCTACATGAATGATGCTAGGGCAAAAATGACCAGTGTTACTTTATCTTACCTTTACTGGTTGTTACTGTGTGGCAGATCAGTCTGCAACATCAGCAGACACACGTGTATCATAAAACCTTTCTGTCCATTATGTTTATTGTGGAACGGAGATGATCAACAACTTGGATTACACATTGTTTCTGTTTTACTCAGATTATGGTGGAGCAAAAATGAGTTCACCCCACACCAGAAAGTACTACATCTAGTACTTTGTATGGCCTCCGTGATCTTTAATGGCAGCATCAAGTCTTCTAGACATGGAATGAACAAGTTGGAGACATTCTGCAGCATCAATCTTCTTCCATTTTCAACAAGGACCTCTTTTAGTGACTGGATGCTGGATGGAGAGTGATGCTCCACTTGTCTCTTCAGAAGGTGCAGGACTGGTGATGGCAGCATCTTCTCTTTCAGTGTAGATGAATAAATCTGAATTCATGATGTCGTCAATAAAATGCAGTTCCCCGACACCATCAGCACTCATGCAGCCCCACATGAGGACACTGTCGTGCATTTTTATTTATATTCCTCACCTTTGCGACACCATGACATTTTGAAGCCATCAGTTCCAGAAACATTTGTCATGGTCTCATCACTCCAGAGCATAGAGTCCCAGTAGTCTTCATCTTCATGGGCCCTGGAAACTCTAGGTGGCTTTTTAGTTCCTGGGCTTTAGGAGAGGCTTCTTTCGTGGACAGCATCCATGCATGCCAGCCCTCTGCAGTGTACGCTGTATTGTGTCACAGCAAATAGTCCCCCCAGTCTGGCTTTCTACTTCTCTAGATAACTGCAGTGAACTTCATGCTGATTTTCTTCAACCTTCTCATGAGAAGATGCTCCTGTTGAGGTTTTAACTTCTGTGGACGACCTGGACGTCTCTGGGAGATGTTGCAGTTCCAGTTTCGGTCCAGTTTCTGACTGATAAGTAAAGCTTTGCTGATCTTCTTGTAGCCTTCACCTTTGTGCTGGAAGAAATGATTTTCTTTCTCAGGTCTGGTGTCTTCAGGTCTCATTTGTCTTCCATCAGGTGCCATTGCTGACAGCATGAAATGGGGAGGAGTTTGACCCCCTTTTATAGTCACCTGTCTGCTGAACACCTGTTTGATGGCTAATTAGACTCACCTGTGATTGTATTCTTGTTAAATTAGACATTTGAAGTCAACAATTTAGCTGAAGAGACTTTCAGTGGGGAGAACTCATTTTTGCACCACCTGATTTGAATAAAACTGAAAAAATGTGTAATCCAAGTCATATTATTGACCTTACTTTCACATTAAACACATGTTATATTAAACTTTGTCTTGTCAACATTTTGGAAATTGCTTGTTTTCATTGAGATATTGTTTAAAAGGTTTCTTTACAATGGAGGTGTACTTATCTGCGCTGAGCACTGTTGTTGCAAGTACCGGCTACTAAGGTCCGAGTCAGCACATAAAAGTCCACAAAAGCACTTCAGTTTACTGGTCTTTATTTATAGCACTTTCCAGTGCAAGACACCACACATACCAGTCTGGCTGTTGGTCCAGTTGTCCTCACCCTGAGAGACAGAGTGCTGCTGGTGAAATAGAGGGAGCTTGGTTGGCACATGCAGCGCAGGTAGGGATGGGAATTGATACGATTTTTATGATTCCAATTCCATTTTCGATTCTGCTTAACGATTCGGTTCTTTATTGATTCCCTTATCGATTGTCATTAGAAAAAATGGCAGACAAACAGGTTGATTAGCATCACCAATATAAAATTTTAATAATAATAAAATAAATATTCTTCTCATGTAGAAATTAACAAAGTAAGACAAATTATTCTGTCCAACATTTTTTAGAAGAATGTCCAACAAGAATGTCCAACATTTTTTCTAATGAGCTGGGAGCTCCAGCAGACCCCCGTGACCCTGAAGTGGATATAGCGGGTATAGATGATGGATGGATGGATGGATGGAGAAATTAAAATTTTCCTTTTTAAAAGGATATGAGCTGAGCATTCAAAAATAAAACCACGTCAGCCAGTGACAAAAACAATCAAGTCAAATCCAGTGAATCACTAAGGGAACAAAAACATGACATTCATTAATAGTTACTGCATGTTGGGTGCACAAATGTCTCTGCATGTTGGTAGTATTTCCTCCCTTTGATAAAATATCCACTTTACAAGTATTGCAAGTTGCCCTGTTGTCGTCTCTTTTAGTGAAGTGTAACCAGACTTTCGAGCTTTTGTACCACCGCCATGTTTACTACCATGCACGTTACGTAAGCTATGAATGCGTGGTGACATCATTCGCGCCCACTGGAATCGATAAGGGAATCGTTTACAAATTTGGCAAACGATTCCAGGGAGTTGAAACACTGGGAACTGGTTCTCAACAAGAACTGGTTTTTGATTCCCATCCCTAAGCGCAGGTGTACCAATCAGTCCCTGAGCAGAACCGCACCCCACCACCACAGCTGTATACCTATATGGTTTTTCAGCAGGAAGAGCATTTTCAAAAGGAAAATTCAGAAGTTACTTAATTAAAATCATCAATATTGACCCAATTTTGGGACTAAAAACTATAATCTACAGTACAATACAAAATTTTGGTTTTGTCTGTAACACCTCAGAAGTTTCCTAAAAACCTGTAGTTTTGCACCCATTTGGCATCCTTTTGGGCTTAACTGGCAACCTCAATATGAAATACAAGCACTTGATGCTGATTGGCTGCCTTTACTGCCACTCAAAAGAGACTTTGCTGGCTTCAACATGGCAACTGGCCAACGGAAAGAGTTTAGATTGGGCCCAAAAGATCTGTCCTGACCCGAGCATGCTTGATGCCCGCCCTGTACTCAGGCCGGGCATCAAGCCAAGCTTGGGCAGAGAATTCAAACTGTATTTGCTATGTTGTGATCATTACGCCATAGCTTTATATGAAATAAAAATACTATTAATAAAAAAAAAGTTATATGCCAGGATATTGAGCCTGAACCGACCTGACAAAGTGGTGGGAAATCACGGCCAGATACCAGGCCCGAACTTGGGACCTGGCTGGGTCGGGTTTGGATGGAATGAGCGGGGGGAGTGAGATACATTTGATGTCATATGTATTCATTGTTCAGATTGGCCCAATTTCTGGCGAACATTTCTAAAGGAGGAATTTCAATGTCCAGAATGTCGAGGGTTTTATTCAACAAAGACAAGGAAAAAACGGATTTTGAATCTTTGTTTCCTTTAAATCAGAATAACACTAAACATTGAAAATAAAATAGATTTTAAACAGCACCAAGTCATAAATAATCTCCTTGTACTGTTTATAGTATGGTCAAGACCCAACGAGAACTTGTCTGTCACTGAGCACTGGTTGAAAAGGCAGAAAAGGTTACTTATACTGGAAGAAACCTTCGGCAGAACCATTCTCGTAGAGGAGACGCATCAGTCTTGAGGTGCAGTGTGAAAACAAAGAACTTACCATTCTTGATCTGTTCAGTTTAAAAGCCTAACTTGACATTTCTTGGTTTACTGTGCGCTAATTCCCACATGTGGAAAAACATGCACACAAATAACAGATGACAGACAGTTGTTCAAGGCTGCACCAGTTGCCTGTCTTTGTGTTAATTTTCTGCTCCCTCGATAATCCTTTTTCTTGGATCTTTATACAGCGAGAGATATTCATACCAGAATTTATCACTCATGTCTCGGCTTGGACAGTTCAACCACAGTCCTTCACTATTTGACAAAGAGCTGCTCCCTTGAGAGACGCCAATTATGTGTTAGAAAAATATGCTTCAGCTTTGATCAATCGATTGACCGCCCATTATGTACTTTTCTATTTTCACAGCTTTAGGGTTGTAGAATGAATGAAGTAATTTAGAGTCCTCGTACGTTGACGCTAATTTGTGCGCCTGTGTTATTTTGCTGTTGACCTCAGGGCCGCCTGATGTGGAGCAGCCCTGTGAGCCCAGTCTCCAGGCGTGGAGCCCTGAGCTCAGCCTGTACGACACCAACGTGACTTCGCCGTGTCCCGACACGGAGGGCTGCACGCTCACGCTGAGGTTCCTGCATCCTGTCGTTCCAAACGCACTCACGCTCTGGGTCACCTACATCTCCTCAAGTAAGCGTCAGCCCGTCACAAGTGCGACACAAACCTGATAGAGGTGGATATAACTGCTTTCATAAATATTAACAATAAATCCTTGAAAGACAAGAACAATATCAGTTTGCGCTGACGAAAGTGCTTGGAAAGTTATATTATAACCCAAAGCTGAGAGATTTAAATTTAGCCTTGACGTGCAGAGATATGAGCATGTTGTATAGTGCTTTTACTCCGTATACAAATGAGCTATTTTAATTTAAAACAAAGCTGCTGTTGATCCAATGCGCAATAAGGGATACATAGTTATAGTAAAGGTTTTCTCTCTTTTTATTTTTCAACCATATTAAAGTTTTTGATGTTTTTAAATGGGGTCGTCTTATAAAATGCAGAATTATTAGACATCATATTTTTCGACCCTTCTCTTGCTCTTCTTAGACAACCCAGCCATAGACAACATCGAGCTGATCACAGAAGCGGGGAAAAGCATAAACCTTGGTCCACAGCACGTCTTCTGTGACATGCCCCTCACCATGCGCCTGGACACCCACAACGTTGCCATATCTGCTGTAAAACTCAGCACCTTTGATGAGAAAATGGAAATCGATGCGGCCATGTTGTCTTCAGGCCCTGGCAGCCCTCTTTGCTCCGGGTGCCAACCTCTGCTGTACCGGGTTAAGCGTCGGCCGCCTTTCACCGGTCAATCCCCTTCCCCTCAGACCCAGCAGACCTTCACAGACAGGTAAAAGCTAAATGTTGGCAGGTATTTGTAGAGATGAATGCTTGGTTTGCACTGACTGCTGTTACACTTACAGTTCCACGGTGTTTCCAGTTAACGTGCCGTGACCATTAACGCTACCAAGTAACAAACATACTCGGGAGCCTCGTAGATAGCGAGCTGTCCCTGCTTTCATGTTCTGAGCTCAGATGTACTTTGCAGGTATATGCAGGTAAAAGGGAAAAAAATAGGCCAGTACACACAGCAGATTCTACAGACGAACTCATATTTCTCATAACTAAATTAATTCATAATTTCATATCTTGCAGGTCTGTCTCTTAAATGTGATGTGGTCTGGCTTTTATTGAAACTGTTAGAACTCAAGCGTGGGATGATGAGGACAGTGTTGCTGATCCAAACTGGTCTCAACTACGATATATACAGTTAAAATCAAAATTATTAGCCCCCAAGAACCTTTGGAACATTTATTCAAAATACTGACCAATGATTACATTAATTTAAACATCATTATTATTATTATTATTTTAAACTTTACACTGCACAAACTTCCTGAATGTTAAGGCCCCTATTTAGTTGCCTTTTGAATGTCAAATAAATATTTGAGAAAATTGAGGTGCTCAAGATTATCATCCTCAAGTGCCGCCAACTCTTTAGCAGTTGAATCTTGCATAAACGAGTCCATGAGCAGGGCTTGTGTCACTTCAACACTTGACTAAGAGAGAATTCTCTTAAATTGTTGTTAGGAAGTGATATCACCAAGCCAAAAAGTAAGGAAATCAAATTGGACCTCAGACAGAAGATTGTGGTTGCTCATCTGAAGGGGGAGGCTATACTAACATTTCCAAATGATTCAGTGTTCCTAGAACAGCTGTACGTTGCGTCATTACAAAGTACAAGGAGATAAATTCTGTTCAAAACAAATTTGGACATATTTGAAAGTACAATTGTTTCCAAAACTTTGGAAAGGAAAACAGTGAGGGACGTCATTAAGAATCCCAGGATGTCCGCGTAGAGGACTGTTGCAGGACTGGACTTGACATTTCATGGAAGACTGTTGCGAGGTCTCTCCATCACGGTGGGTCTTGGTGTCATTGTCCAAAAAGAACTCCCTCACTCACACCGCGGCCCGTCAAATCCAAACAAAAGTATTTGCCCATGAACAACATGGGGAATAGTTTCGAAAGTCTATCCTGTGGTCTAATGAGGCTAGACTTGAGCTTTTTGAGTACCTGGATGCTGCCTTTGCCTTCATTTCAAAACCAGTCCCCACAGTGAAACACAATGCCGTTGGCCTGGTTTGCTGCTTTACGAACCAGGAACCTTGTTCAAGTCATCATGAGTGAGGTCCTAACGGGACCTTCTCAGAGAATAGATCTTAATCTTATTGTAAATCTGGGGACTGAACTCAGAGTTGATGGTCACACTTCAAAACCGCACAATATGGATGAGCTGGACAATTTAAAAGAAGGAGCCAAGATCCTGTACCAGTTTAGGAACTGCTATAGGAACTTTTCGTCTATATAACTTTGGCTTCGCCATATTTTCCTCTTCTTTCAACCGAACACATTAGGCTTAACAGAAATTTGTCCTCGTTCCTTTATAACCAAATAGACTATGAGCACTTTTAGTTTAGTTCAGTCCTATCTTTCAGGCATTTTTTATTCACCAAAAGCTGATAAGAACCTGCCAAAATATGACAACTACGTCACATGATTGAAAATCATTTGGAGCTGATTTTAAATGTAGTTTGGTTCAAAATTTCTGAGAAGCTGTCATTGTTTCGTAGAGCAGGGCTGATGTTAGGTGGACTCAGCATCAAAAACAGTTTATTTTTCAGGAAACACTTCCTCTATGTTGCTCAAGCTTTGTTTGAGTGCAAAAAGATGTAACAACCAATGGGAATTGAGTTATGTGGGATTGAGAAGGCCAGAGAGAGGTTGACGTGAAGAGTGCTGGAGAGCAATGAGATGGGGAGGAGAAGAGCGTGGAGTTGAGCACAGTACAGAAGATGAGAAAGGAGAGGATCAAGGAGAACAATGGCAACTGGAAAAGTAATGGCGTGTGTAGACACAGCAGAGATGTGGGGATAGGGTCGTGGTTTGAGAAGATGAAACTTCAGGTGAATGAGACGTGCAGCAACCAGCACTGAAGGTGACAACTGCTCTACCTACATGAATGAAACTGAGCAGGTTTATTTTATCTTTAATGAACAACATGGCCAGAGGCTGTGAACATCTGTCACAGCTTGGGCCATGTTCTTCACCGTTCCATTGAGCTGTACTGAAGCATGGTCAACACACGCTGACTAAGAGTATCACAAAGACGTTAAAGAGTATAGAAAATATCAATATCCAGAGTTTTACTTTCCATAACTACTTTTAGGTAGGACTTTGTTACTCTTACTAACACTGGTCAGCCGTCTGACCAAATCGGACAGTGGACAAAGAACATCTGGAGGTGTCCTGGATTGTTCAGCACAGGGATTTTAGTTCCCATCAGAGCGGTATCACATTAGATTTGTTGTGTTCTTTGAGCATTTCCTAAGGAGTTTTTGCAATGCTCAGTGGCGTCCTGCAGGGTGGGGTGGGTGGGGGGTGGGGGGGGGTGCTTCTGTAGCAGCTGCTGTTGCTAGATGGGTTGTGTAAGATATGACCTCAAATCAATATCGCAATTTAATTTTACAATTACTTCTTTAAAAAAATAGTTTTAGTTTTTGCTCTCCAAGATCAGCGACAAGGCTTTTGGTGCAAATATAATCAACTAGTAAAACTGGAATATTCCTCTAATAAAAGAGTACATATATCTGATTTTAAAGTAAGTGAAAAGAAGCACACACAGAATCCCTTTATAAGGTCATTAAACAAATAATTTAAATAATTAACATATAAGAAAGATTACATTGATTATTGGTTCTGAATGATGGTTTTGATTAATTCTCTATTACCTGCTCTACCCTAGTGAGGAGTATTACTTTGTTTAAAAGGTCATAATATCATGACTTATTGGTATTCACAGTTTTTATTGGTTTATTTCCTTTGAAATTTGCAAATCCCATTTTCTTAAAAGTTGGGAAGTTTTCTAAAATACAACAAAAATATATTTTTGTTGTGATGTGTTAAGTAGTTTAAACAGTAGCAACAGCTCAGACGAGTTTCTGAGAGGCAATGAAAAAAAAAAAAAGAAAAGAAAAAAAAAAGAAAAATAAATAAATGAAAATCTTAGAATATGTGAGTTACAAAATCCTGGAAGATTCAAAAATTTTCAGATTAAGGGGTGGGAGGTGAGGGTGCCAGTACTGTTATAAAGTCCTTCTAAGGAAAGAACGGTTTGCGTGAAACTTAAGTGGGATTTAATCAAGTCAAGTCATTTTTATCAGTGTACATCACATTAAATATTAAACGCTGAGGAAACAGAAGGCTGCAGAAATGTTGGGGGGGGGGGCATCAATAAGTTAAATGTACACGTACGTCTGAGCCTTCGTCTTCCACGTGTAGAGAAATCTTATTGAAGGAATGTGCATAAAGGTTCGGCTGGAAACTGCTGTTGGACACATGTGACCTTGAAGCCATGTTTTGGCGTGCTTTCTGGAAGAATGAACTTTAAGTTGTTGCGCCAAAGATGACGAGGACCCCTCCCTTCCCCAGGCTGTTATCAGTGAAAGGTGAAAAGGGCAGGGTGTGTGATCGTAAAGGGAGCCACCCATGGCAGTGTTTATGCCATGGGTGGCTTGCATAAGTGTAAGGGGACCTCAGATTCAGAGGGTCATTGGAATTTTGAGACATATGTTACCATTAAGGCAACATCGTTTCCTGGGACGTCCATGCCTATTTCAGCAGGACACCTTATATTGCATGACTTAGCTTTATGGCAGCTCCCGTCGTGAATCTAAGTTAAGAGACAGTGTGTGTGTGTGTTTGGCCTGTCAGGGGTCCATCTCTGTTTCCTGTTGAAGTGGTGTTGCAGGCCATGAGGGGAGAATCAGATGGAGATAACCATGGACTGCTGATTTCCCTGCAGGGATCAATAAAGTACTTTTGAATTCAAATGAGCAGCTGAATGGCTTTTGCCTCTTTCCCCAATTTTTCTTTGTTTGTTACTGAAACCAAATTTTAGATTTATTCACATTGGTGTAAACAAAAAGTTGAATTAAAGTGTATTAGTTTGTTAACATTAACAGTGGTGATTAGTTAGACGTTTACAAGGATTAGAGATGAAGGTGATGATGGTGATAATCTTTCCTGTGCAGGACAGAGGAATGTGATGACAGTTTACAAAGCGTGTGTGTGTGTGTGTGTGTGTGTGTGTAATCTCTGACTAGTGTCAGTTCACATTATTAGACATAACTTAATTAATGGACATCTATGTTTTTTCTTCTTTGCATGTGTGGATTACATGGGTTACTACCAACATCTGGTCTCATGTGGCACCTTTAGAAATACATTTTCTGAGAATATGATAATTACACATACATATAATACATAAACTGGCATTCTATCAGAAGAACAGCGTTGATGGGCATACAGTCATAAGCTTAATATTACCAAACCTTGAGCTGTGACACCAAGGATTTCTGCATATAGTTCGAAAAAATGGGTGGACATAAAGTATTAATATGTGAATGTAAAAGTTTCAATAAACTTAAATTGCATACATTCTAAAGGCCAAAACAGATGGAATACAGAGGTAGAAGTGGTCTATTTATTTATTTATTTATTTTTATGAATTGCTTTGCTTCATGAATGGCACAGGAGGTGGACACAGCATCACGTTTTGTTCCACGGCTTTATCACCTCGGGATCTAATAACAGTAATCTGTTACTACCTCAGTAACCACGGGGGTGAAATGGATGCTGTGTTTATTGGAAATGTGCAAGTTTTACCGTGCTAAATAGGACTATAATCTCAAGCTCTTACGTAACTTGCTCCTGCTCTTACTATCCACAGCTCTGTTACGCAGGGAGTGAAGTACCAGTACACGATCCAGGTGGAGGCGGACGGCCTCCTCAGCAACCCTTCCCCACCTCTTCTCTATACACACGGGCAGCCGTACTGTGGGGACGGTCTCATACAGGGGTCTGTGTGGTTCATGAGCATTCACGATGGTGATTGGTTAGATGTTTACAAGGACTGGTGAGGATGGTGATCGTCTTTTCTGTGCAGGAAAGAGGAGTGTGATGACAGTAACCTCTTGGATGGTGACGGCTGCTCGAAGAAATGCTGTCAGGAGGTGGATTTCAATTGTATCGGTGAGCAACTGCTGCAGAGAGAAACACAATCTGTGCATAGTTACTAGCTGAAAGAGCAGCAGACTGTAGAAGTTCTTCCAAAGCAATCACAAACACTCTTTTAATGTTTTGCATCACTCTGCCAAGTCTGCCGTCTGTCTTACGTGTAAAACATGAGTGTCATATAAGCATCCAGTGTAAAAGAGCAGTCACTAATCAGCCAGAAATCCCTCATTTGTGCATGCAGCAGCATGAAGAAAAAAAAAAAGCCATGCCAATCAAACAGAATTTACAAGACATAAAAGCTTCTGGCTTGAGTGGATTCCACAACCCATTAATGTAACATCACAGCAACATAAGAGAAAACAGATGATCTGAAGGGTAAATGCAGATTTTTGCTTTGTTAAGTCACAAGTCTTCTTTGGAAAAGCGTTTGGACGATAGACTGGCTAAGAAACACCAGAACAATCATTTTCAGCAATAAAGTGCATGGCTTGGTTTCAAAACATATGTAAGCAATGCCTCTTAATTATTTTGGCCTTTGTAAGATTTTAAGCAATCATGATGGGCTCAGAGATATTCATAAATGAACTTTATTGATTTTTATCAAACATGTTGTGGTTTTGGATTGGACGTTTTCAAAAAAAAAACCTTCTCAGAATAACAGCGGCGTTTTGAACAATGTTTTCATTTTGTTTGAAATATTTTATCTCCAGTAAGTAATGCATATTTTATTATTAGCACCTGCAGCTGTTGGCCAGCTCGCTTTAGTCGGCGAACATAACCGATGTAAGAGCCCGTGGTTCTGACAACTGCTGTACAATGACCCCACAGTTAAGCGCTGCAGGCCCTGCTGTTGTTCTGGGTGGCGTGGTATTTCATTATTTCTCATCTTTTCTTGGCAATGTTTTGTTGTTGTTTTTTTCCCTCTCATTAAGAAACTTCAAATGAGGAAGGAGCCTCTGGTTAGGGTTCGGGGCAGGTTCCCCTTTGATGAAGTTATAAAAGTATGAACAATGTCTTCTTAAAATAAACAACAAAAGATTTATGGTTAAATGAAAAACCTTTGGAAAAACCTAATTTGTGGTGGGGTGATTCATGTGGCTGTCAAGAAAAGCAATAACTGGGTGCTTGTTTCAAATTCATCATGCTTTTCTACTGTCTTATGATTTACCGATGATCGTAGACGTACCACCTGCCACCTCTGACACGTCATCTTGAGCATCGAAGGGAGAGCTGTTCTGGACTCTCAGTGATGAGACAAATCTCATCTCAGAAATGGATAAATATTGTCTTCTTGTAAGACATGTCCTCGGTTTACCATCTAGACCACAACATCGCAGCTCTGCCGCGAGACCCTCCACACGGATGGACTGATCTGATTGGCTCCCAAAGACTTTTGGGCAGAAATAGTGAGCTCCAACGTAGACTGACGTACGAAGCAAATTCAAACTTGCGAGTGGCACGTTTAAATTTCTAGGCTAATCTCAAGACCCTTTACACAGAAAACAAGGTCAGTTTGGTCCCTTGAAGGACCGATCCAACTGAGCCCAATTATGTTCCAGGCCAGTCCCAGTACACTGTAATTTAGTTAATCCAGTTCATTCCAATACAAATCCAGATTTAAATTCTATATAATGCTAATTCTTGTAAAAAAAATACAGCCTAAAAAAACTATAAAAAACAGCCTAGTTAAGGATCAATAATCTGTCTTTGCATCACAGTTTAGTATCAGTTCATCTCACTTGTAATTTCAACTAAAGTAGTTCAAACTGGCACAAAAAAGAGTATAATGTAGTGTAATGTACATGGTACTACACATAATGTAACATGTACAACCATACAGCATCACAATATTTAACAAAAGGGTCTTTTTTTATGCAATTATTGTTATTTTTGGCTGTTTAAAAAGAATCTGAAGTATTGTGTTACTAGCATTCTAAGAGTTGTTTTTATTATTATCCATCATCTATACCCGCTTTGTCCTGTGCAGGGTCACGGGGGGTCTGCTGGAGCCTATCCCAGCTCACTGTGGGCGAAAGGGAGGGGTCCACCCTGGACAGGTCGCCAGTCCATCACAGGGCCTTTATTATCATTATTATTATTATTATTATTGTTATTTTAAGAAATGGTCGAAGACGACACAAAAAATGATTCCATTAGTCCTTTTGCAGGAAAAAAAAAAAGTAAAAGTCAAATTAAAACCTAATATTGCCTTCAACAAAGTGTGTCTGGGTCCCGCTGGATGTCCGTGCATTCAGCCATTCACCTCCTGCGTCTCTTCTCAATGAAAGACTGCGTCCACATAACAACAGGAATTAGTCTGAATGACACAAGTAATCAGCTCCACTGTGTATGTTGTTTCTCAACAATCTTCGACTTCATTGTCCATATCCTGGAATGTTTGCTCAAATGCTCCTCTTTTGCCAAAAGCTTTGACTCATAAATTTTGCTGGGAAGGTGTGACAGCTCTGTTGAGATTTCGCTTTCTTTTCAGTCCATGCATTGTTTCCACTGGCAGCTGGATGGTAGTTATCCATGTGCGCTGTAAGTACTTGGGTTACGAGAGCTTGTTACAGAACTAAAATTTCCATCATCCAGTCAATTTATTTGTGAGGGTCTCCTACCAGGGCTTGCCATGCCGTGACTGCGGCTATTACATCTCTGGTTTTACAATAAAACACATCATGACAAAAAGGAAAAAACAATTTGGCAAAAACAGCTTTTTACAAATTGCCGCGCTTAAAACCAATTATTCAGTTTTACTTCTTAGTCATAGACAGAATATTTGTTTGGGTTTTCCAGCCACATTTGTTTGACCTGCAGAATTTACCGCAGTTCTGCAATAACAACATTAATTGCTTTAATCTAACACAGACTGGATGGACGTGATGCGTTTGTTGTGACTGTTGAGAAGTATTGCTGTCCTCTTAGTTTTGTTTTTTTTCGCAGCTTTTACAGTATGTAATTGAGTTTTTAACTGCCTAAATAAATGGAGGTTAAATTTCAAAGTATGGTTACACCACAGAGATTGTAAATAACAAACAGGTGCTCTATCAGTTCCTTTTTTTGACACAGCTAAATAGAAGACTTTGAATTAAAATGACAGAAAGAAGGGGTGGCGTGTTTGCTGGGGTTCCTGAATGTAATCGGGCCAAATGAACCCAGGAAGACAGCGTGGAGTTGAACTGTCTTGGACGAACTCGCTTTTAGAAGCACGTTTCTGTGAAGTAATTGAAGCCATTTGTTCTGCATTCTACTGCGTGTTTGTCTGTCTGAAGTCTGCGGCTGTCCAGATGTCAATGAGACCAAACGTCTGAAGTGTATGGTGTTTACCGCCCTTTTTTATGAATGACTGCTGCATCAGAAGCTGCCGTTCAGTTTATGTATGTTTCCTATGCTCCTTCTTTTTTTTTTTTTGATGTTGGAGCTCACGCTTCCCTTTTCTCCACTGCTCATCAACGATGCTGCAGGAGGCGGACTACATAAAATAAGTAAGCTAAGCTAGAAATTCCTGTCAGCTTAGCCTCCAAAATGCTACTTTTTGAACCATTAAAAGCTGGAATGGATATTGAGCAACAATTTTCTGTTAATGTTTGCAAACATCTCAGCAGCTCAGCAGCACGAGCGTTCCAGAAAACCATGTAGGACGTAGCACCTGTGATATAATTCACAGTTACGGAGAGTACAAAGACAGCAATAAAATGCCCCCACCTCAAAACACTTTTATTCAGCTTCATAGGGAAGAAGCCTCGTCAGACAGCAGAGACGAGAAGATTATTATTATTATTATTATTGTTATTATTCTGTCGTGAAATAAAGTGCCAATACTTTTCTTTTCCGTCTTCACAAACCAATTGGTTGTCTAATCGACGCAAAGGCAGCTTTAGTTTCTTCCCTGTGACGCTCTACTGGTAACTCTTTAGTAATGGTGCTATAAAAACCTCTTTCAGCCTTCACTGGACAGTTTCCATCCCTTCTGATTTTGTTACAGACTTTCTGACAGTTGATAATTGTTGGGTTTACAAAAGGACCTAATTTCTAAATATAGCAGGAGACGCTCTAATAAAATTCTCTTTGTGTCTTTGTCCTCTGTTGGACTTGGAAGAGGTTTTTTGACCATTGTTTGGTGACCTCCGCATGCCTATATCCTCTGAGGCACTTTCAGATCAGACTAGCTCTCCAAGTCACCTATTAGGTTTCAGCCTATTAATATAACAGAATTATTGTAATCTTCGATAATCTTCTTTCCGTACGATAATTTACAGTCTGTTGTCAGCGCGGATTCACATATAGTTGATCTGATGTGGCTAATCTCAATAGATGCCAAAGCAAATACTGAATAGATTTTCTCAGAATAGATTTGGATGGTTTAGGCTTTGTACGCTTCCATGAATCCTCTCTCATTCTTACCCCCTCTCCTAAGGTGAACCTAGTCAGTGTTATGTTTTTGACGGTGACGGAGTGTGCGAGGAGTTTGAGCGGGGCTCCAGCGTTCAAGACTGCGGTTACTTCACACCTCTGGGCTACACAGATCAGTGGGCATCCACCGCTACCGCCTCCCACCAGAATCCCAGCCTCTGCCCCACCCATGCCGTCACGGGGGAGCCGTCACTTGCCAAGGTAATGAAATATGGCTCCAGCGACCTCCAAATCCCGACTTTCCAGATAAATCCTTTTTGAAAGGAATATCGACAACCTGAAATAAATAATAGTTCAAACACACTGCTGCCCATGGAGTTGAAATCATTTTGATTTCAGGCAAACTGACTATGAAGAATAACTCACACTGTCACAATGATTTTACTCCAACTGTATGAGCAGCAGTGCACATTATTTTTACTACCTAAACGTTGAAACAAAGCTCTCTTTTAGCCACCTTAAGTAGAATGTATAATAGTTTTAGTAATGTTACTTTCAGGTGAGTAAAAAGTGACTGAAGGTAGAAACAAATAAGTTGAATTAAAATTCCAGATAAAAGGAAGCAGAATTTCCTCCTCACCTTCTGATTGGACACCGTGACAAGCCCACATGCTGTATCGTGAAGGTTTTTTTTGTTATTTTGCTGTTTTAATCAGTTTCTTTGTTTAATCGGTTTTCATTTCACCATATCCCCAGTTTTGCCCTCCGTTTACTGCACCAGTGGTTTCTGAAGGGATTCTGATGCTTTTCTGAATAATTTACCTCTTTTTTTTTTAATTTCATCTTATGTTCAGTGCATCGGTGACTAATTGGTTGGACGGTGATATTGGCTGATACTGGCCAGTCACAAATATACTGGATTGGGCATAAGTCATTTTATTTAATATTGAAATGAGCGCCTCAGAGCCCTCAGGATAGTCTGCAGCATGTTTAGAATAACCCTGAAGATGACGACTACGACAACACAGCAACTCTGAACACATTAGACATCCGTTTGTTCTTTCTACGTTTGTAAAAATTGCATCAGTTGGAGCCTCTCGCAACTTTATTACTTTAGAACCTGTCACAGTTTTGCACGTGAACTCACATCAGCCTCGCTCTGTCTAGATATAAGGTCACATGCAAAATAGAGAACATGCAAAACAGATGCAGACTTAAATAAATTGTTCTCATTCAGGCGAGAAACATGCTTTAAGCTACTTTTATCATGGGAGACTTGTTGGCCCCAGAGCTGGTGAATCTGGGGTTTTACATGCTACAGCATACGTATGAGGGAAGACGCAACAAAGACAGGAAATTAAAGGCTCACAAATGAGGCCAGCGTGACCTGCCAGAAGCCTCATTATAAGAGTTTTCAGACCCTCCGAGCCCTGAAAACAGATGAATGGAAATCATGATATTAGCGTAAACCTTTCAGAATAAGAGACTATAAGAGCTCACACTGTTTCAGCGTCAGTAGAATATATGGAATAATAATATAAAAAGAGTTAATTTCTGCCAAATTGTGGATAGTAGATCCAGTTTATTGAAATGGGGGGGGGATGTCTATGGAAAACAGATGGGGATTTGTTTATAGACTGACAAAAAAGTAGATAGTAGAAAGCTGTGAATGAAACCTGAGAAGTCTGAGGAAAAGAAATGTGTTCATTTACAACCTTTAACAACGGTCCAACTTTTAGTGCGTTTTGTTTGTTACACACATATGTTTGGTACGCGTGTATGTAAACGCATGTATCATTCCTTTGTTCTTCTCTCTCCTGCCGCCTGTTTTTCCGTGTTTTGTGTGAAGCTTTGCCGGTATCCGTACCCGGAGCTGACTGAGAGGTTGCCCAGTGATGCCTGGTTCCCTTGCACAGCCCAGTCTGACACAAACAACGGCCTGGAACATTCATTTTGGCTGAAGGTATGTGCGTGTGTGTGCACATGCTGTATCTGTTTTCTACTCCGCTGAATGACTGTGGGTGGCTACTCCGTCTTTAACAGCTTCCAGCGCTTTCCAATATTTCTTTAAATAGGGTCGAAGGGGCTTCCAAACAGACTGTTGGCTCAAACCTCCCCATACATACATTCCTAGCTTTCTGACAATTACATGATTCATACAATAAATTGGGTACTAACTGTAATTACTTATTTTCCAGGTCAATGGTAAATTGTGTGTTCTAATCATCTGTAAATGATGTAAATAATGACTCATGTAATGCAGAGCAACAATAAATCAATTGCATACAACAGTCTTATTTTTAAAGGTATAACCAAGTAGTTTATAATATTGTTTTTTTTATTATTATTTTGTAATTAAAATGATGCTTTCTTTGTTGCATTTATCACGACTATTTGTTTTAGACTTTTATTATTGAACTTTTCCACAGCCACAGTTCCCACCATCAGCTCTGCAGGTCCAGACTGAGCGCAGGCCAGCTGTTGATCTGATTGATGGCTTCACAACCTTGTTTGTCAGTCTCTGCTTTACCATCATGAGCTTTCCTCTTTCCTTTCTTACACATACTCATTCATTTTTTTTTTTTTTTTATATTCTGTCTCATCATTTCCAATACCTAGTTGAGTGACTCATCTTTCCATCCCCTTTTTTTTTTTATGGAGGCCCTCTTTATCGGACGCATCCCTGAAACCTCTCTGGAAGGCAGTCTGCTCCCTCCAGACTCTTTCAGATGCTTTTCGAGCATTTATTACAACACCCGTGTCTGCCAGCTCTCTGTGAAACATCTCCTTTTCCTTTAGTGTTTTCTTTCTGTCTCTCAAAGGCCTCTCTCTTAAATATCTAGTCTCGTGCTGTCTGAAACGCGTTCCTTTGCCTTCCACTCCTTTCCGTCTCTGCCAGCTCTGTCAGAGGAGGTGGTTTCATTAAATTGTTATTTCTTTGGCAGCCGTATTGCACTTCCACAAGGATTTTTAATGCTTTTTTAAAGTGATACTCTATCCAAATTTGTTCTTTTGATTATGAATCGCCCACTCTCTGTAGGTTTCACAGATGACTATGAAAACTCTGTGGTGCCATCACAGGAATCAAACAAATTCATCTTGGATTAACAGCATTAACATTTGTATTTTACCAATAAAGTTGTGTGTATAAACATGTATAAACCTGGAGAACCTGCTGTGGACATTGTAATTCGACTGGTTGCTTTTTTTTCTCTTAGTTTAATGCACATTTAGTACTTGTTGTCATCGTTCGTATGTTGGACCAGGTTGGATTTGTCCATTCTGGAGTGGCAGCCTCTGTGATGGTTTACTTGGCCTCAGATGGGTCGTGGTCTGGGGAGCAGTGTCGCAGGACAGTCACCATCCTCCTATCTGACGTGAACGGCAAAAACCACTCTCTAGGTACTTTTACTTTATATGTGTGCTATTGTTTATTGCGTTGTTCGTGGGAACTCGGTGCAAAAGTTGGCTCACAACAAAATGAAACAAAGCACAGACTAACATCTGTTAAGCTCTGTAGCTCACCAGCTGTTTGAAACCCCTCCACGTACGCAGGCACGCACGACATCTCATGTCATCGAAACCCGCTGGTGGTGAACGTGACCCATGACCTCTCTCAGCCCTTCTTCCTCACGTCTTCTGTTGTCCTCCTCTTCTCCTCCCCCTCTGTGGCAGTGAGAGGGGTGGCCCTGAGGACCTCCTGCCACTTCAGCACCTTCGCCCTGACCGGGTGCGCATCAGAGGGTGGGCTCTCCCACAACTACCTACTTCACACACACACACACACACACACACGGATATGTGTACTCGCACACATCCACAGACACAGCTGCTTAATGCGTTGCTAGAAAAATTTATTTGACAAAACTAATTAATTAGGGCCTGTCATCTACTGGGATCAGTTAATATTTAATCATGAATGAAGAGTGGCCTTCATTTGATTTTCAGTTCTTAAATTAGGTCTTTACAGTTTCAGATGACCAACAGTACGACATATTACAGTGTCAATATGTGTTTAGCAAAGAGTGAAAATACAGACAAAGCTTGGCTCATATCAGCACAGCAAGTTTGTAAAGTAGCGCATGAACAAACCACAGGACTTCTGCAACAATGTCCTTTTAAGGAACTAAAGCTACCTTGTAAAGAGGAATGAAGTTATTGCTTCTAAAGGTGGTGGTTGTTGTTACTGAGTCGTGATGTGCTTAGTTTCCTGTTAACAGTATGGCATGAGCTTTTGTTAGTCAATATGTAAAATGTCAAAAGAAAAGAAAGTTTTTCAAAGCTTTTACGACAGGCAGCAGAATCTCAAAACCTTGGAAGTGTTCCATGGAGTGCTGATTTAAATTTGCAGAGATAAATAATAATCAGTTTAGGCCTAGGTCTTTTGCTCATTTCCCTCTCATTCTTTTTTCTCTCTTTTTTTACTCACTCAACATTTGATATAGCTGTTTACGACAGCCGTGTCAGATGGACAGCTGCAGTCCTCCGCAGATAAAGCACGCCTCTGTCAGGTAGGCCCTCTAGAATGAAATAAGGAGCATTTGGAGAATTGAAAAAAGCAGGACTATCTATATATCAGTGTGTCTCTGTAGGTGCACAGGAGGTGGGGAAGCCTCACGCTGCTTCGTTCAGTGTCAGCTGGGCTTCAGCATCACTGTCCTCAACGGCAGAAGGACCCCACACAACCAGGTATTATGATGTTGGATTATTTGTTGCCTCTTTTAAGTAACGACCAATATCCTTGAAGTGTTAAGTTGTCTGTATATTTATCCATGTAGGTATCAATGAGTATCAGATGTGGGGCTCGATACAAAAGCATTTTGTTCCACTATTTAAACCTTTTTTTATGGTCCACATCTGTGGCTTCGCTCTGTTTTGTCATTAACAACTGGAGTGACTTGCATCACGCAGTGGCGAGGGAAACCAAACAGATTTTATGACCTGTGTGCTCGGTTTCAAGGATGACATTCACTTGCATTCTGTTTTGTCTTTTCCTTCTCCACTTCCAGAGAACAACGGAGCTGGAGTGTTTTCATGGGTCATGGGATCGCGTAGTTAGCTGTCAGCCCGTAGACTGCAGTCTTCCAGACCAGTCTCATGTCTTTCATGCTATATTCAGCTGCCCCGAGGGAACAAACTTTGGAAAACAATGCTCCTTCACTTGTGGATCGCCAGCCATATTACAAGGTGGAATTGCCTAGTCTTTGCTGTTAGAAAGGATTATAAAGGAGAAAAAAAAAGGAAATTGCAAATAACAAAAACTGCACAGTGAGTTTACTTTGACTTTTCCTGGAGGAGAGTGTAAACCAAAGATGTATCATGTTTTTTCTCCTAAACTGAATTTCATTTGTACATAAACAAACTTTTTTTTTGTATTTCAGGCCTGCAACACGTTCTGAAAAATGTAGAGTAGGGATGGGAATCGAGAATCCCAGTGTTTCAAGTCCTTGGAATTGTTTGCCAAATTTGTAAACAATTCCCTTATCAAATCCAGTGGGCAAGAATGACGTCACCACGCACGTTGCGTAGCTTGCAAGACACGCAACGTGCGTGGCGAGTCCAGTGCAGCCAGCAGTTGGAGCTGTGAGGGCTCCAAACCTGTCCGATGGGACAGTAAAGGAGCTGAAATAGCTTTGGAGTACAGAAACTCGTCTCCATTTAATCACGGACTTCCCTTCTTACAGTCTCCAGCAGGATGAATACAACCCCATTGGGGCAAACATGGCTACCACAACAGAGCCACACCTTTCAAAATAAGAGCACACAGCATAACCAGAATGTCCCCGCTACAATAGTAAACATGGCGCCCAAGAGGTACAAACGCTCAAAAGTCTGGTTGCAAAGTGGATTTTTCACCAAAGGGAGGAAATACTACCAACATGAAGAAACATTTGTGAACACACGTTTTTGATCTGTTTTGAACGTTAGTGATTCTCAACCCAGCAGCAGCAGCAGCGTTAGCATGTCCTCGACTAATAATACTGCTGGTAATTAACAAACAAACACTGCCTATCATGCTAGCACCATTTACCTCATTGTAAAACCTTCTATTAGTAACGGTTAACGTTAAATGAATGCCTTCTCACGCATTTCATTTAGATGAACGACACGAGAGAGTCTGACTGGCTCACAGCCAGAGGCTTATTTTCACAATGCACAGTTCCACTGGATTTGACTTGATAGTACTTTTATTTTTGAGTACTCAGCACATATCCTTTTAAAAAGGAGAATTTTAATTTCCATTCAAAAAATGCTGGACATTCTTGTGGAATTGCCACAGAATAATTAATGTTGTATTTGTTAATTTCTACAGAAGAATATTTATTTTATTATTATTAAAATTTTATTTTAGTGATGCTAATGGACCTGTTGTCCTTTTTTCCAAATGAGAATTGATAAGGAAATCGATAAAGAACTGAATCATTAAGCAGAATTGAAAATGGAATTGTAATCGTAAAAATCTTATAAATTCCCATCCCTAGTGGGGAGTAAAGGTTTTTACAAAATATTAATGTTGTAGCACTTTTATTACCTTACTTAGATTTAACAGACACTTTTATCCAAAGTGACTTAACAACAGGGACACAATGAAGCCACAGTAACGTAGTAAATTACAAAGTAAGTGCAGTTAGATCTTTCAGGTGAGTGCAAACATACACACATGCATACATGTCAGGGCAGCGAGGACACGATGCAGATTAAGAATTTAAAAAGGATTCTTGGAAGAGGAGCGTTTGAGAGCTTCTTGAAAGTTCCTGTAGTTACTGGAACCATGTCTCGCCTGAGATCGCTTTGTGGAAAGAGAGGACAAGGCCAATGAGTTCACGTAAGCAGGTGCCCAGAGAGCACTTTGTGAGCGAGAGTCAGCGACTAATGTTTTATTACTTTGTGTGTTTTTAACACAAGCTTTTGAGCATTGTAGTTATTTTGTCACATTCTTTTAGAACACATATGGTGGTTCAGTAGTACCCCCCCCCATTCATCCATCCATCCATCCATCCATCCATCCATCCATCCATCCATCAGAAGGGAGGCCCAGACTTCGCTCGCTTCAGCCACCTTCTCCAGCTCTTCTTCTGGGAGGACACCAAGGCGTTTCCGGGCCAGCCACTAGATCTAGTCTCTCCAGCGTGCCCCTTTGTCTCCTCATGGTCTCCTCCCAGTTGGACATGCCTGCTACACCTGTGCTGGGAGGTCCAGGAGGCATCCAGGCCAGATGCCAGAACCACCTCAACTGGCTCCTCTTGATGTCCACTCTGACTCTCTCCTGGATGACTGAACTTCTCCTCCTGTCTCTAAGGAAGAGTCCAGCCACCTATGGAGGAAACTCATTTTAGCCACTTGTATCCGTCATCTCACTCTTTCAGTCACTACCCACAGTTCCTGACCATAGTTTAGGGAAGGAACAAAGATTGACCAGTAAAAAGAGTCTTTTCTTTTGGCTCAACTTTCACTTCAACAACAGACAGAGAACAAGACCCCAAGATACTTAAACTCCTCCACTTGTATCCCACTTGCAAACCGAAGAGGCGATTCTACTCTTTTCTGAATGAAAACCATGGTCTCAGATTGGGAGGTGTGGATTCTCATCAGTGCTGCTTCACACTTCTGCTGTGAACCACTCCAGTGAGAGCTGAAGATCCCCAGCTGATGATGCCAACAGGACCACTAATCCGCAAAAAGTTGAGATGAAATTGTGATACCTCGTATCGTGGGACCTGTCTGCTGCTTCCAGAGTCCCGAAAGTTAACCGAGCTTGACGGGACTCTTTCTTCAGCCTCTCTTACCCGAGGTGTTGGCCACCGGGTTGGAGGATTGCTGCCACGGCAGACGCCAGTGACCTTACGGCCACAGCTCCAGTTTTCTGATCTTTGACTTTTGAGTCCAACAGGTCTGGCCAGCATCCCCCCCTGCCATCTGATCCAATCATTTGCTTTTTTGTTTGTCTCAAAATTCTCCAAATATTCTCCCATGAACGTTGCCAAGGGCTCTGATGAAACCCCATAACCTCACGGAGTCTGGCTTTTGGACTTGTTCTGGGATGGTTCTGTTTGGTTTTGGTTCAGACCTTTTTTTAAAGAAGACCTAGAATACAGATCGTTCTCTTTCAATCTTTCTTTGAGGAAAATGTTTGTCAGCGTTTCAATGATTTCCTCACATATTTCTTAACAATGTGAAGATCCTTTGACCATCTTTGCTCCCTAAAGAATACTGTTTCTGTACTAAATCATAATTACAATAACCCATTGAAGTGGGATTATAATTTTTATCCCCTCTGCACCGGCACTAAACATGCACTGTACCAACATTCACTGGAATGAGCTGCAGGCCTGAAACCAAACCTGATGTATACTAACAAATGAAAATAAGCTGACGGGAAAAGAAACGTGAAATATCGTGGCTTCATGCTGTCTGCAAAGGTAAAAATCAAAGTAAATTCCAGAATCTCTGTAATTTCTCCTGATTTTAACTATCCATATTGTCAACTTTTTTTTCCTTTTTTGTGATTTGCAGGTGTAGTTTTGTTGATAATCTTTCTTATTATCAATAATCAGCATTCACTGCGACAACAGAGCTAAGCATAAAAAGTCTGCTGTTTTTAAATATCTTCCTTCAATTACTTTCATATGAAGCCCCTGAAAGAGGGAGAGAAAGTCTTTGAGGAATGCCTCGTTCTTCTTCGCAGATAAAATGTGCTTATATAGTTACTTTTTTAGTTTTCCTTGTAGATAGGATTACATGGTTGTACATATTTCCTCTTGTCCATATCCTGAGGCTGAGCTGCATTATCATCGCAAACCATCCAGCGCTATTAAGTCGACCGCAGCACATCGTGGCCATGTTGACTCTGCACACGCTCAGCACGAAATTTAGACACTGCAGTCTTACTCAGAAATGACTTTGAATGCAAAACACTGAAACATCTGAATTTAAATTACATTGGACATGCCATTTACAAAATCCTTCTCAATCAGGTTTGCGCCTCGAATTGGTCTTCTACTCAGCTTTAAGGCCTTTAAAATGTTATGTGGACTTTTGTTGCTGAAATTCAGTATGAACACTGAATTCCATGTAGAAATATCAACATGGAATATTGCTTTCCTCTGCACGTGCTCGTACAAACACGCCACGGTTTGCTCCTACTCAGATGTCCTCAGTGTTGCCAGGAAGATCACTTACAGCAGAACCGCTCTGAACAAGTAGTTCCTGTTTCACGCACAAACTAGAATTTGAGCCACGTATTAATGCTTTCAGCCATCTGAGCACAGACACTGTCTGAGACTGAGCGAGCGTAATGTCCCGCGCACGTGCGGTTATGCCGCTTAGCTGTCACAGTGGAGTAAGAGACACCATGAAAAAGAACAAATATAATAAGTACATGTAAAGGCCATCACGCTTCGCTCAGCAGTAAATACATGCTGTGCACTTCACAGAATGTGCTCATTACACAGCAGCTGTAACGCATTTTGATAATCACAGCAATGCTGATTTTTAAACTTTAAACAAAAAAAAAAATGATGCCATACTAAAGTTTAATTATATGTTAGAGGGCCATTAAAAATGTAAAGGTTTGTAAGGTGCTATGACTCTCAACAACACTTCTATGGGGTCTTACAGGCTTTACAAAAAAAAGTTCAAGCTGAATTTTCCTCACAACAGCGCAAGACGGAGCAATTAAACAAATCCAGAATGTTTGCTTGGACACAAGTCCATCTTTGATTTTCAATTACTTGTGTTCCATGTTTTTTGTATTTCAGAGTCTTAACTTATTTTCAGTGTTTCACAGTTTTTCAAAGTAAAAAAACAGCAACAAAACTGCTGAAAATTTTGCCACATCAAAGCTTTATTTAGTTATCCGTCTGTTGATTACAGTGAAAATCTTTCCTTTCCTTTGATCACTTTCTGCTTTTAGGAGATCTGTTCAGCTTGTTGCAGATAAACATTTCAAATGCATGACACACACACACACACACACACATACAGCCTCCTTTTTATAAGTCGGCTTCACACGCTCTTGCTTAACTTGCCTTATACAGTTGGCTTTATGTGAACTGACTAGAAAAACATTTTGGAAAATGAATAAATATTAAAGGTACCAGCATTCTCTAATGACCATATGTGGTTAGAAAGGCAGCTGTGCAAACAGCGTTCAGTAGTACTGAAAAATATGTGAACGCTCCCAATAAATGACCTACCTGACTTCCAGTTAACATGATCTCAATTTGAAGATTATTACACCATTTCAAAACTTCGATAGCTACAAGTAACATGCAGGCAAAAGGAAATGTGGCAGCGTTACATTTTAAGCGTACCACATTCCTGTGGTGCTTCGCCTGATTGTCGGTTTGTCCCCCGCAGGTGACAATGATAGGTTGGTGTGTTTGGAGGATGGCCTGTGGTCTCTCCCAGAAGCCTACTGCAAGATCGAGTGTCCAGAGGTTCCAAACGTGCCCAATGCCAGACTGCTAACAGCAAACTGCTTGGCTTCAGGTCATGATGTTGGCTCCAGCTGCCGCTACAAATGCAAACCAGGCTTTTATGTATTAGGGAGTCTCCAAAAGAAGACACCAAGGTAGGTGCTACTGCTTAGCATGCAGAGACTCTAATGCATTAATAGTACGGTATTAGTAGGATACAGTGGTAACTCGTCCATAATAATGCAAATACTGTATAATTTCATGTGTGTTTCCTGACGGATGCCTTAATTTATCAATGAGAAAACTGCTTGTTTCAGGCATTTGTTTCTGTTAATGTACACGTGGTTTGTACTATTTGGCGGAGATAGCACGTAAATGCAGTGTTTAATTACGCACACCTCCCTGCGTAATGGAGGAAATTCCTGCTTTCCTTAATTTTACAAGGTTCCCATTATACACTGCCAAATAGAATTAGGATCTTTGATTTAAATATTTTACACAGAGGTGTAACAATGCATCACATGAAGAGCCAAACCCCCGAAGGGCCAAGTTTTAAATATCAATGGGCACCATTTTAAGAGGTATTTCTTGGCCCGTCAGCTGCATAACCATATCCAGTTTCGGAACAAACTCCCATTAGGGTCCAATAAAATATGTACCGAGGCTAACATGGCCTCTTCATCATTTTGCCAGTTGCATTCACTGAGTTAACTGCTCATTACTGAACATAATTCCTGTGTTAGTAATGAGATGTGGGTTCTCAAATGGGAGACACAGCCTTCAGGGTAAGTTTATATTCTTCTTTATATGAAGTCAACACTTTCTTTCTTCACACATTTCTGTCTGTAATGGTAGCAGAGAAACTATTCAGCTCATGTGCGATGTTAGTAAGGAGAAGTGCCATGTTTCCTTTTCCAGTGTAATGCAGCTGAACAAATATCCAACAAACCAACATGGGACATCATAAAAAGCCTTTTAAATTCTACATTTATCTTGCATTTCCATCCAACAAGGTGAAAAACAATTCAATCAAAGATTAATTTGAAGCAGGGGTTTATTTATGAGTTATACCTTCTTAAATATCTGTGTAAAGACTTTAATGACCATTAATGCTTATTAGTTCAGCATGTGGATGCGAACTGCTGCAGCTATTAAAGAGTCTTAAACGGAGGGTTTTTTTGTATTATTTTTATTTTATTTTACTCCTACCTTTGACATATGTACCAAGAGAAATACACTCTAAATGCACAACGCAGGAGTTTTTTTTTGCATTAGAATGCACTCTCAATATGTTATTGAAATTCTAAAAGTGAAGTCGAGAGGTCGTCAGCATCAAACACAAAACTTAACAGCGTTGGACCGAAATACGGCCATCAAACGTTGCAGTCGGTGTTTTGAATCAGTTTTGTTTGTAGAATGTGCAGCGAGAACTTAGATGTTTGTGTATTTATTCCTCTTGTCTTTAGGAAGTACTTCAAGTTAGAATGCCTGGAAGGAGGGCAGTGGGAGGAAAATGGCTGCGAGCCGATATCCTGCCCGGCCCTGCCGGACGTATTCCAGGGCATGTACACCTGCACCAACGGCATTTACTATGACACCCTCTGCACCTTGCGGTGCCCAAACACCACAGAAAATGTGAGACTTCAACACACTCATGTGGCTATCAAGTCAGTTTTAGATCAGGGTTGTGTGGCCTGAATCCTCGTTATTGTTGTAAAAAAAAAAAAAAAAGAGCTGTGTTGCATTTAAAATCAATATTTATCTGAAGGTTATCTAATTGAATTGTTGTTTCACAGTATTAGTATTGGTTGTACTGTAGATGAAGTGAAGATTAGATTTCTAGCATGTTTGTTTGTCTCCAGACTGAAATTCGATGCACTAAGGACGGCGAGTGGACAGCAGAGTTCAAGATGTGCTCCTCGCTCCGGGAACCCTGCTCTTCTCCTCCAGATCTCAACTCTGTCGAGTACAGCTGTGACCAGGGAACGGATATTGGTGAGTACAGCGTTCTTTTAGGAATGCAAGATCCTCTCGAGGATGTTACAAGGCAAGGATTTGAGAAGATTTTTTTCTCTTCATTTTCTCTCTTGCAGGTGCTGTGTGCTATCCAACGTGCACTATGCCTCTAGGCATGGATCTGCATGACCCGGTGGTCCTGCCCAATGACACTACAACTGAAACTTTGAAGCACTGGATGATGCCTACTAAAGTGCAGGTGAGATACCTCAGGAGACCAGCCAATGATTTTAAACTGTCAGTTTTCAAAACATCTCAGTTTCAAAACTAGATCTTATAAACCTTTATTTTAATCCCAATGTGGATGTGTGTGATCTTCGGGCCTTCAGGCAGCACAAACAGGCCTGATTCTCTCCTGGACATCGCTGCACGGGCTCAGAAAACCTTCCAGAAATCACTGTCGCTGTGTAATTCACCAGCGCGAGTTGAAGTCGGATCATATGTGAACACCAGAAACATGGCCGTCTTCTCTGTGCTCAAAAACTCATCTGACACGGTCTGATGAACATTAGAAAACTGTTCTGTGGCTAGATGAGTCAAAATTTGAAGTTATTTTTGGAAACGGTGGATACAGATGTACTGCCTGAGATCGAGCCACTGGGCCTTCTCAATGGTCGCTTCTCAAACTGCCGAGTCACTGGGAGAGAGTTGTGGAGAAGAGTTTGATGGACAGAACACAGGCTTACCAAATGTCTCTTACCATTCGTAAACGAGATGGACCTCACAGAAGTCCAAGTCTTGAATGAAGAGTCTAGGGGTGTGCACAGCAGCCGGTATTTGTATCTGTATTTGTTGAGGGGGGGAAAGTATTTGGATTTTTGTATTCGAGTAAAATTCAAAATAGGCGTAAAAATACAGTTTTTTGTGTTACACTTCTAATTTACGTTATAGTGT
>JBAMYA010000009.1:7911361-7935621 GCA_037176975.1 Arrhamphus sclerolepis
TTACAGATTGCCCTGATTCATCTCTCATACCTACATACCAACACCTCTGAATGCTAACTGATTAGTTGTTTGATGTTTAACAATAACAATGCGTTTAGAGATCATGATGCTAATTGACACCTTTAGGGCAAATAGACCAGAAGGACTGAGGAAGAACAACTTGGAAATAGCTTCTCTGAAAAATGACATACATTTTATTGTATTACTTCCTCTTATGAACTGGTTTCCAGCAGTTCCTTCCAAATACATGGCTCAGAGGTCCAGATGTGGCAGCTGCAGCGACTCAGCACTCTCTGAGCATTTAATTCACAATTTTGTTGTGTATGTTTAGAAATATATATAATCAATAACAAATAAAAAAGGCTCTTGCCAGGTCTTAGCATTGATATATATACACAGTGGGATGGGGGGGTGGGGGGTATTTTAAGTCATTATTTTAACTTCTAAATCATGTAGACATGACTTGAAACCATTTCAAGATTTTAATGGGAACAGACGCAGAGACAAACTCAGGGTTTGTGGAACTAAATCTGCTCTCCACTAGTTTTTTTTCACAGAGTTAGTTACCATGGTAACAGCTTATAAGTTACTTCGCTTTCTGAAACAGGCTTGACTGAATCTTAACCCCTTTTCTTCAGGGTTAAGTTACCTGGCTTTTTGAAATGGAAAACTCAAATTAATATATAGAACAGTAAAAATAATGTGAGATAATGAAATAAAAACAATAGTATAATAAAATATAATAGATAAAAAAATAGATAATTAAAACAATACTGATATGTATGGAATCGAATAGAGAGTAATGGAATAGTCATGGCATCAACAACTCACATCACCACATCATACATCTGTTGAGGCTCCTCCACTCAGAGGGAGTAGGGAAGCCTGAACAGATGCGTTTGGAATTTTTAATTTAAAGTGGGTCATTGAATCAGTGTTGGGAAGGTCAGGGGGGAATACATTTCATAGCTGGGGGGCAGTGTGGCTGAATGTTCCATGTCTGAAGTGAGGCGTGCAGAGGAGACAATGAGGTGGATGGATGAGGAGGATCTGGTGGTACTGGTAGGTATGTGGAGAGGATCTGCATGGTACGGGGGCGACGTTATGGATGGATAATATTTTATGCTGAATACAGAGTTATAGGAAGCCATCGGAGCTTCTGGAGGACGGGTGTGATTGACAGGTGGATGGGGTTACAGGTGGATGGGGTTCTGGTGATGACTTGAGGAGCCAAATCCTGAACAAGTTGGAGTTTGTGATGGTTTTCTGGGGGAGACCAAACAGAAGAGAGTTTCAGTAGTTGAGCCTGGAGGTGACAAGACTGTGAACCAGTATAGCAGCAGTGTGAGGTGTGAGGGCAGGCCATGGAGATGAAAGCATGATGACCGGGTTATGTTGTGTATGTGGGAGGTGAAGGACAGTGGTGTCAAGGATGACACCCAGATTCTTGACCTGAGGGGAGGACGAGATGCTAGAGTTATCAATGTGTATAGGAAACTGTGGGATTTGTTTAAGGTGGACTTAATGCCAATGAACAACAGTTCTGTTGTGCTAAACTGTGCGTTTGAACGTTTGACACATAAATCTGGGATTCATCTGTATTTTCTTACCTGAATTTTTTCTTACTCTGCACAAATGAGGAAAAACTGAACTGATAGAGAAAAAGCAAACACAGACCTTTTAAGCACATGCAGCGCATACAAAACCGCATTCATTAAAAAAGATTTAATTAACATTTTTGAATCATTAAAGTGATTTTTAAGGAAAATGAATGGCTTAACAGCTGTTTCCGATTACCGAGGTATGCTACTGCAACTATGATTCTCTGGAGCATCTAAATCACATCGTTCTCATACTTCATCAAGTCCTGTCCACCCTCGGTTTCCATGGCTACAGGTACATTTCATAGAGAAATGGCAGACCAGGCTGGGGGTTCAGAACCCTTTCTGAGGAGAGTCATCCCAAGGGTATTAAATGGCATCCTAAGGATATTGCCTGAATTTAAATTCTCATATGAACACAGTCAGACCGATGTGAAGAGGGGGGGTTCCATGGCACAGCTGGAACACCAAATAGACTGTATCCATGTGCGCATCAAAGTTCCATCAATTGACTCAATGCAATACATGAACAGAAAAAAACGATCACTCCATCAACGTACAGAAAATCTGTAATGCTGTACAGCACATCTGAATAACGGGATTGGGAGTCCAGCCCAAAAATGTTTTGCGGCGGACAAATTAACTGGAATAGACGCGTTATTTTGCACACAAACCGTTGGGCCCACTGTTAGTAAAATAGTTTGTACGTTTTTATTTATTTATTTTTGCGTGTAAAGTGACTTTGAACTTGTTTTAATACACGCAAACGTTTGATAAATCTGGCCCTAAGTCTCTCTCTCATAATATTTATTTTGTATATGCACATATTCCTATAATTCTTTGTATGTGTATGTATTCAGTTCTTAAAAATTGTTCATAAAAACGTTTTGTTTGCTTGTTTTTGTTTTTGTTTTTTTATATTGAGCTATATCATATTTCATAGTTAATTAGTTCTGGTGTCCATGGTTATGAGGACAAATACAAAAAATATCATATAGTAATATTGGCAATATGCAGTTCTATTAAGGTTTGTAATAATGTAAAAATATCAGAGCTTCTTTTTAAAAAGCAACTTTAACACACTTTTTGACACAAAGTTTTTACCTTCAAATATAACAAAGAATAATCACTCTTACATTGTTTTTTTTGTTTTTTAATTCATCATACAACTATTGAGCAATGTAAGCTAATGTATTAAGTTTAGAGAATGTGTATCAATGTGTGGCTACTTTTAATAACTTAAATATTAGTTTATTATGACAATTTTTACTTAAATACCAAGAAGTAGTTTTGGTTGATTAATTAAGCACTGTTCCATTTATTTTTGCATTTAAAAAAAAATCTCCTGAAATATTTGTCGAAATTCTAAACATTCGGCCTCGGTCTCAGTCTTAGTCTTGGTCTTGGAAGGTCTAATATTGGTCTTGGTCTTGGTCTTAGTCTTGGTCTTGGAAGGTCTAATATTGGTCTTGGTCTTGGTCTCAGAAAAACCAACCTTGACTCCATCCTTGATTCGAACCATTCAGATTTGTAATGTTAGATATTTGAGTGCCAATAAAATGGCTGTACACAAAATTCTGCAGTCATACTCATGAGTCTGAGAAATAGCTCGGGTTAGAATTGTTTTTTATGTCACGTCACAGGCAGCTTCATTCCTTCATGAATCAACGCTAGGAAAGCGGTTTCCTTGTTTGGAGAAACGAGGGTGTGGTTGTATGCTAATCTTAAACTGTGAGCACGCACCTGTAAATTTAGAACAAGTCTGATTCACAAACAAGTCTGATTCACAAACAAGTCTGATTCACAAACATGCATGGTGGCGAGAACAAAACTGGCCAGTGTGTTTTATGAATGCCACGGTCATCTTGTGCATACACTTATTTATTTATTCATTTATTTATTTTTTATGGGGGAAGTAGGAACATCCATCCATCCATTATCTATAACCGCTTTGTCCTGTGCAGGGTCACGGAGGTCTGCTGGAGAGGCAGGAACATTTCCACAGAATAAATATTAGTTAAATATTAGCTGGACATTTAAGGACATTATTAGGACATATACAAACATTATTATATAAGGACATTATTAGGACATATACAAACATTATTATATAAGGACATTATTAGTGTTTATCCCTTGAATAAACAAATAAATAAGCCCAACATCATTAGATCATTTTAATTTTAAACATTTTCTTTTGGCTATTTCTGTTTTGTTTATGCACGTCTTCAGTTCAATTAAATTTTATTTATATAGTGTCAATTTACAACAATGTTGTCTGTAGTTCTTCACAGAAACCCAGATCATGACCTCCGAACACATGGAAAGCCTAACAGGGGCAAACAAAACCAAAAACCTCCCTTTTAGGAAGAAACCTCAATCAGGACCTGGATCAATAATGGGGGGGGCCCTCCTGCTGATAGCCAGCTGGGTAAAGGAAGACATGAGGAGTGAGACACGACAGAGAGGATGAAGGACAGAGAGAGGAGAGGGACAAATATATCCAATTATCTGGAATAAATATATAAAATATTTGGTGGTTGGAGGGTCAAACTGCAGATCGACCACACCAGCAGGCATCCCACCAGGATGGTCAGAAGATGGAAAGTTTGGGGGGCAAGGGGGAACACAACATCACCATGACATCACCTACAAAAGGAGAAGAGAGAAGAGAGAGAGACTATGGAAGATAGACAACACTGATTCCACTAAATGATTCAGGACAATCTGAGACTGAGATCAGACAGACAGGATGAAGATACTCACTGGATAATTTTAACTTTTAGTTTTGTTTTTTCTTATGGATTATCTCTTAAGTGGACCATTATAAAGAGTCACATGCACCTCGTCTTTGAGAAAAGGCCCTAACTATGCCCTTAAAATCCAAATTGCACAGGATGTCATGCTCAATAGACATCAGTGTGAGATGACTGACCTGGTCTTGCTGCATGCTTGATCGCAGACTACTGGGTCCATCCTCAGTAGCAGCTGGTTTAAAAAATCCAGTGAGCTTTGGGATGGTCTTTAGTAGGTTAAGCCCACAGACCATAGGCTGTGGGGCCACGTGGGTCACTCCTGATGTGGATCAATCAGCAGCCATGGAACGTGTGATTAGAGTGATTGACAGAAAACCTGACAAGTTACAAAAGGATATGACCTTTTCAGCTCATCATGAACCTGAACATGGGAGGCCCCTAAACTGTGGAGGCCCCTGGGCTTCAGCCCAGGTAAGCCTGTGCATTAAAGCGGCCATGCCAGGATACAGAACACTGGCAGTCTCTGTTTTAGCCCTCTGCAAAAAAGACCGAGGTAAGTTACTGAAAACAGGTGACCAGAATTTACTCTTCTGCGTTCCTCGGTCCTGCACACAAGATGATACAGCATGACAGGAGCCGCTACAACAAGCTGCCACAAGCACGGCACAGTTCATATTTAAGTGTAGGGAGGGCTTAACACTTCTTATTGTACCTCATTTGCATAAAGGTTTGAGTCGAGGTTTCCGGACACAGGAGGCTGTGATATCCTATACTATATGTTGTATCTTATTCTTTTCCATTCATGGAAGCTAATTTCATCTGAAATTTATCATAGATATTTCAGTCATGCCCAAAGCGGCAACGATCCCACTTTGGGGTTGACGCTCACGCTGACCATTGGGTGCTAGGTCCAAAACAAAGCAAATCCCCATTGAGACCACCCCAAGTTAAAGCAACACTATGTAAGATTGTGCTCTTTAGTACTCTCTCTGGGTGAGAAGTGCAATTGCCTGTTCTCGCTGTTGTAAATATTATCACTATTGAAGCCGGCCACATTACTTCATCTCCCAGCTTCTACTACGAAATAAACTATGACACGGTGAGCAAACAAAGAACTTTATTAATACAGTCTGATATCAACAACCTCAAACGCACAGGACATGAAAGCTAATAGGAATATATGAATTACTAGTCCAATAGCAGCGAGACCAGGATGCTGTCCATTCTAACAGACCACCATGACTGGCTGTAGTTGGTCTGGAAGGATCTGAGGACAAAGCTTATCTTAGCCATGCTAACTACAGCAGTCATTTTTATCTTAGCCATGCTAACTACAGCAGTCATTTTTATCTTAGCCATGCTAACTACAGCAGTCATTTCATGTGGCTGCTAAAACAACATTTCACATTGGAGGTCCCACTACCGGGACGATTAACCGCAACTCCCAGCATAATTCCACTTGGAGGAGTCCTGCAGTGATTTTCTCCATGAGTAGCTCTGCTCCTTCACTTAAAACGAGTCCCGGTACAACGCGTGGAGCTGCCAGCCGACAGCTCCCTCACTCAGCTCCTTTGGCTGAGCCGAAGCCCGGAGCTCCTTCAGCCGAGCTGGGAAATACTAGCACTGTACTTCAGACCGGCAGCCCGGCCCAACCGAATCAGCTAATCACGTAGGGTTCTGGCTGGTCCAGGACCATGGTGGGTATCCTTTCTGGTAGCAAAACTTCAAATTATGATGTTTGGGGAAAAATGAGAAAAATGAATATAAAGTAATCTAGATAATCATCCTGGGTTAGCAGAAGCTAGGTGTGCTCCAGCAACATGGCGCTGCTCAGTTTGAAAAACAATGGCTTCAAAGGCTCTGCGTACAAATCTAACGGATAGTTCTTCCAGTATTTACAGTCAGTGTGCCCTGTCATGAACTGGTGTCCCGTCCAGCGTGTGCACATCCTCTTGCCTGATGAGAGCTGAAAAAGGCTCCAGCCCCACTTTAATCCTGAAACAGATCAAGAGGGTATAGAAAATGACTTTTAGCAGTAAATAATATAAAACCATAAACCCAGATAGTTTTTATTTGGCTTTTATCTGCTGGTTTCAGAAAAAGCTGGAACTACTGATGGAACACATAAACTGTTGATGTCTCACAGTATTAAAATATTCTCCCTACCTGCCAGCACTACATTTTCCTCTTCCACTTTCCCGTGAATGTTGCTAGGCAAAACAGTTGCTTATGACCCACTCCTCCATTACAGCTCTGTAAATTATACCGGACCACATGTGTTGCATCTGCTTTTTGCCAGATTTCATCCAGATGCCATTGCGCCCTCTACTTCTCTGTTTGCCTGTATCCATGTTGAAAGTATGAGTCAGCTCAGATGTCTTATCATATTGTCTTTCTCCGCATTTCTTCCTTTATCTGGCTGGCTATTGGCAGGAGGTTGTCCCTTATAAATGAGACGGGTCCTGCTCAAGGTTTCCTCTCAAGAGGGTTTTTTTTGTGTGACACTGTTAGGCTTTGCTATGCGCTGGGGGGTTATGCTCTGGGTTTCTCAGAAGCGCCTAGAGACAACTATGTTGTAAATAGACGCTATATAAATAAAACGGAATAAAATCAGGATCTGTGCAACTTCCAGACTGAGATGTTTTTTTATTTTGTTAAAAAAACAACAAAAAAAAAACAAACAAGAACAATCTTTTAGCATAACAAAGAGTTGTGTCAGAGACAAAATACCTTATGAGCATTTATCAAAGTGTTTTTGCTGCATGATAAAAATGGCTGGAGGAAGACAAGAGCGAAGAATGTAATCGAGTGTGTAACAGTGAACCAATTAAATGCAATGTCTTATGCATCACTTCACATGAGGCATTTTAGCAGATGAAATTTATCACATTGCAAAGCACGAAATTACTTTTCAGTGAATCAAATTATAAACACTGAAGTATTCAATGTAAAAAAAAGAAAATAATTAAAAAACTATCAAAATGGCAGAAAATTTGATTTTAAACTCCTTAGCTTCTGGCTCCTGTTACATCTGGCCAACCCTTGATGTGAATTGAGGTGTAAAAGTTCCAGTTTAACCTAAGTAATCCTTTTTTTGTTAGATAAACTACTTTGTTTTTCTCTAAATCAATACTGAAATACGAAATGAAATTGTATATTCATTATTTATATTTAAATAAATGAAGGTAAATGTGTGCAGGACCGAGGAAGGCAGAAGAGTAAATTCTGGTCACCTGTTTTCAGTAACATACTTCGGCCTTTTTTTGCAGAAGGCTAAAACAGAGACCGCCAGTGTTCTGTATCCTGGCTACATCTGTCAGTTGTGGGGAACCCTGCTGTAATTGGATTACATTCTTAATCCAATAGTATCTTTTCTGCATGTTTTTTTTTCCTTTTTAAATTTGGAAGTCCCTGCAGTGCCTTGACTAGGGATAACCACTGGCACATGTTCAACTGAAAAACTGCCTTACTTTTGAAAAGCACTTTAGACACTCTGCATTTAAAATTCACAAACATATTTCTCAAAGATGTTTTCAAGCATATAAAATGCCCGTGGATTCACCCGGTCCACACGCTCATGTCCCTCAATACATGTCGATGAGACAATTTACAACCCCAATTCTAAAAAAAAGTTGGAACGTTATATGAAATTCAAATAAAACAGAACGTAGTGATTTGCAAACTTCATAAACCCAGATTACTTTATTCCCAATAGAACATAAACATAGCAGTTGTTCAATCATGTTGAAAGTGACGTATTTTACCATTTCATGGAAAATATTAGCTTATTTTGACTTGATGCGACGCGTACGCGAGCTGCAACATTCAGATGGCCGTTAGTGGTGCTGGAGCAGGTCAGAGCACCTGCTGACCGCAAGTAACCTGTCAACTGCTGTTGGTGTTTGTCGTCAATGTTACACAAACAAACCCTCATCCCAACAACGTTGGTTTCATGGTTCATGACATCTCCAAATGACGCTGCAGCAACAAAAACAAAATATTAACTTCTTCTACTGCGTATATGGTTGTATTTCCGACTCTGGTATTCTGCCCCCAACTGGTTACCTCCGGTATTACGCGCTCTGCCCGCGTAGTACGCAAACAAGTAACGTTCACGACGCAACTGGTTGTGTACGTGAACGGACGCGAACGCAGAGTCAAACAGCAAGTATATTCAGAGCCTAATTTACTATGAAGCTACTTGGAAAATCTCACTTTCTCTCGGAGTTCTTCTTGGAGACTGGAAGCAGTGACTCTACAGAAGAGTTTAGAAGCCTCCAGCCTGCAATAATCCTGCAAACTCAGTATTAAGAACACAAAATTATCTTTGGAAAAAAACCCAACACTTCAGCTTTTGCAGGCACAGAAAAAAAACTAACAGACATAAATGTGTCTAATTTATCTAAGTTTGATGCAACCGTCTCTCATCTGTCCCCAGTGATAAGACAAATCAAATAACATTTATCATATACAGTTGATGTCCTCTGTGTTCACCACAAGGCAACCAATGACCCAAGCAACAAAGCCTAGACACAAGCGTCCAGTAGGAGAATACTCAGCTTAACATCAGTTAACTCCTACATTTTATTCCTTTACAATTAAAAAACAACAACAAATAAAACGCTAAACATCAAATAAGCATTTAAGAATTTGCATGCAATTCTTTTAAACAGAACATAGAAAATATAGTTATGTGAATCTTTCAGTTACTGGGCTGCAACCAGTTGCTAAATCGAATGACGAATTGCTCAACTGATTCATGCACTTCATATAACAGAACAACTTTTCAATCATTTATAAGCAGTTGTAAAGACACTTTTCTTGATGTGACACACTTTTTTCTTTTACCTGGCAGATTTCCTTCAGACATCAACAATAATGTCCCTCCTCCAGTTCAGCTGGAAGAATTCTCATCAGTTTACTAGTTTCTCTGTCTTAATATATCCAGAAACTCACTCATGGATGGCAGCTGAAAGGACAGCAAACCTTAGCCTGAAGTTCTCAATGCGAGCCATGAAAACAAAAAAAAAAGTTTTGCAATTGTGTAGCATTCTCACTTTTTTTAAACAATTGCCTGGAAATGTGTGACTGGGAAGTGAGGAGACCAGTTGCTGGCAAAAAATAATAAGTTATAGGACTGGGTATAAAAGGAGCATTTCAGAGACCGAGATCCTTTCGGATGTAAGTACGGCCAGAGATTCACCAATCTGCAACACAAAATGCAGACTTTGGAGATGCTGCCATCTTCAGTACATGTACTGTTTGCAAGGGAAAGGCGCTGGACATCGAAACTGGACGCGTGTAATCTTGAGGTCCTCAGGCATTAAAAACGAGCATCATTCTCCTCTGGACATTACTTCATGGGCTCTTTGCTGTGCAATCCACAAATACAAGCTAAAGCCGCATCATGCAAAGAAGAAGCCACATGTGAAGATCTCTTATGTATGCTGTTGCATTTCTGCCATTAGTGCCTCACACACCTGATTCAAATGAATGGCTCATTAACAGACATGTGCTGACCTTCAAGCTGATGGTGAATCATTCATTTGAATCAGGTGTGTTGTTGGCAGAGAAACATCTAAGGCCGTGTTCAAACTGTATGATTTTGGCTGTCTCATGGGCGATCATGGGAAAAAAGGGTCTATCGTAGCTCAGAAATGGTCGTCGTAGATGTCACAATGAGACAGGAGCAAAGATAAAAGGCAGAACCGACAGGCTAGACAGGATGCAACAGATACTAAGCAGTGTCAGAGATCGTAGAGGCAGCAGCAGGCCAGTGCACTCTATCAGCTAACCAACCAATAGGAACGCACCATGAACATCAGCACATTAGCATAGCAGCAACAACAACAGATACAACAGAGAAACGGGACGAAAAATATTGATATGTTAATGATATTATGTGCTGTGGATGGTGGGATCTTCAAAGCATTTGTAATTTTTGCTGCAGATTGGGGAATCTTTGCTCATCTTTGCAACTTGAGAGGATCCCAGTCTCTGAAATGCTCCTTTTATAAGTTTCTTACTTGTTGTCAGTCCACCTAATTAGTTGTTAAACGCTCCTCCATTTGTTTTTGATTTGACATTTCTACCCTATGATCCCAGCTAACTGACTCCTCACTTCCTGTTGGCACATGGACAGACCAAGAGTTAATGCTGCACATTTGCAAACCAACCTCTTCATGTTCTCCATGTTCCATTGGGAATAAAGTAATATGGCTTTATGGGATTTTCAAATCATTGCACTTGGTTTTTACTTACATTATACACAGCATCCCACCTTTTTTAGTGTTGGGGTTGTAGAAACTCTCACCCAAACTCACGTCCACCGTCAATAAACACACTTTCCCGAATTGTTTTTATCAATCAAACGTTAAAAACTCTCAGAGCAAATGCCATAATCCCACCTGTTAACCGACTCAGTGTTGGTGTGTGTGTGTGTGCGTGTGTGTGTATGTGTGTGTCGGGGGGAGGGGGTTTCATAAAATGTCTGCCATTTCAAGACTAATAAGATATATGGCAGGAAGAAAAAAATATATATATCACCTTTTGACAGAAGAATTCTCACCAGAATTCATGTCTGTGTTTTTTTAATGTTCTGGCAGGTGTTTATGACAGTGTGTTCTCCTCTTGAAAGAGTCAGCACCAGGAGGTGGAACATTTATGTAATTTAGGTGTGGGCTTGGCTTCTGCTTTGTCTCTCTGTTTTTTACTCTGATTTAAGGGAAGTTGCTGCATAAAGTTAATACACAAACCAGGTGAACTTTTAATTATCCCTGTGGGACTAAGGTGTGCAGCCAACTCTGGCTGCTTTACTCTTCGCAGCTCTGTGTGATTCTCTGTAGAATCAGGTATTTGCTGCCTTGAGAGGAGTGAAAATAGCAATTAATCTCAACATAAACCCTGCCCCTACAATTAACCTCGGGTGCTAAACGTAAGAGCTGTAAGCAGGGGGAGATGCATAAATGAAATGCAGATAAGAACTGGAATAAAGTTCTGAAAATTCTCAACTTTTTTACATAATAATTGTAATTCATACATTTACAAACAGGTAAGAATTTGTTTGAAGTTTGTGGTGCAGTTGCTGGTAAAGTATTTACTCCAAAAAAACCTGAACGATTAAATAGATTTATTAATGCTGTGGCGTTTTAGTTGGGAAAGGCAGTTTTTTTTTTCAACTTGGGACTTCTTTGAAGTGAAGAGAAAACTGCAGAAATCTTCTCTGCAGCTGCTCTTTCCCCATGCACAGGTTAGGTCTTTGAAAGTTCTCCATCAGCTTATCAGACAAAGCCAAAAGTATCTTTGGCATTCTGCACTTATTTTGTCAGTACTGGCATTCAGGGAAACTGGAGATTTAAAGAAAAACAAGGCTTTTATCATGGCACATTTCAGATTAATTGTAATTTAGACCCTTCAAATCTGCATGCCAGTCCAGGTTCTCTTTAGGGGGCCTCTCACTCTGTCCAAGTCATGGCACAAAGCAGCTTTAGGAAGTGCAGCTAATCCAATAATGTAAAGCATAGCTCAACACATCATTCAGCTCTTTGTGACACTGATCATACTGGAATAAACCAGAATAAATAGTCATTGTTCTTGAGCTTCTGCGACTGGTGACCTGTCCAGGGTGGACCCCTGCCTTTCGCCCGGAGAGACTGGGATAGGGTCCAGCAGACCCCCGTGACCCTGCACAGGAAATAGCGAGTATAGATAATGGATGGATGGATGAATGGATGGATGCATGTCCTTGAAGAGTGGGAGCAGTTTTCATTTGCGCGGCAGGTCTCCGGATGGTGGTTGTACTTTTTCCCATCCAGTTCAGAATGTAAACTCGTGAAGTCCCACCATCTGAATGACTCAGAAGGACTAAAAAACATCAGGCTAACAGTCACCTCTGATCAGCTTAACTACGTAGGTTATTGCTCATTTATTGTGTTAAATGCAACCACAGATAAACTCATTATCCAGGATGAAAATGTCCGACAAGGCACATTGTCAGACGTTTAAATCAGCACAAAGGAACCTTGATCTTTTTTTTTTTTTTTTAGCTCAGATGGTCCCCCTTTAGGCATAAAGTCACTTTGAGTTAAACTTAGTCAGTAAGAATGGAAACAAATATTTTAACATGAAATAAAAACAAAAAAAAACAACCCAAGAACAACTCCATCTGCTTGCTTGATGGACAGGAGTCTTCCTCTCTCACTGACCACACAAATACAACTTGGAGCAGATTTGGAATATTCTGTTTATTTTGATTATTCAATGAACATTTGTTCCAAACAAGGTAATTGTATGACAATATTTGTGAATCTGTTTCCTGGCAGAAATGTTCAGTAATGGTATTTTCGTTTGGCCCTCCTGGCCTCTCATGCTGTGTGAGGTAAAGTCATCATTTGGAGAGGAGAATTATTTAATGACCCGTGATGTTTTTTTGTTTGCCACTTGTGTCTAGCCCTTTGGAGCGGATGGCTGGTGTGACACCATCAACAACAGGGCGTACTGCCAGTATGACGGAGGGGACTGTTGCCCATCCACGCTCTCCACAAGAAAGGTAAACACGTTTCCCTTGGAGACACTCATTGCCATTCCTTTTGTATCATCAGGTTTGTTTTTCTTCAGATTTGACGATGGTGCCTAAAATCTTGTGATCAGGATAAAGCTTAAAGCTGTAGCTGGATTTAAAGTCAGATTCTTCCTGTTTATAGTAGTAGAAATCCATTTCTTTTGGCATAAGCAATTTGCCGCTACGCAAGAGACCTCCGCTAAGCAAACAAACACAAATCCCTGCTACTTTCCTCTCTCTTCTTTTAGCGGCTCCCCGTCATCTGTGCTTAAAACAACAGAGGATACTTGTGCTTTCCAGCCTTTCCACTCACATTGTAAATAAGCAGGTTTTCATCACTTCACACTGAAATATGCTTTCTCACCCTCCATATTAAGCGGTTGCACCACTGTAGAAGAGACATTTCAGGGTTAGGAACATCAAAGTATTAATGGACAAGAAGGATAACGTTGCAGACTCTAAAAATAAAGCTTTGGAGGAGATGAGACGGGTAGGTGTGTGATGGTGGAAGTTAAATCTGTTTCAAAATAAAGCACACAGATTCTGCTTCAAGCCTAATCATTGTCAGCAATACGAGGGATGCATTTGTGTTTATCCATCCTAAAATGCTATCCCATGTGACAGCTACTTTGTGCTCTCTGCAGGTTGCAAATGCATCACATTACACTAATTGTGCTCAAAAACAAAGGAAAAAAAAAGATTCATGTAGTGGATGGCTAAGAGGAATGGTATGAATAATAATGAGCAAGCCCAGGTCAGGCAGTGGTGGAAACCAGGCCACTCATTCCATCAACTGCTTCTGGATAAACAGCTTTTTTCCCATTTTTTTCCGTGCTTCCATGAGAATGTCTCTCCCGTGTGGACATTAGGGGCGTGCCCCCCTCTTTCCTCCTCCAATATACCCTATTTGGCTCACGCAGAGCCACATATTCATGACACTCATTCAGGGGGCCCCGTGTATGAATTCCTATGATCTACAGCTGGCTGGGCCACCGCTGTCTCCTTCATGTCCACAGCACGCCATGACTCACTGGCAGCTCTTTCCTCAGCGCAGAAGGAGTTCAGCAAGTCTGTAGCTGCCGTCATTATAAATGAGCTGCCAGACTGCCACTAACTGCTCTTTTACAGGGGGAGGGGGAGGGTTTTAGTGTGGGAGCAGAGAGGTGTCTGACGGTCTGTGGTTTCCTCGGCCACTGTAAAACAGCAGCTCAGTAAGCGGGGGTCTTTTCTAGGAAGTGAACTAAACTGGCGTGAGAGAAGGCATCCTGACTGCCACCTCGGCTCCAGCAGAGAGCTTGAATGGGGAGGTGAGGGGGGCGGGTGGTGGTGGGTGTGATGAAGCATTTAGTTGGTTTGTTTAGAGAACACACTGTTTCTGTGTGGCTCCACTAATACGGGCTTATGAGTTAGAAGCTTTAACACAGCGTGATCACCCAGTGAAAGATTTTTCTTCGCTATGGCTCTTCCCAGAGTGGGATGCTGGGATGCTGGGATGCGTTCATTCCAATTTGCCAGCGATTCAGTACTTATTGACCACAAACACACATGAGCTGGATTTTTACCTTGTTCAACAAGAAAACTGGTACACATCTGACCGGGAAATATTTAAATCAGTACTCATATCTGTTCAGGCCTGGGTGCAGGGCCTCTCCGTCATGAAGCCCATGCAGTACTGGGCTCGTTTACAAGATGCCGAAAGTGTAGGATCCACTCATCGGCCAAAAAAGAAAATCTCCAAAAGAAAAGATCTGATCGGCCACACCATCTATGGAAACACACACTCAACTTCATTTGATTTGCTGACTGGAGTCGGCTTTTGACGCCACCAAAGAAACAAAATGGAAAAGGAAGCGAAGACAAAACAGATGGAGGAAGATTTTGTTGGTTTTCATCGCATGCAAGGCTTAATGCATCATCTTGAAATGTTCTCGTGACATGCGCTCTGGTCCACAACGTGTTGCAGTAAACAGCAGGGGGCAACACTCTGAAACACCAAAAAGACTTGGCTTTTGTTTCTGTGGATGAAGCAAAAAGAAGCCCTTCCAGAAGTTGTTAGAGGGCTTCGAAAGCGGAATTCTCTTTGGCTTGCTCTGAGCCGGCGTCAGTGAATCAAAATGAAGCTGTTAGGAAAACTTTTAATGGGCGTGCCAATTCACTTTAAAAGGGTCTGCTGGGATTGGAAGTGATGCTGGACCTTTTGCAGCTTGTTGAGAGCCCTCAGAGAAACAGCCCCTCTGCCATTAACACCCACCGTCTCCACAAGTAGATGCAATCAGCAGTGAAGGCTGACACGCTGCCGCTTCCCTCTGCCTTCTCGCTGTGCTCGCCCTCATCCTTATTTTCTTTTTCTGCCTCCTTCTCCCTCTCTTTTTCTTCAGTCTCCCTCTCGCTCCTTCTCTCCGGGAGCAAATGTTTGCATTTCTTACAACAGACTGCATCACGGGGCACCAGAGTTTATTTTGCAACCTGTGGTGATGGCTCACTTCCTAGACAAGAGCTGGCAACCTCTTGTTGTTGATCCTTAACATGTGTTCATCCGTTCAGCTCCACGGTGGTGTGTTCCTCCCTCCTCTCGCCCCCAAAGACCCACAAGGTTTTCTTGCTGTTCAAAGGCCACGTTGAAGCATTTGACATGTGCTTTATCGGCCTTCAGAGGGCCATTGGAGCTCTCTTTGAAAATGTGAGGAAAGGCAGCGGGTGCCAAGGATTGCTTACCTTTCAGCACAAAAACAATGCTACTTGATCAGTTGAGCAAATTAAATTTGTATTATGTGTTTTTGCAACTGAGAATTTTACTGTTTTCTGCAGGAAGTGTATCCTCCCTGCAGGGAGTCGCTATTTGGAATAATTTCATAATCATTTGCTCTTATTCCACTTATTCATAATGCAAGAGACTAAATTTAGGTTTAGAATTACATCTTGCGATTTGAGCCGAGTGTCAGCTCCGTCGCGGGTGTGCTTTACGTACGTGTGTTTCTCTGACAGGTCATCCAGTTTGGGGTGGACTGCAGCGATGACGAGTGCACCTGCCGTGATCCAGAAGCCGAGGAGAACAAGAGCAAAGTCAAGCGCTTGGACTAGCGATGAGACGGAGGGATAGACGAGGCCGAACAAGAGTCAAACCACAGAATATACCCCACTACAAACAAAAACTAGATTTTTTTTTAACATTTTGTAATACAAAGAACAATTGAAGTCAGACATCACATAATAAAAGACCATTTTTTTAAATTTCATAATAAGAGATTTTATTGTTAAATTGCATTAAACATGAGTCATGTTGGTTTAAAACTTAAATCCGTGTGTTGACTCCAGCAAAATAATCTCCACTCATGGATACAGCTTCATTTTCCTGTTAAGAAGTTAAAGGTTATCTTCAGTGCAGAAAATGTTGTGATGGTCAGATCTGAACTGATTGCAGGTCTCTCCTCTAGAAATCAAGTCTTTATAATTAAATCAAATCACCAAAGTGCTTTTCTGGGCTGTCGGGCCACGAAACTGGCTCTGCTGAACAACCGTCCAGCGTGCGGACTACCGGAGAAGATTATTATTATTATTATTGTTATTATTGTTACTACATTGGCCATAATAATCACACTGAGATGGGAGCACAGAGCAGCTGAATTTTGTTTTCTCTGCTCAACAGTTTATGCCAAATTAGTTTCTGAGGACTAGTGAAATTGAATGTAAGCTTTGTGGAGTGAGGAAGAGACACGTCATTTTCTAAAAAAAAAAAAATAAATAAAATCCTCAACCATTTGTGTTCATGAGACGATCGAAACAAATCTTCCCAAACACCGATGTTCAGAGACTGAGGCGTTGGATCCTTTTACAAACACATGCATCCCCCGTGTAGCTGTTAGACGTGTGATGGGATACATATCTGTAAAAACTAACATGTATAGATAATATATTTGGATCACTTAACATATTTACTAGGCCGTATATTAGTCTCACAGAACAATACTCTATTTATATCACAGATCAAGTAATACTAGTAATAGTAATGATAATACCTGTGTACCATGAGGTACATGGCGTCCCAAAAGAACATTGTGTGAAAAAAAAAACGTGTTCAGATGATTTTGAACGCTGGAGTGGAAGGTCTGTAACTTCATATATTGACCGTAAAATGTGAACATTGTCAAATATTCTGTCCTGTCTAAAAGAATACCACTGAAACAAATCAGCACATACTGTAGAGGTGTAATGCTTAGTTTCCAGAGTAAAAAAATGAAACCTGATTACACTATTCTGAATACAGACTAGTGTCTGCATGTGTGTAAAAAAGACACCTCCTGGAGACTATTAGCCCATAATAATGAGGTACCCCATCTTTATATCGTTTCTATAAAGCTATAATCATGCTCTTTGTAATTCACTGTACTTTATATTCTCTGAAATAAATAACAACTCTGTATGGACCCTAATAATCTGCTCGTTGGTTTGATTTATGTGCATTCAGAGAAAAGGTTCAGTGGGATGAGTGAAAACAGCCTTTTTGAGTAAATCTGGTATCCGACTAAACTGCATGAAGCTCAGTGGGGTAAAACTACACATTCATGCATAATTACGGTTGGGACTTTGACTGACAGCTGCTTTGCAGTCCGGTGCTGTTATCAGCTGGCTGTCATCGCTTTACATATTTAATGCTTCACATTTCAGGGAATTTAACATCTGAGTTTTCAATTAAAGCAGCACAAAAGATTAAAATATAAGTTTCAAATTCATTTCAAGGAATATTTGCTTGCTTTTAGTTCTCACCGTCTCATGTCAACTACCAAACTTGTTGCAGTTCCTCCACTGACCACTAGGTGCTGGCCCCAAAACAGAGCAAATGGCCATTAAACACAAAGTTAAAAAGCACCATCTTTGGTTTGCTTGTTTCACCCATTTGCCAGTTTTTGGATCATAGTGATTTGACATTTATTAGCACAAGTTAAGTGATTCAAGATCCCTGACAAGCATTTAAAGTACACACGAAGGAAAAAGAAAACAACGACAAGCATACGGCCATGTTTTTCTTTTATTATTTATATCCTCTTCATTTTTCTCAGAAGTAGCAAAGATCAAAGTGAAAAAGGTTAGTTTATGGTGCCACATACGTACACATACGGCATCATCATGCAGATGTTCTTTTCACGTGTTTCTCAACAATAAGCTGCATCTCTGTCTTGTTGTCTTCAATCACTTCTTCAGTTTCCATCAGTGACAAACATTTTTATCTTTAAATTCAAAGCATTTACATTGAGATGGGAATCGGTGCATTAACCTGCAGAGTACAATACACATCAGATATTATATCTACTAAAACACAAGCAAATGGAAAATATCAGCAACTGTATATTTATTTACAGAATAAAACCCTAATGATGAGATGCCTCCATGTGATACTTTGCTGCTTAAAAATCTACAAGCATTCATTTATTTATTCACATTAAAAATAAGTAGAAAATAAAATGAACAAACAAAACAAAAAAAACCAGCCAATATGTATGTGAACATCTTGGACATCAATCATCAACATGGCCACTGCACAAAACATGTAAATCTGATGAATTAAATCAAAGAAAAGCAAAAATATATTTGTAATAATCACAGCAGGGATGTTTCTCAGGACAGCATTTAACATGAAGTCCAGATATGCAACAGAGCTGCCGCTTTTACAGAATCCAGGGCATGAAGTTGACGTTTGTTTCATACGACAACTTTGAAAGTAAAAAAAAAAAAAAAATACTGTAATAGATTTGGTAGGGTTTATTGAACACATAAGGAGTTTCCTGGCAGGTCTTGGATTAGTACAACTCTTTCGCAACCACTTAATCTCTAAATGCAAACTATAAACACTACATTCACCGGTTATATAGCTATGACATTGCAATAATGTGCCATGTACAGGGTTCCTTTTAAATTCCTAAGCATCTAACGTAACCTTCTGCAGAACACCTCTGTGGTAAGCACAGACGGACATACATCGCCTCTCTAGTAATGCTCCATCTGCTTACAAAAATTAAAATGAAAAGTGCTTTTTGTTTTGATGAATATTATCCACAAGACTGGGTCACATCAGAATTAAAATGGTCAATTAGCCTCCGAGACTGGAGCTGTGCTCTAAAAAGTGCTTCGAGTTATCAAAACTCACTAACTGAATATGACAAGGTTTTTTTTTTTTTTTTAAATATTATTTTATTTATTTTTTGTTCCTGTTGGATACAAAACCAATGCCTTTCAGAAATATCCATTCCTCACAATATTTCACAATGACTAAACACGTTCCAATTTGGACCAATACCAGCTCAGCAAACAGTCAGGCCTCATGTCTGCAGTTACCTCACGTAAGACGACTCCCAGCGGTGCTCAAGTTCATCAGATTTTGATATATATCAAGGAAAATATTTATCTTACAATGCAGTGTTGCACGAGTCAAGAAAGAACCGCTTTGACTGTATATCTTCAGCTGTGTGACAAGATTTCATTAATTTACACTCATCACTGCAAGCTAGGAATGAATTTAACATCCAAACAAAGCAGAGGCGTGTATTTGATCATTTTTAAACTTCTGACACTCCCAGGCATCATAGCACGTTGTTGGGAAATGTAAATGTTAAAAATACATAGGTTCTGACACAGTAATGTAACCAAAGTGAACAGAAAAAAACGGCATTTTAAAAAGCAGCATTTAAGAGACTTTAACCACAACTGAACAACTTCCCAACCACGTAACTCAAAGTTATGAAATCTACGTTTTATCTAAAATCTTTAGAACTCCTTGGGCTCGCCATAGTCGTTATACATGACGGTGAGCGTCTGCTCATCGCAGGCCTTTTGTACGTCCTGACCCATATCTGACCAGCTGAGCCCGAAGGCCTTGGTGTCAGTGTAACGGCAGGACAGGAACTTCAGGGACATTCTGCGGAGCCCGATCTTTGGCTCCTGAAGGAGACCCTTACACCACGGGGAGAGCTCGTCTAACTGGGAAAGGATGAGGCCCGCTTTCCTGTGGGGACGGAGGACATGGAGGATTAAAGTATGCGCGCAATGGATTCAACACTTTATTGAATTACATAACAGTGATACTTTTTTCAAAATCCCAGCTCAAAAATACACATTAACATCTCAGCTCAGACGTAAAAACTCAGTGGAAATAAAATGTATGTGAACTATGGATGAGAATTAGCTGGTTTCTGGCATATTTTGTCCTAAAATAAAATATGTATCATCTTCAGTAATGTGCTGAAGATGATAATTATTTTTTTATGTGCGTCTATTGAAGAAAGAAAGGCAGTGAGGTTGAGCATCTGGAGTCCAGTTAATGAGGTACCGTAAGTTTGGAGCTTTGATGAAAGACCAACATTTTAAATTTTCTGTCCATGAGAAGCATCTGCTGATGTTCTCCACGCCCTGCAAAGAAAGAGCTCTCTGAAGGTAAATAATCAGCATGTCCAGCTTTATGAATGACACAGAGAGGGCACAGCTCAGCAGCATCGAACCAGCACCAGAACGGTGAAGTGGTACCAAAGTTTACCACTAAAAGGTGCTCAGAACAAGCAGTTTTCACTCAAATGGTAGGATGTTTCCACCAGGACAAGCTGAAGCTTTGTAAAAGATGGATGATGCGTCCTTTTCACTTACTTTCCCCCTCCACCACTGCGAATGCTCCGTATCCATCTTTAGTAAAGTCATACTGACAAAACGAAGCAGGTGTGGACCCAAGCGCACGACTCAAAGTATTAAATCAAAATTAGTTTATTTACAAAGTTCAAACGAAAATCACTGAAGACGGGAAAAAGGGTCAAAAGGTATAAACAGAAAATCACTCTACTAGAGGAATTAAACAAAATTCAAGATAATCTTGGAAGAAAATAAAGAAACAACAAAGACTAACTTTTACTACTTGACTTAACTTTGACTGTGATGTTGGATCATGGACAGGACACAACGAACTGGCAAGAGACAGGGGGAAAACAGAATATAAACACACCACAGGTAAGGGGGGGACAGGTGGAAACAATCAGGTTGTCTTCAGACAGGAGGAAAACACAAGAGGGAGGGGTCAGCTGCAACATGAGGAAAGCAGGGCTCCAGAACAACAAAAAAAAGGAATAAAACAAGCTGTAACATCCAGGACATGACACATACTAAATTATAATTGTGTATTATTCTTTGTTTGTGCAGTCTAACTCTCCAGGTCTTCATCCCTGCTGTCACCAGAAGCCCCCAAACTGACTGAGTTGCTTTCCCAGGTGTCTGCTGTGACTATAGAGGCGACCTGAGTACTGTCATCAGGAGCTTTGCAGATCTTTGCTACCTGAAGGTAGAAAATGACATAAAATGAATGCTCTGAAAAAGCCTCAAATGCAACGCTTTGATGACTGGTGCCATCACCTGGTGGGTTAAAATACTCTCTGGCCTGCCAGAGAACTCTCGCAGTACTCAGGCAGGCTCAGATTACATTTTATGGCAAATTGATATGGAAGACCAATCAATTACAAGCGTTTTTGTTCCCTATAGAAAGACATCAATAACAACTTTTACACTTTAAGCTATATAATCTTCTTCATATGGAGGGATAAGAAAAAAGAGGTGGATTTTCTTCTGCTGTTAAACCTGAGCTATAAGATGCACTGGACAGTGTGCAGTCCATCAGTCAGACTGTGGCCCTGCTGCTGTGGTGACATCACTATATGCCAGGCCATAAAACCAACTTTTCCACGTTTGCTTCCTGTTCGAAGTGGCTCACAGGGTAACATGCAATAATACTGACACATTCTGGCTTTGACCCAAAGCACACAGTGGCTGTTGAAGGTCTGCGCAGCATGATGACAGTTAAAAAATTGAAAATGAATGGAGAAATGAATGGCCATGGAAAGTGAAGAGCTGGTCCTGAGAAAGGAAACAATTCTAATACTGTGGAGCGGCAGAACAGAAACTATGAAATGCTTGAACTCGTCCTTTTGGCCAAACCAGGCCAGCTGAAAAATCATCTCCACTCGTAACATGATGCACAAAGTCCACATAAAGACGTCTCATGGGGACTCTGAGTGCAATAAATAATCCCTAAACCTGATGCAGTCTGCTTGGGCCTTGTAGTGAAACCTTGTCAAGTGTTCGCCTAATGTCAGAAAATGGCAGAGGGAGAAGATTTCATTCATTCCACAAACAGTTTCTACTCCTTCTGCAGCCAAACCAGAACTTCTACAGCAGTGTCGCGACTGTGCCAATCAATGATCATAGTGATGGATAGCCGCTTATAATGTTTTTACCTTTCCATAGCTTCAGCTGTCATTTGAAAATGTGCAGGTGAATGAAAAACACATGTTGCACGTATCATCATGGATGCTCACTTAGCGGTTGTGAAGAGGAGCTTTCAGTGTTGTGATGATGATCATGGTGCACGTGGGGATAGGTGGTGGTGGAAAAATCTGAAATGACAACACCGAAACCGACTCTGGAATGGAAGCGAAGGAGACGCTGCATGATCGCTGGTTACAATAAAACGGTGAGGAAAAAGAGACGGAGCTGACGCTGGCTGCATGCGTGTACCGTAAATAGCATGTCAGGATCCATAAATCCACCATGGCCTGAAAGCGTAATGTACAGAAAACAGACTAATGTCATTCCTCCGCTTCACGGAGACCATGTGGTCTTATCAAAAGCTGGAAAACGTAAGTCATTGGTAAGATTCAACAGTTTATGGTCTTTTATGGGATGCTATTTGGAGTCTCATGAACGTGAGTCGAGGCCACGGGAACTGTGGAAGTCTCAGGTGAGACTTGAGTGTTTTAGAGTGAAAGTTTTGTAGTGATCCAGTTACAAAATACCAAGATGACACATGACATGTCTGCATGCGCACATGCACACTCTTTAAAGCAGCTGCGCGGTCTCACATTTTAAAGTGTACCTTATTCTGCAGTACAATGCAAAAGAACACTTTATTTATTAAAAAAAAAACTAACAAAATACAACAACTGTCTACTACAAAGTATTTTTTCTTTTCTTTTTTAAATTTTGCCACTACTAGCAGGGATGATATCATCTTACTGTCCTGAAACAGTTTGTGTACTGAAGGGAGGCAGTTCAGGCAACAGAAATGTAATCGCAAAAAAATGGATCACCACATAATATAATAAGTGGCCTGCGATCTGGTTTAGATTGATCTGCAATCTGATCTGGATTTGAACTTTGGTCTGGGATGAAAGCAGTCATTTGAAGTGAGCAAGAAAAGATGGTTTTAATTTGTAACTGGGGTGTTCCAGTCACTGTGGCAAGCTAATATCTGCTTGTCAAACTCCCACTCAGATGATAAGTCACAAGTCTCTCTTTCCACTTTTGATTGTGCTGATAAGCTGCAATTTTGTTTTGACTTGGCTAACATGCTGTAATAATAGAGACATTGTGGCCTCTGGACTCGATGCACCATATATTCTTCTATATTCATGACTTATTTTTTATACTAGACAACATGCATGCACACAAACAGTGATGTAGGGGGAAAAAAAGCACACTCTTAGTTCTTTCTTTTTATTTTAGGTGTCAGGACATACGTAATCTAAATCATCTGGTCCTTACCAGGTACTTAGAAACACAATCTGAAGTGAAAAACTAAACATTACACTGCGAACACAAAAGGAGCACGCTCGTTCCACAGTTTAATCAGTTGTAGAATCACTTTTAGCAGCGATAGCTTTTAGCATTTTTAATTACGGGAAAGAATTTGATGAGATCATGGCAACACCTTGATGCTTTTCTTTTTTAACATTTCTCTTGCAGATTTGACGCAGTTAAATAAGAGTATTGGGTAATAATTAAGAAAGAGGAGGAAAGGCGCTGTTCTTTTCACACTAACGTACATTCTTCCTTTAACTGTACCGGTGTGTGTGTGTGTGTGTGTGTGTGTGTGTGCGGTAAAAAAGACATGCTTGACTGTTTTAAAACAAGTTGGTAACAAATGATTTCCCGTTAAATCCTGAAACGCAAAACCTGCGAAAGACACGTTAATTTAAATACTTTTTTTTTTTCCATGAATGAACGTTATTCACATTCACATTTATTCATATGACGCAACAAGTTTTTTTTTAAATTTATTTTTTAATCATATACAGAAGATATGGGTTGCAGGTTTGTCTCCTGGGATGTGAACCTTTCACCCTCTTCTCCCCCCCAAGCCAGTCCCTCAGCTCCTTATGGCTCAAAACCGAGCTGCAGTCCGGCTCCACATTTAGAGATCGCCTCGTTTTTATCTCGCAAACAACAAAAAACAACTGCTCTACACACTAACTATACAGTCCAAACACCAAATATCACAAATCTCTCAACTTTTAAAACAATCTGGTTCAGTATTTC
>JBAMYA010000009.1:7936070-7946570 GCA_037176975.1 Arrhamphus sclerolepis
ATGTATATATATATATATATCATATTATTCCTTTGGAATGTGTTTCGGGCCTCAAAAGGAAAACAACAACAACAACAACAACAAAAGAATGTATATTTCAGATGAAATATAGTTAGTAGTCATTTCATCTGCTTTAGCATTCCACAGATTTGCAGGCTTCTTACGGCCAGAATCTGTTTGCCACTTTTCATTGCGTGCTTATTGTGGCCCAAAGGTACTGCGTCAGTATTCTCCTGCTATCTAAGCTCTTTCAGAAAATAATCCTCATCTTGGACTGTGGAATCCTGAAGAGCACATAAAAATGTCACTGTCGTCTGGTATTTTGATTGAAAATAGCAGCGATTCCTATATTCCATAAGAGGAGCACATGAGAATTATTTAAAAACAGATAATTTATGGATCTCCATTAAAAACCTCAACCTATTAAAGGGCACTAGGTCTTGGTGTGTTATATGTGACTGCCACTTTCACATCCCCCCCCTCGTTTTTTTTCCATCTCCCACAGCAGTAGACAATAATAGAAAAAGGAGAGACGAGTTTTTTTATGATTTCTAGCAACGTTCTAGTCACGTTTTATGTGTATGACATCATCAAAATCACGCCGAAGAAAGTAAAGCAGGCACAAATATTTTTCTTTGCTTGCTGAAATTAACTTTACAATGTTGAATTGAGGAGATACAGAAATAAGAGAACTTCTGAGTCTTCAAACAGAAGATGAAAGCAGGGGCTACATTATGGTCCAGCTTAAGAAGGACTGATGGCTGATACCAGCAAATTAAACTGTTTAAATCAGAACTTTCATGGAGGAAATGACAACTTACGCCACATGTCACGTCACACATCACACAGATGTCGACAAACTTTTGTTTCCAGAACGCCGGTTTAAAATATGTAAGGGCATGGCTTTGTGGAATTGTTTGGTAAAATGAAATGCACATATACCTGTAAACATTACAGAATTGCAACTTTAAGCCTCAGTAAACCTTTGTAAAGTACATCCACTGAAGGTACCACAGGCGATTCTTTGCTCGATGAAGGGTTGAGACGGGCGAACTGTCATGGACATCCACGAATGATCTTTCTCTGACATTTAAAGGAAAATGCGACTCAATCTGTGCCGTCAGAGTGAAAAATGCAGAAGGTGACTGCTGAAGCTTCCACCAGTATCATTGCTGTGGTTCAAGCAACGTGCTGGACCTGCACTGCTTTCATAGATTGTTTACTGAGGCTTAAAGTTAAAAACAAAAAATAAAAGGAAAAAAAAGACACAAAGTTTTTCAAACTTCAGAACCTTCTTTTGCTCCAAAATCAAAACTCAAGATAAAAACAGAAGAAAAAAAAAAGACAACAGCGTAAAGTTCTGAAAAGGTTTTCATGCGGAGGTCAAATAATAATTTTAGTCTCAAACAAACAAGGAACTGACTGGAAAGGTTTCGGTTTATATAATGGCTCCCTGTTGAAATCTTTTTTTTCTTAAAAAAGCATGTATTTTTTTTCCTCCCTGAAGTTGATTTACACAATTTCTTGCTAATGAGAAACAAGAAAGGAGACTTTGATGGTGAAATTTTCTGACTGTTTGACCAGGACGCAGCGTTGTGGAAAGATGCATTCGATTAAATAACCCGCTCCGGCTGAGTGCATTTTATTGGAGGTCCTTAGTTGCTTAAAATTTGTCACAGATTGTTTGGCCACAATTAACATGTGACGGTCCGTCCCAGAGCCCCCCCACCGGTCAGAGCTGGAAATGTCGCCCGCAGAAAAGATCAACTTAGGACTTGATGATAAAAAAAACAAAAAAAACATACAACCTGGCGATAAGTTTAGAGTAACAGATTATTTAAAGTCCCAGACCTGCTGCAGTGCGGCTGCCCTGAAATGCAACAGATGAACAGTAAACGCAAACAAAATATTTAATACATCAGGTCAAAAAAACAAAAGTCAAGGCAAATATCTTTTAAAACTTCCTGATTTAGGGTCTTGCTCATCTCATTCTCATAACTCAATATAAGAGGTTGCACACTAACGTGCCAAAAAGCTTTATTTATGTTATGTACTTAGTGCAGGAAACTCTATAGACTCTGTATGAGCCTATAGCTCACAGTAACTATAATATCTGACAAAGAAAACGCTAACCTGCTTTTCTTCCCCTCATGAGCTCACAGCCTTAACTAATAATCCTCACGGTTCTGGCAAACAGAGTTTTGTTGTCCCATTAAGATGCAGCAAACTTTGGTGCTCACAGGGTGATGTAACTGTACCTGCCACCGTTATGGATCTGCTCATTACTAGAAAAATAAAGCCGCCCTGTTTTGCCCGCTGATACTGATACAGGAGCAGCCAAACAAGCAGCGCTCGCTGTCACGGGCCGTTACTCACACCGCTGCTGCTCATGTGCTGCTATACCACTTCCTGTTTTTGTGCAAACACAAGGAAAAACATGCCTGGAGGGTAAATCCATATGGAATAAAAAAGGGGGAATAGAAATCCAGTTAATGAATTTTTTTTTTTTACTGTAATGCTTTTAATATATTTGTTTTGTTTTTAATATAAAAAGTGCTTATATTTGTGTTGATATTTCAATTACTGCAAAAGGCACAGATTAAAACAAATCTATCATGCTGTCATCCAGCTGCTACGTTATTACCATAATAACATAGACCAAGAGCCTTTCTCTGCCACAGGCACTCACAGTAATACACGAAAAACAAACAAACAAACAAAAAAAGAAAAAGAAAAGCACCCCCCCCCCCTCCATAAAACAAACAAACAAAAAAAAAAACAATAGAAGTGTTGAAGGGGATGTTTTAAGGAATCTGTTTAAAGGCACATCATCAGGTCTGTACAGAGACCGTACGCTGTTATTATTGGTCTACACCATCTTGTGGTGGTCTTTAAAATTACATATAAATACATTAAAGGACAACTTGCAGGTTATTCATCTATTTATTATTATTGGCAGACTATTCATAAAATCTCATGTTAATGTGGATTTGAAAAGTTCCTTGTCAATCTAATATAACAAAGTGTAAAAGCAAAAAAGTAGATATTTAGAACTGTGTTTATAAAATTATTATAATTATTATTATCAGTAGTATTTTACTTCCTGAAGCACACTGTGGATTTAAAGATAGTGATGTGTTGTTGTGATTTAGTTTGTTAGACATTTTTTGTGATTTTTATCACCTTGAATTATTGCATCAGCTGCACAAACTGCACTTCTTTAATGATACACAGTCAACATTTTTCCAAACCTAAAGGAATTAGTGTTCCTTAAGGTTTGGAAAAATAATTCCCTGACTTTGCTGGTGCTTCTGTAACCGTAAACTGTACATATAACTGAATTTAGACAGATGCACATGCTTTTAGCTCCACATCTGGAATGTCATTAAATCTCCAGGTAGGAAGTCAGATAGAGGTTTAGACCAGTGGTTCTCAGACGGGGTACGTGAAGGCGCTCCAGAGGGTACGTGACATTTCAAAATATACAAATATTTAAAAAGTAGCATTCATGCAAAAATCCTTTAAAAATAATTATTTAATAAATATTTCAGGAACATATAAGTTCATAAAATAAATGTTATAGGATTTTCAGTCAGCTATTCAGTTTCATTATCCTAAATCCACAGAGCGGGAGTAGTTTGAATCACTACATTTTAGTGATGATAAATATTTGCAGGACATTTAGTCACAGATTATTAACATTTAAAATGTTTGAAATAGTTATTTTTTTCAAATGTTTGAACCTTGTACATGTTTATCAGTTCCAAAGTTTCATAAATCAGTCACTGATGGCACACTGCTCTGTTTTACGCCTTTTTTTTACAACCAAAAATGTCTTTTGCTGGTTAGGGGTTCACATGACTGAAAAAAGGTTGAGAACCACTGGTTTAGATGTTCCTCCTCCTTGGTCCAAGACCAAGACCAAGAGCTAATTATTGATGGTGCTGAGCCGTCCTGCTTAGTCATGGAAATAATGATCTTATGTTATATGAGCACCAGCCCACCAGAACATTGTTCAGCAGAAGGTCCGTTTTGTGTCTGTTTAATGTCTCCATATATGAACGACATCTTCTGGATTTTTATACTATAATATTAGATAGCAAGATTTACAGTACTTTAAAAGCAACGTTAGCACTTGCGAGCTAGAATCAGTAACTCACCCCTCCACAGGTTCAGCTCTTTTATTCATTTATTTGTTTTATTTTTCCTTTCATTGTGTATTTATTTATTTATTTTTTGAGTCACTGGTTCAGTCCACTGGTGGCTCGCTTCTCTCCATGAATCAGTTTCTTTAGCATCGCCCGCTGCTGAAGCCTCTGTGACTCGTTTCAACCCAGTAATCAGAATCATAAAACTGCTGGCTCTCATCTGCAAGGTTCCTGGTTCAAATCCTGGCAGAGGCCTTTCTGTGTGGCTTTTGTCCAGTTTACTCCCACTGGTTCCAGTAGACTAATAGGACTGAAACGGGTATAGATGATGGAAGAACAGGTATATCTCTTCAGCATCAAAACTACCTTGTGGATCCATATTACTTATTGAGCAGCATCTTTTAATTCTCAGTAGGTGATTTCATTTCTTTTTTTTTTTTTTTGCTTTATTGGTTGAAATCATTTTTTTTCATTTTGATGTCAAAGAATTTTATTTTATATATAATTTAAGTGTTCTGAGATTAACTGAAAAACCTGTCAAGGGTGAAGGCTGCAGCTCTGTAAAAAAAAAAAGAAAGAAAAACAAACAACAAAACCCCCCCACATGCAATTATTGTATTGAAACTAAAGGAAACTGTTTGTCGCTATTTCAACCAATTAAGCAGACTATCTGCTTGTTTCCATGGTAGCTGCATGCAGTGTGTGTGACAGGTGTTGCAGGCGAGCAGGTGGAGGCAGAGCTGTTGTTAGTTTTCACTAATAAAACCAGCAAGTTGGACTGACAAGAGCGAACCGGCTCGATGGCGGTGAATGCACCAAAACCTGGTGTGGACATAGTTCTACTACCTTTTCACACGCTGCATATGGTTCATGACGTGGTTGAATCTCTTGTTACCGGGACAAACGCAGGAGACCAGGAGGTGGCGTTTCCAGAGTCCTTTTTAATCTTCCTAACGTGTAGCAGCGTTTCTGAGCAACGAACGCTTGTGTGCTCATGTGTTCTGGACGCTTTTGTTTTTGATGCCGGTTAGAACGAAGAGGCTGAAAAGCCTGAATGTGGGCTTCTCAAAACTCATCTCATTCTGGAAAATCTTACAAGACACTCTTATTAAGGCGTACAGAGCGCATATATTCAAACAAAGCATTAAATGTTATTACTGTGAGCATTTTCAGACTCCCCCCCCTTAAAAAGACTAGAACTGTGGTTACACTGGAACAGATTCAGCATTTTTGTTAATAATAATCATTTTAGTAGATTTGTAGAAGAAAGGAATTTGGTGGATAATCCTATTTAAACAAAAAAAGTCATTCAAAACATGAACACACCCCCTTTGTAGTTCCGTAACCATGGGATACACGGTTAATATGCTATTTTTAGAAGAAGAAAATTACTCAAATGAACCCACAAGTGCCAGTAGGTGGAGGTCAAGGCTTTGTATAAACAAAAGTATGAGTGATTTGCAAACATTTTTATCACTCACGTTACATAAAGGTTTGCAGCTGGTCATGTCAGCGTATGTTACTGTTTCTCTGCTGGTGGGTTTATTTATGGCTGAACTCTTGACGCTGCCATTCTGAACAGTCGTACCTGTCTCAACTTTAGAGTGATCGGTCCTCTCTGTCACCTTCTCCTGGCTGATGAGGTAATCAACAATCCGCACGCCAATTGGCGGCTCGGTGTGGTTCCACTCCATGATGACCAATGAGCTGCTGGGCTCGTAGGTGTAGGACAGCTTCAGCCTGGCAACAGAGGGACAGAGATGTGCAGCAATGCTGTCAACAGAGTGGCCTCATTACTGTAATTGACAGCGAACATCATCCTTCATGTTCTCCAAAACTATGAACACCAGTTCTGCAATATCACAAACATTCCTGTAGATTTTATTTTATTATTTTTAAAGTTAAGTCTAAATCATTGTTGAGTCTGAAACTTTGTGACACCAAGAACTTTGAGAATTTTTATTTTAATTGTTTTGCTCTCATAGCAGACTGGAGAAAGAAAGTAAGCCTGGTGGTAAGTTACAGAGGAGCCCAGTAGGAGGGGCCTGACATTAAAATGGATATTTACCTTGTGACTGCTGAACTAACAGAACGTTATAATGTTATGCTCTTTTACTAACATTGGGTGGGGCAGTGGAGCACAGGTTGGCAGTCCGTCTGTGCCAAAAGCGCTGGAATCACACCGACACCAGTCATCGATAACGTCGCCTTTGCCTGAGCACCACAACATGCTCATCATTGCCTCCTGAAGAGCCTACAAAGACAGAATTATCCAGTGAATTCATTCATTCATTACCAGATTGGTACCACATCACACATTCACACAGTGTATCTGGGAGATTTTGACCCCAGCATGTCAGAGAGATTTTCTGCAGAAGTTTTGACGCTGTGTTTGGTGAATCTTTCCACCCTCGAGGCTCTGCTCTCTGTTCCTTTTGGTACCCAGTCATCTTACTGACCTGCTGCCAGTTAACCCAGTTAAATGCTGTCACTTTGTTTTTCATTTGCACGCTTTTTCTGGCCCCCCCTTGTTTTTTGAGATGTGTTGCTGCCATCAAAGTCAAAAATGAGTTCAGTATTTCCATGAAATAGTAAAGAAATAGTAAAGATTTGAGTATCAGACAAACCTCTCTGATTTTAAATCCTTCGTCAAAACCCACCTCTTCTCCTTGGCCTTCGACACTTAGCAAGACATCCTTTATCCTTTATTTTAGCCTATTTTATTGTCTTGTTTCCATGACTATTACTTTTACTCATTTTATGTCTTTTCTTGTGTTTTAATCTATTTTACTATTTTAAACATCTTGTGTCTTTTTGGACTGTTTTGTCTTTTACTTATTATGTTTTATTTATAACTTTGTACGGCAGTTTGGCAGCTTGTTTTTATTAAAAGTGCTTAAGAAATAAAGTTGGATTGGATTGGCATCATTGCGTTCTGTTTGCCTTCTCAGCATCTCAGCTTTTGAGCATCTGTGACATGTCGTGGTCAAAATCCATATTTTGATATTTCTCTGTTGATTTGCGGCTACACAAAACTATCCAGTAGCGAAGCGCTAACTAAACACGTGTCTGCCATGTCTGATGAATTAGTACAAAGTAAGGTAAAGGATTTAACCAAACACAGAGAGAAAAGAGTATCAGGCAGGAACAGTACGAGCCCTTAGCAGCAGGAAAGTGATTCCACTGTTTACAGAAGAACTGAGACGAAGCAGTGGCTCAATCTGGTCGTGACATCACCAGAAAGTGACTTGGAGCTATCACTGAGGTAACGAGGGAGAGGGAAGTGATGGAGGGATGAAATGTGGCTGCAGTTCATTTCAAAATCTGGTAAATCCGTATATGCAAAACACAATTTCCCATTTTCATTACACCACATGTGGTATCTGTGTAGGGAGTTCAAGGGCAAAAGCACCAATGTCCGTTTGTTCACGCTGTCGTCCCTGTATTGTGTCTACACGACTATCAGCATGCTCAAGATCTAGCAGCTTCCAAACAGTTTCTGTCAATACTGGCAGCTGTGTCTGTTTGACTGCGCTTGTGGATGAAAGCCCCAGGAAGGTGGACAGGAATGTATCGACCTTTTCTTCCTGCTGGAGGAGTAGAAACATTATTGACGTAGAGTATTGACGGAGTGAAATAAGTCACAGCTCAGTACAGCAGTTTACAGCATTGTGTGCTTCTAGCAGAGAAAAGTGTGATGCAACGAAAGGGAAAGACTTCTCCGTAATGTTCCCTGTGTCCATGACCTGATTTTAAGTGAAGCCATGAGGCTGTGGACGTCCCACATACTCTCACACACATATTAAGGGGTTCATCGCCGAGTGCCCTCTAATAGACTTAGTGTGCTGCTGGCTTCAAAAGGACACTGGAAAATAAAAGTGTGCTTATCCTACACGCTGGAACGAAGAAATGGGACAATCCATTTCTCAATAACAGACACTGAAACCACCGATTTCTAATGTGCAGCGTAAAAATGATGCGGCGAACGCTGTAAGAAACTGGTGTTTTCATCCACTGACTGAAAAGTATTATTAGTATTAGAAAGTGCAATAATCCACACACCTGGTAAGTCTCATTGTTGGATACCAGTTCATAGATGGGTGCAGCTTTGGTGACCTTCAGAAGGACGGGCTCAGACTGCTGCCGTCCTTGTGCTGCTCTGGGGCTCATGTGGCAGAGGTGGCAGGAGCGCGGGCACTGGCCCTGGCTGCTGCAGTCCATGCGGACGCCAGCCGCCATGCGTTTCGCACCTGTGTCCAGGAGGCTGGCAATGTAGGCTGGGTAGGTTAGCGTCCTGGGCTCCTTGTCACGCTCCTCGGATTCCTCTGAAGGAGAGTTACCTGAACGGACAGAGGAAAGGGATGGAACAATTAAAAAAACAAACAAACAAACAAAATCGGTGGTGGTTCTGCATTGCAGTTATGGAGTCAGTTTTCTAGCCGTCATCTTTTTAACTGCTCAGCATCTTTGCTGATGTTGAGTTATTATTATTATTGTTAATAATTCTGAGCTCATGCATAAAACTTTGGAAACCTTAGGACACATTTTGATTTTACTGTTTAAAACTGAGAAACTTTTCTTGTGTTGCATTGCGACAAAACTACAAAGCAAGAGCGAGTTCCCAAACTCACATCTAACTTCAGGAGACGTGACAGCCATCGCCTCACAAGGAGAATCCATGAGTGGGAGTGTAAATATTTGAGTTACAGCTGCAAGACTTTTCTTATAGCAGGAACAGCAATGTTTACAATAGGCTTCATGTACTTTAATTCTTTTTTCCTTGCTCTCATTTTGAGTTTGGACGTCCAGCAACAGCTACACAGTCTCAGTCAGCTCAGAGTTCAAGACACTAATCTTTTTTTTTTTCTGAATGACCATATTTGATGCCTGTGAATAAGTTGCGTTTCCATCCAAACGCAGTCTCAATCTTTCAGGCAAAACTTGGAATAAATCAGCCGGAAATATTCAAATTAGCAGCAGATGGAGCTAATTCATCAGCTAAATAAAAGGTAATCTCTGAGAAGGCTGACGCGACACGGCAGGGACAGCTCAAGTATCTCTGGCCTCTCCGTGACCCTGAACAAGATTGAAAATAGTCCCAAAGATGACTGTCTGGATGAGATTATGAAATATTCAGTATTTATGAAATGAAAGGATAGTTGTATCACCTGGATGCTTGTCAAATGCACACCTTATAAATGTTAGAGCTGGGAAGTTGGAAATGAAAGTGACCCGCGCTTTGACTGAATTCCTGCCTGATTATAGACTAAAGGAGGTTGTTTTCTTTAGCTACAACTATTTAATGCTGCACTGAACAACTAGCAGATTTAACAACAGATAACAACAATTCATTCTAACAGAAATACGTTTTTTTTGTATTCAGCTGAAATGCCTATTTTCATTAAATTTGAAAAATTATGACTTTGAAAAGTGTTTTGCAACCTTGTTTTTCATTCAACCTTTGTGTTATATATGTAGATAGATCGATCGATAGATAGATAGATGGATGGATAGATAGATAGATAGATAGATAGATAGATAGATAGATAGATATAACTGGCCAAGCTTTAGGTGTCGGGTGGTGACTCTAGAGCACTTTTATATGCAGAAGTATTTATGGTTGATTTGATGACTGCCAGATTCACTGGTTCTGGGTCTCTGGTGTTAATTCCAGTTTGTGCTGGAGTCCCAGGAGCAACGGTTGATAATGCTGTATTTGATTTTCACCAAATGTAAAAGCCAAACAAGTCCACTTTGGTCTCATGTGTCCATAGATCATTATAGAGGGCATCTGTTTTGTACAAATGTAACTTTGCAAACTTAAACTCTACTGTCTTGTTCATTTTGGAGATAATGAATCTTCTGTTTTGTTTTGTTTTTCTTTTCTCTGAGTACTGCAGAGTCTCACCTTGGTCCTAACTTACTGGGATGCCGGCCTCCAGGAAGACCAGCAGTTCTGGGATGTTTTCTACTTCTCTCACCATTGACTGATGGACCTCAAAGTGTTTGAAAATTGGCTTCTAATCTTTCCCAGATTGGCAGACAAGAAAACGAATCCTTAAAGATCAGTTCTGATGTATTTCCTCATTAATATTGCGTGAGAACAGACCTTAATAATCCTGACTGAAAAAGACCAAAACATTTGTAGTCAAACTTGGTGATGGGAAGTTAATCAAGTGCATTTAATCAGCACCACCTGGCAGCTGCAAAACTATTCATGTGTTTAACTGTGTGTTATATATAGTGCAGTTGTTCACCAAACCTGAACTCCTAGTAAGGACCAGAATCTTTGATTAGTATGACTATGCTACTAATCTGCAAGAATGTGTACTTTGTAACAGATATAAGTCCC
>JBAMYA010000009.1:7946670-7959974 GCA_037176975.1 Arrhamphus sclerolepis
ATGACTTCCTTTTTTCCTGTTTAAACAGTAAACTATACATAACCATAGTTAACACACACACACACGCACACACACACCATCTCCCTCACACACACACACATTAATTAGATTGATTTATTTATTAGACCAAATTACTTCTATAAATCAGATTAATGTATATAAATTCTAGGCAGGATTCAGTGTTTCCAATTAGCCTAAGCAACAACTGAACACATTATATGGTGCTGAAGAGATTTTGGTTGAATAGATACAAAGCTGCATAATTCCTGCAATAATAGTGTTGCACTGCTTATATAATAATTGCTACCACATTTTTCCTTTCGGATGTAAATCTCCTCTGCTCTGTCCATTTTCTCAAGTCAGTTCACTCTGAGCTCAAAAAGCTCAAAGAGGTCAGAGGAGACAGAGGAGGAGCAGGGCCTATCAGAGCCCAAGTATTGTGAGGAAGGTGTTAAAAATACAATCTTTTTGGCTCTGAGGTGAGTCGCCCCTCTGAGGAAATGTATAGTACACCAGATTACAAGTCTAGCTTCAGGCACAGAGCATCCTCTATCCAAGCAACAGTCCAATTCTTAAATACGGATCCATTAAAATTACTAAAATGTTTGCAGAGACATGGCAGTAAAATAAAACAGGAGCATGAGATGCTTCTACAAATAAAAAAGAATGACTGAAATAATTATAAATAAAAACAAAAGAAGCCAAAACAGTTGCTGATTAATTGTCTCTGACTCGATGACTCAAATCGTATTATAAGATTTCACGACAAGTTACTCTGACTAATTCTTTATGCTGATCTGGAGCTTTTTGAAGGAAGGGATGCCATCCCACGCTGAAAAAAAAGCTGTTTGGCATTGGCAGAAAAGATTTGGAAAATCTTTTATGGAATGTTTGATCTTTACAAATGTTGCACCGTTTAAAAGGGAAATAATCAGGCTTTCCAACAGTTATTGTTGCCAAGGAGCATTGTTTCTTAGTGTTTGTCCTTATTTTAGATACAAATATGTACAATAATTTATGTATTTCATCGTCCACTTTCATGACCTCAAAGTGTTAATCACCTAAGATTGTTCTCCCAGACTTTCTTTGAAGCTTAAGGTTGTATGTTTTAGATTTTAGGGGGAGGTCTTTAAATCCAATGTTGTCACAAATGTTAAAACTTTGGAAACAAATTGTAAATAATAGAAAAGCTCCAATGACCTTCTCTGTACAACCTTGCTTGAAGCACCCTTGAGTGAGCGCCCTCCACCAGTTCTGTCCCTTAGGAGAAGACAGGGACAGGGGTCGTAATAGTGAGCTGCCAGCTATGAGTAAGTGTGAATAAGGGCGCTGCTGAAAACAACCAGGGTGCTCAGACTTCCCAAAGGTCAGTTTTCAAGAGTATCCTGTCCTCTGCAAATTTAATACACGAGTGGGTGGCACGGGGATACTTTTTGACACCATTAGGTGTTAGTCAATTTTCACACTTCAAAAGGTCTGGAACAAAAAGCGTGAAGCGTAGGGTTGAAGGAGACCAGCTCACACCGACTGATGTAAATGCCCCAGAATAAGTTGTCAGAACTGTTAGCGCTGGCATTTGCAAAGAAGGCATGAATGCTATGTGACAGGGTTGCTGTGGTGATAACCTTCTGTGGATTCTTCTGTCTGAAAGTAAATTCTAATTCATTCAAATTAGGGACCTTTTAATTATGCAGTTATGTACACAGCAAATAGGTGACCTTTTGGTGAGTGTAGCTGCTGTTGAGTTAGATGGCATTGACCTTTTCTGGTTGCAGATGGAGAAGAGTTGTAGGTACTGTACGAATGCTGAGGGAGATGAAAAAGCATTTACACGTGTTTAGTATTATATACTGAGGTTTGGTGCATCACCTACTCCTACACACTGATTTTAATACGGAAGATAGTGTTACAATGAGTGTTTTTCCATGCAAGATTTGAAGTTTGGATCTCACTGTTCGATGCTGTCACTGGCATTTCCTTAAGGTACCCTCACACAACAAGATTACAACCCCGCTTTACATTTCGCCAACAAAAAAAGTCAATCATAAGCACATCAGCAAGTGACTGTTATGTCATCTTTACATCTGCTCCTGTAAGTCTGACTAATGAAATCCCACTTTACAAAATAATGACACAGTCCTCAAAATGCCTATCTAGCATTTATGCTTCTGGAAAAAAACAAGAAACGGACCTGGTTGAAAGATGTCTAATGCCTGTCAATGCAGACATTATGCTTTTTTTTTATCATGTTGCATAAAGAGCTGCAAAGCATTTAGCAAAAACAGGACAAAGAAATCAAAGTAGTGAAAAGTTAAAGAGTGAAACAAAGGTGTGGCATGCACCTGAGCACCAGAGAAGTGTCTAAAATGGGGTGCTGTATCAGAAAACGGTGGTGGGATATCAGTTATCAGAACGCCAGATGCTAATGCCCAAAAGGAGGAGGAAGAGGAGGAGCAGAAAAACATGAGGGGGGAAATGGAAGGGAGGGAAAGTGAGTGTCTTCCAAAAGCAGGCCAGTGTGTAAGTGTGGCAGGCTTAGTTACCCGCGGGCTTCCTTTACTCTCAAGTCTCCCCAGAGAAGCAATTAACAAAGAAATTATGGCGGAGCAGTTCACCCGAAGGCTTTGCATGTCTCGCATGCCGTTTAAGTGTGCTAATCACTTTTTCCATTACAGTACACCGACACAGAGCGAGATGAGCGGGAAAATTTAGCCGCTGTGTGACAGAAATGGACCGAGACAATGGTCATGATTGAAAAAGATAAGAGAACATGTACATGTTGTACTACTGAAGACATACAGACCTGATGCAACCTGATGAATCCAGCTGCTAAGACTGACTAGTAACAACAGCTGTTTACTTAAGGATACGCTTTAGACAGACTACCTAGCTTGTGTAATTATCCACAAATGACCCTCTGGCTATGATACCTCAATGATAGCTGCAGTAAAGTTATGGCTACAAAGTCAACACCAATTACAGATTTAGGTAACAGTAAGTAATCCTCAGGTAGCAAATGCATTGTTAATGATTTTAGAATTCTGCTGGAGTCTAATTAAAAATGAGCTGTATATTCCATTATTAGGAGCCTCAGTTGAATAGAGATTTGTCAGAGAAAAGTCAATCTTTGCTGGCACTTGAAGGAAGTTCCAAGATGACTACATTTAAATAAAGCATATGAGATATTAGTTTATCTGCAAGTTACTCTGAACAGCACATTTGGTGCTTAAGAAACTAAGGACTAAACTACTTTGCTAATGGCTCTAATGGTAATTTACACATGAAAAGTTCAGGCAGCAATAATAATTGCTACTTTGTACTTTTATGAGCAAACTGCTCCTTTTATGCCTCACAAAAATGCAGAATTGATTTGGATAAACTGACCTGCAGAGTTTAATTAGCTCATACTTTCATCAGAATTTGGGTTTGCATTTTGGCATCCAGCAATGTCTGTTGTCAGAATGAAGGATCGTTCGTGCAATCTGGAAATGAACTTTCACTACACTTTGATGAAGTCATAAAAAGAGACCCACTTCCTGTTACTAAAACTGAACAGGCCTCAAAACAACAGAACTGGGGGGAAGAAGGTAAAGCAGCGCACAGCTCAGCGACACAAATACTTCACAGCTGCCGCCCCAGATTCAAACTTCACTGTACAACCTGGGGAAGCAGCTCTCAGCCCTCCAACCCCTTTCATAACAAATATCTGCATTCTAATTAGAGCCAATCAAACCAATTAGATCTAACATTTACACTAAACGGGATTCTATAAATAACATAGATCTCTTCTAATTTGGGCGCTCAAGCATGAAAGACTCAGTAGCAGCGTCTGAACTCTTTCCCCCCTTGATGGAAGCAACAAAAATTTGCCGACTTATATATTAAAGCGGTCCCGCTGTGCACGACAGGTAGCTATTTTCAGGTTGAATTTATTGGTCTCAGATCTGAAGCTGCAGACAGCGTCTCTCCAAGAAGTCATGCTGTTTTTGTTTAAATAGTGAGGATGCTTGATTCCTCTTTTACTCATGTAGTCCTCAAAACAATAAAAAGTTAAATAGACAAAAAAAAAAGAAAAACATTGATTTTTTTTATACCTCTTAGGGAAATTTACCATTATATTGTCAAAATTTGCTGCATCGCTATACAGCTGAAGGCAACCTGTTGTGATCTGACTAGAATATTCCGGGCCAGATAAAAAAACAACGGATGCAGTTCTATACTTCACTTTCTTTTTGAAATTAAAAAAGGCAAAGGAACAATGTGATCATGATATTACTGAGCGGCCGGCAAAATATTTGTACAACAAAATCCCAGTTCTTCATGGGAAGGACCTCTCTTTAAGCTTGTTCTCCTGAGATATATAAAGACTGACTGAAGGTAAAAAATAAGTAAATAAATTCATTAAAATAATAATAATAATGATAAAATTGTGGGGCTTTACTTCAAGGAGAGAGAAGACTTCTTTAAGTTAAAACATGAAGAGCCACTCACTGAAATGCATTTGCCTTTGATTTCATAACACACATTTCTCATAAAATGTACTGCATTAGCAAACATTAGCCGCCACGGCAGGTGTGTTGCTGCAACGTTGACGTTTGTGCACCGTTAGTGGACCTAGAATTCTTTCTTCTTTGACGGACATACAGTTACTGCATGTAATACTGCTATCGTCCACTTCATTAGGCGTCCCTGTTCAGCTGCACATTAATGTCTGATCATTCTTACGGGTGTGTGGATATGGTAAAGATGACCTTCTGAAGTTCAATCTGAGCATTAGATTGTAGAGAGAAGTGATTCTAGTGACGTTGAATGTGGCAGGGTAGTTGGTGTAAGACTGTTATCATTAATGAGTATCATAAATGACCAGTTTATTGAGGTTTTCCTCCACAGCCATCTCAAAGGTTTATGGAGAATTATGGAGAATTGTGCACCTGAATATTTTCCAGACGATGTCCTTCTCGTCCCCATGACCACTGGGGGCCCATGGCGACTTCCAAAGTATTTTTTTTTTGTAAACAGCAATTGCATTCCTCTGTTCAAAAGCCCACAGTCCCCAGATCCAGACAACCCTGAGTAACACAGAGATTCAGCTACAGCTACAGTGTCTTCAGTCAGAGGCTTCTTCAGAGCTGCTGCAACACAGACCACTACAGGAGATCCCTCCTGCCCACAGCTAACTTGTTCATCAGAAAATAATAGTTCTGGTGCTTCGACCCCCAAAACATGATTTGACCTGTGTGATGGGAACAATATATTATTAATTTATGACTGTTATTTTCTCCCAATTAGTTAGTTACTGCTTATACAGTGTATAATGGCTGTTTGAACATGTATGTTGTCTAGTGTATTCTGGTATGTTCTGATAAAATATTTCTACCACTGATCCTCTTTGTTATTCTTCATTGTTCTGCAGAGACGTTTGTAGAACGCCTTTCAATGCAATAGTGGTTAAAATGAACGGAAATCTCGTCATGGCCAAGTATCAGTATTTTTACATCTTATTTTCAGACTTATTATAGGCACCAGGTTGTTAAAAAATATATGTATAGAGGTGCATGTAGACACAGTCTTCACCAACAGCCAAAGATCTTAGAGATGAGCGGGAGCATCGCCCGTATTGTGAGCGGGGCTTGATGACCTCTTGGAGCTAAGCGGTGCTACTCAATGAAAAAAAGTCGTCAAAAACAAAAAAACATCTACACCAAGGTTTGAACAATTTCACTTTTTAAGAAGCAATAGTGTAATGTTCACATTCCAGTTCAGAAGTCGTTGGAATGTCCAGAATGGCCAGATCACATATTGTGTTTTCTCCTGATGATTAAACACCGCGGGCAGCGGCTCCAGATTTGCTCATCCTGTAATGCTGTTTTTGCTCTAACTGCTACTTCATAAATACAGAATAATCCAATTATTCTATCAGAAAGCCCACACACCGCAGCACGCTTTTACAATGAATCGGGTTTAAGTGCTTCCTCTTACGTTATTAGTTTGTTTTTAAGCGAATGAAGCTGCTCTATACATATTAGTTTTGCAACCACAAATCTGACAATTTGGCATTTATTTATTTCTGTGTGTGTCTTTTATCTTTATGCACATTTACAAATTAAGTCCTAAGAAGTCTCATACTTCATCTTACTTAGTCTCTGAACAAAGGCACTAGTTTGGATTTGTTGTGTATTTTATAAGCACAGAAGTGGAAAACCATTTGCTTCTCTCAAGGGCACCCACAAATCTTTTAGTGCAGTTCCATTGTAAATGTACAACACTTTTCAAACCTTAATTCTAGCTGCAGCGAGGGACTGAAAAGTTGAATCACAAGTCTGTAAACCATGGCGTCTTTTGATTGAAGCGGGTTGTTTTCAAATGAGAGCGGAGACCAGTTTTCCCTCCACCCATCTTGTCCATCCATCCTTGTTACCAAAAAAACCCCTCTCGCCCACGAGGCGTCCCGAGACTCAACATTACTCTACTCCTGAAACCAGCTGGTATTAAGACTGACTCTTCAATCCCAGACAATCGATGCCGTCACTTACCAACCGAGTCACACCGCTGATTACAGCGTCTCTCAATTTACAGTGCTGTTGGTAGAAGTGGACAAAGAGAGCAAGAGAGAAGGTGGGAGGGTGAACTGTTGGATGACGTGGAGTCCCTGCTGGGCTGGTGTGGGTTTCTGCTGCCTGCAGGTGCCAGTGGTTGCAAGAAAAATGGTACAGTTGCCATTAATATTTCTTTTTTTCCTCCTTTTTTTCAAATAATCTTAGGACTTGGAAAACTGCCAAAAGGGCTACAAAGATGAAGAGATATGACCTATTTCCCCGGACTTTAGATATTTGTTATATTATTTAAACAATCCCTGTGAATGTGCACTGAAAGAAGAAAGCTCAGGATATTTAGAGACCAAAGGTAGTAAATTACGATTTTTTTTTTTTTAATGGTGGACTTAGAGCAGATACCTTAATTTCAACACTGAAAAGCAATATGGTTCATTCTGTGTGTTGCTTTCCATGTCTACATGAAAGATCAAGGAAGACGCACACAAAGAGAGGGAAAAAAGAAACAAATCTATTCATCCATCCACCATTATCCCCTCATGCTCTGTTATTGTCTCGGCCCATCTTCATTAGCTGTCTTAATGAGTTCCATCGGAGCTCAACAGAGGCTCTGATTGGATTCCTGTTAATAACTTCTGCGTGTTGACAGAAGGCTGCTATTGTTGTGTAGACCGCACACTTGTGTGCTTGTTTAGCTTTTCTTGTGTTTATATGCATGATAGGATGAGAAACAGAAGAAGAATATGCTTTTATGTCTTTATCCGAGCCTTGCCTTTTACTGTGGGCAGACCCTGAACTCTGTGTGATGTGAACATGCCTGACTGATACAGGATACCTGGTATTATCCTGCTTCATAAAACGATGAAGACTATTGTTTATTTAGCATTTATAAAAAAGCACATGAGAACTTACTGTGTTGTGGTGGTTGATGAGTGAGTTTAATCCAGAAACCAGCGAAAACTCATTGAACACATTAGTATTGGAAGGGATTCTATCATATCTGATATTTCCTCCCCTAATCACTTGCATCCAGAGCAAACAGCGAGTTTAAGGGTTTGTGTGTGAAGGTAGTCGAGGTAATGTTGATTTATGAGATCATTTTATACAGAGAACTGATGGCTGAATGCCATTATGAATTTGTGATTAACATTTAGCTCCATCATTGGTTCAAAGGTTTCCATCCATCCTTTACCTATACCTGCCTCTTCCCATTCAGGATTACAGGACTCTGTCCCAGCTCCGGTCAAACTAAAGGCAGGGATACACCTTGGACCAGGATCTGGTAAAATGTCTTGTATATTTCATGGTATGAATTAAGTTTTGTGCTTCTTTGTGACAACCAGTATTTTTGAATAGTTCTCTGGTTGTATACAAGACATTTAACAACGTTCCCTCAGTAAGAATTCCCAGCGTGATCACAAATATTACTTTATATTAATTTTTAACTCATCTAAAGTGTCGCAACCAAAGCAACATCCAAAGTGAGTGTTACCAGAGCTGAAATGATGCAGGGACTCATCCCTAACCCTGTTGTCCGGCCCCTGCATACACGCATCATAGTCGGACAAGCTCACCACCGTCGACCTGCAAGTCAAGAGATGATTGACTGCAGGTCCCAGTCGGCTTTCACATGAAACAGTCCTTGAACGATATTCCCACGGCCATATTTGTTTTTATAATTCACCTTATGGTACAAAAAACTATTGTAGTGGATGTAAAATCTAACTATTGATTTTTTTTTTCTTTTTGTACCAGGATGAAATTACGTTTATTTCTGCTGCATAGCTGGACATTTCATTCCCATTCCCATTTATTAGCAACTGTTTTCAGTTTAAAATTGAGGTTTTAAAGATATTTGCTGGACTGGATTGTCAAGGAATTGTAAATATGGCTTTGGGCATGCTGCATTTTGGTTTTTTTCATCAACAACGTAGAAGATTTTGTTGAAGAAAGTTCACATTATACAGATTCTTTGCACCCTTTGGATGACTAATTCTTAAATAAAGATGTTTTACACATCTATTATGATGAGTGTCTTGGCAAGAATATTGGCTTTTAAGAATTATTATTGTCTCACAAGCAATTTATTCCCTTCACACAGTTACTTCATTTAAAAAACATAATCAGCAAAGCTGCAAACGTTGATTTGGTAGAAAAGAAATTACTATCGAAAGAAGTACAGTGCCTGACAGGTGTGTATATATAGATCTTATTAAGAGTAGGGGATTGTTTCCATGATTCATGCAGCGTGACTGACTGAGCTTTGTGCAATACAGTTTAGTTCCAGTTGCACAAACCAAACTAACTAACCCGGGCCACACCAGGGTGCACGCCGACATATGTCTAAAATAACCGAGGACAAGCAATTAAAATGGAGTCATGGCATGCATGCTGCAGCAGGACATTTTCTAAGAAATAAAGTCTTATGACCTTCATGAAGAAATTAATACATCTTGTATATCTACATATTCTAGTTATAAATATTATTTTATTTGTTTTGATCTATTTTATCAGAGTCCTGTCGTTTCTACGATCCTAGTAGGTTTTATTTTAGTCTTATTTACTTATTTTATATTGTTGACTTCATTTTTTTATTTGTTTTAGTCTGCACAACACAATCAACTGAGGTTGAGGTTGTCAAAAAAAGAGAAAAAGACTTGACTTAGCATATCTATATCTGCTTCTCATCAGGATTTAATCAAATTGACTTCACCAGCAGAATTTGATATTCTATTAAGATTTTGTGAGATTTCGGCACATTCTCAAAAATAATACAAATGTCAACGTTGGCTGTTTAACGGACCATCTGGAAGGGTCTCTTTTATTGCAAAACAGTACCGATGTACTTTCTTCCATCAGAAAATGAATAAATATTATCAAACAGATGAATTGCAGAAGAATGTGGCTCTGGGATCGTAACGTCCAGGGTGAGGACATCGAACAGACAATAAAACGAGTGAGGGAAGACAGACATACATATATATATATATATATATATGTGTATATTAGAAGACAGTGCTTCATGGTCTGTCTAAAGTACTGACACAGAAGAGATTCAAAATGTCTTGTGATGACAGGCAATGAAAGGATAAATGTAAGCAACTACAGAGCCTTTTTGTAAGCCTGGACAAAAAGATGGACAAAAGTAATACTTGTGAGCTTGGAGCACGTCACTGCTGAGACAGGGAAGCAAATGAACAGTCAGATATAAAGGGCTGATATAAAAGGAAATCATGTAAATCGGTTTTACTCCCTTGAGCCAAGATATGTCCGAGGTAGAAACAACAGTGATGCAATGGATTCAGTGTGGCTTGGCTGCACATTCAGTTTTGAGTTTGTAGCTGACTCTGCATCACACTGCAGCAACACCAGAGTGAAGAGCAGCAAACACTGACAGCATTCTCAAAATATTTCCAACATTCACTTTGTCAAAACCGTAATGACAATCATTACTTTTGCATTGGCCAGAACTTTATTTCTCCCTCATGTGGCCAATAGCTCTGATCAGCTTTTTCAACGTTCTTTTGGCTGCCTACCTTGGTATGAGCTCTCCCACATGATAGTAACTGGAAAATAAATGCTTGAATTGTGCTTGAGGTGGAGTGCAATTACAGTAAAATCTATACTTTAACACCAATACAGCCTCCTAAATCACTTCAGTGTGGAACCGACTTCTTTCAACAACAGTTTGGTGTCAAATCCTACTCTTCATTAAAATGTATTTAGTTTGACATTACGTATTTGACATAAATGTGTGTGGGGGGAGGGGGCAATCTTTCTTTAGAAAGTGGTGTTACACATTTTCAGTTTGATGTGATGGTGGGCGGTTGTTGTTGTTTTGTTTTGTTTTCTGTCGGTAGTGACTTCAGATACCCAAACAAATGAACGTTTTTCTTTCTTCATTATCTCATCATTTTCATACATCCCCTTTAAAATGGTTTTATGTCACACACACCATTCCCCAGCTAACACTGACGCCTGAAGTGTGGCTCGTCTGGTAAGTGTCAGTACCGGCTAACGTATGCATGATGTGTATTGATGGACAGTCCACTGAAAAAAGCTCGTCTGGCATAATCCACAAATTCAAAAAAGTGTCTGGCCAGAGCGACTTGAAGTAAGTCGCAAAGTTAGTAGAGTTGCGATCACGTTTTCTGTGCTGTTCCCATTAAGATTGTGTATGCTTCAAGTAAACAAAAGGGATGATGATTATGACGACGAAGATAACGATAATGATACCGCAGGGAGGCCGTGCAGAAGCTGCAATCATGCTCAGGCACATTTGAGACAGCAGTAACATCAGCGGCCGGTGGGCAGTGTTTTGAAAAGGTTTTTTTTTGGTTCTTCAACTTCATTAGTGAGTTAAAATGATAGTAAATAATAACGAAATAAAGAAAATAAATTGTTGAACAAGAGACTGGAAAAAAAATACACTTGTCCCAAACAGGTGCTATACTCATTTAAGCCAAAGATAAATTACTTTCATTACCTTCATTATCACCTTTCCCTTCCTTTTCATCTCCATCTCTCTTTAGATTCAAGGAGAAAGAAGAAGATAAAAGCTAAGAGCTAAATCACTGCTATATACAGGGCTTGATTTGAAAGTAAACAAATGAATAATAAAAGCGAGCTCACACTGTACATTTGCCTGGATTCATATCCCCCTCAACCAAACTCTCCAAGCAGCCCCTCTGGTGGTGAGCATACTAGATTCATGTAAACATCATCATTATCAATACTTAATAGGTACAGGGGCCACTGCACAGCTGCATGCAGATCCTGACGTGGCTCTGCAGGGTTTTCAAAAGCACAATGATCTGTTCACTGGAGTTTTAATCTATTTCAATAACAGCAGAATTTTCTATTTTGCTTTGATCAGATGCATTAATTTGTTTTCAGCAATTGACACGCACAAAAAAAAAAAAAGAGAGATAGTGACGCAGGCAATGTGAATGTGAGTCGTAGTCATATCAGTGGTGTCAGTACAGCACAATGAGACACATTCCCCGGAGCCACGAGAGGGTCCAGATATCATTTAAGCTGCAAGAACAATCATGATACAGACGACACATGCTGGTAGGTATTCCTGTGCTTTGTTCCTCATTGTATTGTGACATCTTCTGCAGCACGGTCGTCTGTGCCTTGCTGCGTCTGCGGGACACTGCAGACTAAAAGAATGAAACGCAAAACAGCAATGGTCATGTGCAGATGCCACAAGCATGCCATGAACGTGCAAGCACGGCAAGATTAAGAAAGAGTGGAGAGTGTGTGGAGACTTTTCAAAGCGTCAGATAACAAAGTTCCTATTTGCGATGAATGAGAGGAAGAACGGAAACCCACTCCTTCAACACCACTAATCTAATAACTCATCTTGTAAGCTGTCATCCTGGGCGGTAGGAGGTATTTGTGAAGATCAAGCAAGAGAAAGAGACTCCTGTGAAAGAAAGCTGTCAGCAGCCACTTCTCAACTCTCTCTCTCTCTCTCTTTTGTTTTTTTAATCCATTTTGTAAACAATCAGAGATTTTAAATGTCACGAGGCATCAGTTTCCTGATCTGGACGTGGAACGGATTTCTGTACCAGGAAATGCTAAGATGCTGTATCGCATTTTAAACTGATATTCACATGTACCAAACAGAAAACTACAATTAAAAAAACAAAAAAACAAAAAAACAAAACAAAACTTGGTACTCATTATTAAGAACTTAATCCAAATACAGCTTGGCTTGTTTCCACTCTACGACAAGTATCACCCTGCTGTGTTACATTTATTTTTTCTTTCTCCACAAAGAACCATTGACTGAGTGCTGCCATCAGCTTATGAAGATCATAAAAACAATCATTTGCATGTTGTCATGTTGTTTGTTTTCATGAAATCAAAATAAAGTAATGTCCTGGGGTATTACTTTTTTTGTCATCTCAATAACACTCTTGACTGATATGAAGTAATAGGGGTCTGTTTTTCCCACTGAAAGTGAAAAGATTCAGTCTGTTCAAAGTTATTGTTCACATCTATACACTGTATTTTCCTTCTCCCCCCCACATGCACACGTTTACTGAGCCCTGCCCTAAAACAGATCTTAGCAGAATAGCTTGGGGCATATCTTGTCATGAGGTTGTTAAGAACAAAAAGTATCTTATATTTCAATGTCTGCTACTTTAGTTCAACTCTTTTCTTTGTAGGGAGCAGGCCTTTGTTCCCTGTCCCAGTTGTGAGAGTAATGTAAAAGTAGTGAAACTACAAGAAACTTAAAATAAGCAAGTGCCACTTTCCTGAATTGATGGTGCATGTCCACTTATGACTAAAAGATGGAGGGGGATCGTTAAATCCGAGAAAACCCAGATGCAGTACTGCAATTTGCTGGTAGAAGATTAAGCAACTGATCACCAAGGTGAGACAGAGGGGCAAAGAAGTATTTAGTCAGCCGCCAATTTTACCAGTTCTCCCACTTAAAAGATGAGAGAGGCTTGTAATTTCCATCATAGGTATACCTCAACTATAAGAGAGAAAATGAGAAAAAAAACAATCCAGAAAATCACATTGTCTGATTTTTAAAGAATTTATTTGCAAATCATGGTCTAAAATAAGTATTTGGTCACTAACAAAAGTTCATCTCAGTACTTTGTTGGCAATGACAGAGGTCAAACGTTTTATGGAAGTATTCACAAGGTTTTCACCTCTGTTGCTGATATCTTGGCCCATTCCTCCATGCAGATCTCCTCTAGAGCAGTGATGTTTTGGGGCTGTTGCTGGGCA
>JBAMYA010000009.1:7968428-7986670 GCA_037176975.1 Arrhamphus sclerolepis
CTATTAATATATTTTTGTTGCTGTGAAATTACATAGTCAAACTGAAACAACTCACTTATAATAGAAATTCTGACTCCATCACAGAGTGTTTATCAGTAAATTGGAGGACTGTCTGAGGAAAAACAGGCCATTAAGCAGAGCTTGAATTTAAATTCTTTTAGAGGCTGCAGTTTTCAGAGAGGAAACTGAAATGCTAATGCTAGTTCAGCTATCCAACAGAACAGGACAGGGAATACCAGTTTGATTCCCAGCATGGACTTTCAGATTGGGGATTACATGTTTTTTTTTCCATGCCTGCTATCACACAGATCAGATGATACTTTATTTACCACAGAAAACAAGTCAAAACAAAAGAAGAGCGACAGTTCTTGAGATGCTACTGTCTTGTTGGTAGCAGAGGAAAATGGCCTCACTGGTTTGTGTTGACAAAAAAAGATGATGGTAACTCATCCTCATTACAAGGTTTGCAGAAAACAAACTCTGAATGCACAACGCAGCAAACCTTTAACAAGATGGGCTGCAACAACGGGCACCACCACCGTCACCAACAACAACAACCAAAAAAAAAAACAAAAAAAAAAACTGAGGCACGCAAAATTGGACAATAGCAGATTGGAAAAATGTTTCCAGCTGAGTCTCGTCATTAGCTTTGATATTTGGATGGCAGGGTCAGAATTTATCAAAGAAAGCATGAAAGCAGGGATTTATTCTGCCTTGTGAAGACAACGGTTCAGGCTGATATAGTGCTGTAATGGCGAAGGGATGTGCCGCTTAGTATAAAGAACTGGACAAATCTGCGACGGCATCATCTTGTCAGGTGTTGACTCCACCCCATCGAGCCTGGCAGTGAGTTTCAATGCACCCAATTCACCTCAGTTACCAAAAGCTACCTATTTTACCCTAATGTTAGCTTATGTTATGAGAGTAACATAAGCTAACATTACCTACAACACTAAAGGCCATTTTATTCTTCTACGTAGCAGCTACACTGTTAAGCTAGGCATGGCCCCTTAGCCATCTCTGGGATTTATACTTTTGTTTTATTGTTTTTGTCTCTCTGTAATTACACCAGTAACTCCTGAGACGACGGTGCAGGTTCTTTTTCTGCAACACTTTAGCTTTTGCTTACATCCCATCTTTAGCTCAGACATAGAGGGAGTTGCATCAGCATGAATGTTGAGCATTGACAACAACAAAGAAGAAGTAGCGGCAGGACATATAAGAATGAATCAGAGTGGTCCACGTATGTCCATCCTTGCATCAGATGTTTCTGAAGCAACATCTGGAAGGAGGACTGCCAGAGCACGTGGAACACCATGAAATTGACAAACTTATTTTTACTGGGCACAGAAATGCTGCATATCATTGACAAAAAAGTTCCCTCATGTTGTTTGGGCAGAATAAGAACATAAAGTACACAAGGATGAATGTTTTAATATAAAAAAGTGGTCAGACTACAAACATGTTTGTGTTCTCAGTCGAATTCTCAATCGTCAAATATTGGAAAGCAATGCTGCAATAGTGGGTTATCATTATGATTTCAAGAGAAGCAGGATTAATTATCCGTTTTCTCTTTTTTCCCCCCTTCCCCAATTAAATTAGCAGACCACTGAAGTGAAAGTTGGAGAGCGCAGTGAGGATGAGAGATGGGGGCTTTGCTATCAGATGTAAAGATCAGTGGTCTCATCCGTCTAGTAGCTTCTGACATACAATGAGCTAAAACGGGAAATGGGAGCTTCAAAAATGGAGGTTATTGAGACGCTTCTGAGGGAAGAGGAAATAGGAAGTGTATCCTCAGCACACGTAGCAGCACTGGTGATGCACTGGAGTGGTCATGGCACAGAGGGGTCGCTGCACTTTCCCTGAGGCTAAACTGTTTAGGATGGATTTCTGAATAATGCATCCACTTAAATAAAACCAAATTAGGAAATTAGCAGGAAGAATGACTGAATGGAATATTTCAACAGATCTGATTCACTCTTTCTGCACTACCAACTGCAACCTATGCAAAGTAGTGAGGCGTATCTTTTGAACACATATTTTCATGTCTTGGTGGTGAGAAGCTGTCAGAAGATATTAAATATAAATCTTCATGTGTCAGCAGCCAAAAGGAGGCTTCAGTGAATGTACTGCCGGACTAAATACTTATCCAGTTATCTCATTCTGTGAAGCTACCAATGCAGACAGTGACAGGATGCTTTGGTCTTACTGCAGATGTAACGCTTTGTGATATATGACAGGCAATCAGACAGAGAAAGACAGAGGGAGATACAGAGGAGGATGGAGGGAAGACAAGAAAATAAAAAAAGAAATGCATATATCTTCGGAGTGTTCTGAATACCTTTCTATTGTCAGTCAATCTATCCATTTGTTTTCACATGAATATCCATCAGTGTTCATTTTTTGCACAGAAATAGAACAACGCCGAATATATTTCTTTTTTTCTCCAGCTTATGGTGACGTGTACGGCAAGAATTCATCATTCATTTAGTCTTAAAACGTGGAAAAGTAAGCCTAAAGTATCAGTATCCTTGATTGCAAGGAACAAAAAACAGTACAGTGGTGAAAAAGTTAGTGTACTGACTCCTTTAATTATATAGTTTTTGCAACAAAAAACAAAACCACTCATAATAAAAATCATCTGGTTGAAGAAGGTCTCAAACAAACGGGCGCATGGCCTTAACCTTACCATTATCTATTTAAAGCCAAAAAGACACTTTCAAAAATAAATACTAAGTGTCACATATAAATTCCTTTCTTGTGCTAATGAAGTACTATTGAATGAGGCTGGCCTTGTGCTGGTAATTGATTGCACTTGCACTTTTAAATCATATCCATAAAGCGCTTTACGACGCATTTCTCAGTCACACATGCACACAAAAGCACAGCGCCGCCATCATACTTCCACTCCACAGAGCTGCGCAGCACCATGAGTTTTACACAGAAATCAGCATTTGGGAACAAATGCAGTTTTCACTGTCGTGCCCAAATGCACTTTGACACATGATGGTGCTTTTGATTGATCTGCCAACCTTTCAATTAGAGATTAACAGACTATTCACTGATCCATGGCCGCCAAATTATTTCTTCTCCACAAATTAAAAGGGCATGTTTGCAGAATTGTGCTGTTGATCATCAACATGTGATGACTTGATCATCAGCAGGTGTGCAGATCTCTGCAAAACCAGCCATGTTTGCAGTCAGCTGGGTTTATATGACGCCAAAAGGGAAAGACATAAGCAATGGTCTTTGAGACTGTTGTGCACACCAATCTGGAGAGGGTTGTAAAACAGTTTCCAAACAATTTGGTTTGAGTTTGAGAGATTATTCACAGGTGGAAAGCCACAATCCACGACATTGCCAGCCTTCCAAGGAGTGGAGGTCCCAGCAGATTTACTCCAAGGTTAGACCATGCCATGTTCAGGGAAATACAAACATGCTTGGAAAGGCTGCCAGAAAGGCAACTGGGCCATGAAACAAGACATTGATCTGAACCAAACCAGCATTGGGTGGCTGAAAAATAGAAGAAAGTGTTCTGGAACACCTTAGTCTAGACCTCAACCTGACTAGAGGGACGATAAAAGAGCTGTGCATGAGCAAATACGGCAAAAACCTTGATGAACTGAAGTGGTGTTATCAGAGGTCAAAACTGCTCAGTTATGATTAATGGTGAAGTTATTGCAACTAAAAGTGGATCAACAACCTATTGATTCATGGTGCTCAGTGCAGCTCTGGTTTTTCTCTTCAACTTCATTTTTGTCAAATTTATAATGACATTTTTAAAAATGATGCAAGTTGTTTTTCATCTGACGCTCTATTTAAATAAGACCAATATGACCAGAAGCTTGTCTTTAAGCAAGAAGGCATAGAATTAAAAGAGGAGGTGAAAACAAAGAGGAGGTGCTAGCTTTTCTGTGTATTTCAGAAAAAATAAATAAATAAAAATAAAGTTAGCAGTTAAAATGCGCAGACGGACATGAGAAAGGCAGTTGCCACAACACTTTTCCTCCTCAATCTATTTCTGCATTTGTAAATATGAATAACACAGACACATCAGAGTAAAGTTATGGCAGCGTAAAACACAAGGAGTCATCATGTCAGAAGATGAGATGGGCTGTCGGAGCCATGCAGATTATTCTGAGTGTGTCATCATTTAAGGGGAAGAACTGCAGAGTAAAACAGGTGAAAATGCAAATGGCTTCTTCCAAAATGTTTAATAGTTTATAGCTCAAAGATTTACATGCAAAAGCAGATGGAAACTGGATAAAGAAGCCAAACAAAAGGCGTAAACCTTTTTTTATTTGCAATAAATATACAGCTTGGTACTGCTGAAACTGGCTTTTAATGTCAGTATGAGTTTGTTTTTGACATGGGAGGAGAATACTCACATCCCACTTTAATCATCACTTACCACACACTGACACTTCCACGGCTCTCCTCCATTACACAGCGCGTAAAGCTGTTTAAAGCACACACAGCCTGTTGTGTTTTTTTCATTTCATTTCCCTGTGAGGCAGTAAACTCACTTTAAACTTTAGTGGCCCATTACGGAGCTCCAGGTTTTTGGTGCATGATGAAAAGACCCTGCATTTTGTCTAAATAGCTGAAAATCTCTGCAATTCAAAGCAGGTTTCCTGAATGAAAAATATTTATATGCGGTTTAATTTTCATTTTGCTCGTCTACTGCTTCTGGATACTATTAGAAACAAAAAATTATTCTGAATTATTGCGCCCTTAACAAAAGGAACTGAAGTGCTGCAGATAGTGCGTCTAATAGCTTCACGCCTCCCTTGTTCGTCTGAGCTCGATGAGAAGCTTTAGTTTGCTCTCTTTTACAGTGACGCTGAAAATAAATATAGGATTAAAAGAAACATCACCCTCAGCCATTTATTGCCTTTCCAAGTTCTCGCCATGCATTACGATTGAACAGCTACACCATAATCGGTCAATAATTGATGGTTTCAGCAAAGGCTTCATTTTATATAAAAGACACAGCTTGAACCTTGAACCTTTTACATAACAGACACAGCTTGAATCTTTCTCGTCTCTTAGGGATCGCCGCTTGTAAGCTGATTTGGATACAAGCACTCATGCGCTGCATGAATGTGATGATAAACGTAGAGCGTTTTACCTTGAGACAGGACCCACTGGTTGAGCTTGACGTGGTACAGCACAGAGCGAAGATTCCAGTGCTGAACGAGGGGATAGCCAGACACCTCGCTGTAATTCACCATCCCTGCAGAAAAAGGAAAAAAAGAAAACACATTCACGGAGGGGCCAAGTCACTGTTTAGTGAATCTCAAGTAAGTCTCAAGTCTTTGACAATTTACAACAACAATTTACTAAAAAAAGGAATAGGCTGAAGCCAAGGCTTGTACTCTCCTACCCTAATTTGTCCTCAAGTACCGAGTCAAGTCCCAAGTCAGGTACTTCAAAACTGACTCGGTACGAGCGTACCACCTGCCACCAACTTCAGCGGTCAAACAAAATCTTGGATCTATTTTGGTTTGAAGAACAAAATCTCACTCTGGTGTATTTTGATTGGCTGCGCTGACAGCTCACGCACACATATGTACACGGCAGTGGGGGGGACTGATGCCTTCGTTTTAAATGACCTGCTTTGACCTTTGGCTTTTTGGTAAAATACCAAGTATTTTAAAGTCAACAGGTTCAAATCCAATTGAATTCACAAGTCACTGGTGTAAAAGTCCAAGTCGAGTCTTTTTGCATTTAGTGTTGTCGAGTCTAAAGTCATGAAATTAATGACTCGTGTCTGACTCGAGTCACGTGACTAGAGGTCACACCTGTGCACATTAAGAATGAATTAAATCCCAAGGAGCCACACTGAAACATTTCAGGGTACATCTGTAAATCCATCCTGAAAATAACACTAATTATGTTTTTACTCCTTTGCTGTCGGACATATTTCCGCGTTAGAACAAAAGGAATGACAGGTTTTTTTTTTTTGTTGACTTCACCTCAAGAACCTGGAAGGAAATGTAATAAACATTAATACTATAGTAGATGAAAGGAGAGAAGAACACACAGGTCTCTGGTGCTAGATCAAAGGGGAGTCTGGTCTACAACTCATTCACCACCAGAAAATACGAACACAGAGATGGCGATGCTCACGTAAAATCTGTTCAGAGATACTGATGCAGCAGAGAGGAGGGCAGGCGGCAAACCTGCACTGTCAGTTGAAAGCGGAGGCCAACAAATGAATTTATTTTCAACAGAATGAAGCAGTAAAAAGTGGAAACTGTGTGATAATGTTTAATTACTTTGCAAACAATTAACACCGAAGGTATATTTTTTTTTCTATTTCTAACATTTCACTTTGAGCATGCAATGATTCATGTATAGTTGCTGAAGATTATAATATAACATCCTAAAACACTCACACAGCATTTAGACTTGTTAGAGCCCAAAATGTAACAAAGACCCAAAATGTATCAACAACCTGAAATGTAATAAAATAAATGTAATAGAACCGAAAATATAATAACTTGTCAATAATGGAACAAAAGCATTGAACCTGAAATATATATATATATATTTTAAAAAGGGCTAAAATCCTAAATGTAATAACTGGTCGATAATGTCACAAGATGTTGAACCCAAAATGCCAAAATGTAACAACTTGTAACAACACTTTAGTTACTACAGTTATGATGGGCCAGAAAAAATAATTTACTCCAAATAGTGTAGTCCATGTTATAAGGTCGGGTACTTGTGTGCAATACTAGAATAACCATTGAAGCAACAGGCCCAATTTAGTAATTTGTTACAATTTGGGCAAAAAGTTATTACATTATGGGCTCATCATTTTGTTACATTATCGACCAGTTATTACACTTTGGGTTTTATTACTTTTTTTAAAATAACATTTCAGGTTTTTACATTTCAAGTTGTTGTTACATATCAGCCTCTAACAAAGCTTTATAAATCTCCTATAAAGTCTCCAAATTAATTTCAATTGAACTTGCAAACTCAAAAAAAGCAATCCCTCTTATTTTTAGCCAAGCATTTTTATCATCTCAGGATAGAAAGCAGAAAATGACATCCGTCACTGCAAATTCTAATGAAAGATGTTCATCATTTGGAGACAAACAGAAGCAGCAGCGCAGCTCTGCAAAAGGCTGAATATGATGATACATTTCATTGGGTGCATAAAAATGTAACCAATTATAACGTGAAACCGGTGTGTATGGGGTCATCCTGCTGAGATTGTGCTTATGACGTTCTGTATTTTGTCTTAAAGTGAATTTCTTGTGTTTGGACGTTAACACCTAAAACATGAAATGCAGCTCACCAGTTAAGCACCTCACTGCAGTCATGCACAATTGTAGTTTTATGCTTTTGTTTTTTCCTTTTGCTTTTACACAGTGTTTCTTTACAGCCCAGTACATTATCTTTATTGATTTTGTCTCATTTAGCAGACCTTTTCCTGCTGAAATCAATAATGCCATTTCTTCTGCCCCACCCATCCCAGAATATTTTTCATCTTGATGCACCACTGAGTAAATCAAACCTTATGCATGCTTTATGCGACTCTGACTAACAACCTTGCACTCTATTGCATGCAGTCATGGTCAGTGGCAGACAAAGTGCTACGTGCAAAGGCATGCGCGTGGAGAAGGGTGCATTTATCACTTGCAGCAGTGTTTTTAGAAGTTCCTAAACGACCTATCAGCCGCTTTTCTTTTTAACAGATCAATTATAGATACTGCTTAAAGTGACTGAACGCAGATTGTTAGTAAACACGATGTGAAGTAGAGGCATTATCGCAGCCTCTGCTCCTTTGGGGATGGCTGTACATCTGAAAAAAATAAGGATAGGAAAACATTTTTCCGTGTGAATAAAGTCTCCGTCAAATCAGTGGCAGGACCCCCTGATTTTTGTGTAAGAGTGCAGAATCAGGCCTTTAACATCACTTATATCAAACCACAAGCAGAGCAGCAGAATATAAATCATGTAGTCTCCCATGGCAACTGACAGCCATGTCACGCTGCAGCAGTGGGATTACAGCCATATATCACTGTGACTGCCCCCACCGTGTTCACAAGCACATCCACAAGGTATACGGATAATGCCGGTGACAGAGACAGGTATGCTGCAACCACAGACATGGAAGAGTAGAAAGGAGGAAAAGAGATGAAGGGAAGGAAAAAAAAAAAAGAACTGTGTGCGTGTGTGAATAGGCTTCCGGAGGGCGTCTTTGAAAGAGATAAATTGAGACATGAGAAACAATGAAAAAAGAAAAAAAAAGAGAGAGAGGGCTACAAAACAGCAGATCCACCGTACGAAAAGGTGAAAGGGCAACGACGGATGAATAAAGAGAACGATGTCTGCTGTCTCCAGTGATGGGTGGCGGTTTGCTTGCATGTCACAGAAATGAAGATACATCAGTAGAAGAACATAGCCGTCATTCTGGAAACTGTCATAGACGATAACCTGACTACGGCTAAACTTTTATTTGATTGCAAAGTAAACTGAGAAGTCAAAACAATTTTCCTTAAATTGCGGTTCTGCAACCGTTAACCATTAAGTCAGAGACGTAAACTGAGAAAATGTTGTTTCTTTAATATCTCCGTATAAAAAAAGAAGAAAAAAAATGAGCATGCAATGATTCATGTATAGTTGCTGAAGATTATAATATAACATCCTAAAACACTCAAATAGCATTTAGACTTGTTAGAGCCCAAAATGTAACAAAGACCCAAAATGTAGTAACAACCCAAAATGTAATAAAATAAATGTAATAGAACCGAAAATATAATAACTGGTCGATAATGGAACAAAGGTGTCGAGCCTGAAGTGTAAAAAGAAAGAAAAAAAAGGGATAAAATTCTAAATGTAATAACTGGTTGATAATGTAACAAGATGAGAACTCAAAACAATTTTCCTTAAATTGCGGTTCTGCAACAGTTAACCATTAAGTCTGAGACGTAAACTGAGAAAATGTTGTTTCTTTAATATCTCCGTATAAAACATAAAAAAATTAAAAAAAACAACTTACAAAACATTTACAATTTGTTTGTAACAAAAAAGGCACTTAATGCTTTTTCAGAAAACATTGCACAACAAATTAACCATCAGTTATTTCTTTCTCTTTTTTTTTTAAAGTTAAGCACACAAGAACACGATTGAGCCATTTCTGAGCCAATGACATGAAGACTGAATCTGGCATGAAATGACTTTTTGGGGTTCAGGGACTTCCGTTGTCATGGTTTTCAAAATATAGCAAGTAAACACTGACTTGCTTCGAAACGAGGAGCAAATAGCTTTAAAGTGTCTTTTTATGAGCACCACTGTTTGCTGTTTCTACAGTTATGGTTTGCAGACATTTCAGGCATAAAAGATGGTTATTAGCCTCAACCTTGGAGTGTCTAATGGATGTTGACACTCCAGACTTGAGTTTTTAGATTCCCGATCCAAATTAAATAAAGCTGGAACAATGGTGTTAAAAATAAAACTGAAGCTGAGGAGCAAAAGCAGTTGTGGTTGTCGGCTTGGCGCCTACAAACGGAAACACAAATGAGATATATAGTGCGAGTGTTGAGAATACAACAAGGCCCCTAAGAATTTCTTTACAAGAGTGCTGCAAAAATGCTACATTTGGCAGAGGCCTGACATCACCTATGAACTTGATGAATAAGTCTCTAAATGTGATGTTGCTGCACTGTCCTCACCTTCAGCTACATCCATTTATCGCCTCTTATGGGAAATGGCTCCCCTGAACAACAGACATATTCAGCGGCAATGAGAAAGAGAGCACACCAGTACATAACCTCTCAGTTCCCAGCCCTGCCTCCTCCAGTGAAAATGAAGAACAAGCTCAAAACATATACAGTCGCGATGTATCCTTCTTCTTGCTGAAAGGCCTCGTCTTCCTTTTAGCCCATGGGTGCTCTGCTCTCATTGTCTGACAGAATGATTAATTTGACTGAACTTCACTTTGCAAACATCCTAAGTTCACGTTCTCTCCCTGTACAGCTGGCGCCAGAGCGTTTGTGGAGAAGCGGCTCGGTCCGGGCTGCTCCGTGTAAGACAGCCGATTCCCTTTGTAGAAAAATAAGGATGAAAAATACACGGCGTGAAAATGCTTTCTCAAACCTATACTGCGAAAGAGATAAAAGTAAAAGGAATAAGTGATACTTGCTTGAAAGCAGCTGAATAGAAAGAACAAATACAGCTGTCACATAACATTGCCGTTGCTCTTAGGAAGAAGAAGTGCAAAAATATAATAAAATAAATACAATTACCCAAATAATGAAACAAGGGTTTTCAAAACCTATTTCACCGTTTGAATATCATAAAGAATGACACACTGCTCACAGTTTAACTAATGCCGAGGTGATTAAAGTCAGCCATAAACAGAGCTATTGTACGTAAGAGGAGAATGTGCTAATAAACCAGCGTCAATCGCTTTAATTGAAAGTACCGATTACAGAACACAAACTCACAAATATTACACTCGTGAATTAACATAAAAGACAAAGAGTCCTGAAGGGTAAAAAAAAAAAGGCAAAAAAGAAAAGAATAAAATGGCCAGTGAGTTTAAGCAGAGCTGCAGTTTCATACCAGAGATCTCTGAACAGAAATAGAGCCAATTAAGACAGAAGACACACGTGGAAAGCAGCAGCTAAACCAATACACCAGTTACCAAGCCTTCATAAACACTTCAAGGTGGACCAAAAAAGACTAAAATAAAGGATCAGTGTCCTCATTATTGTTGAGTCGCACTTAATCAAAAAAGAAAAAAACAATTCTTCTGAAGTCCTTTCAACGCCCAAGAAGCTCTTGTTAGCAGTAGGCAGGTAGGAGCATGTGGGAAGCACTCGTTGTGCCTCCTGCTGTTACTGCGAAAATGACTTTTAAAACTCCTGGAAAAAAAAAAAAAAAAAAAAAAGAAAGCAAAAAACGAGTTTATTGCAGGATGAAAAATAATAAGTAAAGCACAGTTTTAAGACACAGGTTATATTCATTATAGACACATTCAGTCTAATGGTCTCTGTAATGAAGTTGTGAATACGTGTGTGTGTGTGTGTGTGTGTGTGTGTGTGTGTGTGTGTGTGTGTGGTGGAGGTGTCATTATTTTCATACTAGACCTGTGATAGAAAAACACAAACAGAATAAATATATAGAATAATATATATAAATATATATAACATGTGGAGCTTCAGAAAAAAAAAAAAAAAAAAAAAAAAAAACTTTATTTCTTTCACTTTAAATTGATAAATATTTAATATATGAATGAATAATAATTCAATTAAGCTGACATACTAACAAATAGGTAAAACAAAGTGACCTGAAAGCTGGGAGCATCACTTTATTTTCAGATTGCAGTAACTGAGGAGGTTCATTCTCAGCGTTTCATTAGACTAGAATGAAGCACTGAATAGATTCAACATTACTATTCCCTTGATTTTTAGCTATTTCTGTTCATTTTGAAACCTTGTATGAGCCAGTGCAGAATTCAGCACAAACTATTCCTGTTCACGTTGTATGTTATATGTGTGTATTATATATGTATACATGTATTATTTATATATACATACACATATTTTGTTTTAGAATAAGAAGAGGTGTTTTTATGTTAAGTTGTGATTTGATCTATGAGAAGAGGACGGTTGTTTTATGAAATGTCAAGAGGATGGGATTACAAACATAAAAAGGTCTTTGTTGCAGATTCTGTATATAGGAAAATCAAACAGTTGTGATTGTACGGTGTGGAGTTTGAATGGCATCTTCTGAATATTAATAGAAGAAAAAAAAAGAAATCACACACTTTGATCCTGGACAAAGCTTATCAAAGCTCTGCTCAGATGGGTCAATATGTAGCACATTAGCAATTGTTTGAACTGCTGTCTATGAAGCTACAACTGCACACAACATTACAGAGGCCACAATGCTGCTTTGTCATGGGTTAGTGTGATGTTCTAACATGGAGAAATAGTGGCAATGCATCATAAGAATGGGATTTTAAGGGAGCTGTGAAAAAGTCAAACAGCATGTGCAGCAAAGATAATGAGATGCAAGTTCTGAACCAATTCCAAGAAACAGAATTCAATGTCACTTTGTATATCACTGATTTCCACTGAGGGAAAGGAGAAACAAATCCTACCATCTTCGTGGCTGCTCAAATCATACTGTTAGGGGGATGTAAATTGAGTTCTCTTGTTAACATTTGTGACTCAGTCCTACTGGGAAGCGTGGCCCACAGTCACAGACAAATGCAGGGTTGCTGATTCTTGACAGCGAAAGCACAGAGGTGATGGAAACCACAGCCCGTCTAAATAGTCCTTCTGTAAGTTTAGTGGGAAGTAGTTTGTTATTTTAGCCCTTTCTCTAAGGAAGATTCATAGGTATGAGCTCAGGTAGGAAAATAATCTTACGGCTCATAGAACCCCATTAACTAGCCCAGCCTATGTTCCATTTTACTCTTGGATGAGTCAGGGAATGAATGATTTAGTGGAGAAGAGAAAGGAATGAGAGAGTAAAGAGACAGGAAAAGAAGAAAAACATGTGTGGGGTGAACAATAGGATTTATCCAGCAAGGCCATTCCCTAATCTAATAAGGAACTAAATGTGAAACAGTGCAATTCTGGCAAAAAGCAAATTGTTGGTTGGGGGGTTGGGGGGGGGCACCATGTGGGATCTTAGGTTACGACGTTGGCCAAATTGTTTCCATGATTCACAGCAGAAAGGAAGATTATTGCAAAGAAATATCATAATGGAAGTCTTAACTACTTGTGCATCATTTTTTCAGGCTTGTGTGTCTTTACAAAATGTTTTGTTTTTGTTTTTTTTAAATAAACCCTTACAATGCTATTCATGTATACTTTTTCTGAATCAGAAAATGTCCTTGCTACCATCTGAAGTAAAATTTACAATAAAGCTAAGCAGTAGCTATAATGTTTTCAGATGCACCAAGAAAGGGTAACATAGTTCTGTATCAAAATATGTCAAAGTACACTGAAACTGAGTGCATAAAGTATTAGTTCCACAGTAATAGATCTGAGATTGATTCTTCTCCTGGTCCCTCTCTGCAGATAGAAGGAACCACCACCTGCATTCTACGGGAGTCGAGGAGAGATTGCTATGGTGTGTCTCAAATACAAGACTCCAGCATAGCATCAATAATATCTGCAGAACAATTTCATTATTCCGTACCCAAGATACTAAGTTTAGAAAAAAAGATCATGCTTTGGGCTCATGCAAGTGTTTTGCATTATATTATGCCGAGTTGCACACTTGACTACAAGACTGAAACTTGCTCAAAGTCCAAAAAGAAAGGCCCAGGCAGAGAGTCAAACCATGAACCCGCTTGCTGCGAGACAGCATTTAACATCTGCAACACCATGTAGCCTAACTTTAACAACACGCTGCTAAACCTTTATCCAGTAAAGTTAAAATACACGTTAATGAGGCTGATAGATGTGGTTTATAGCATCTGTGCTGACACATTTTTCATTTCAGCTGTATTCGATAATAAAGGCTAAAGGGACGACTGTTTCCAGTGACTCAAAAAAAAAAAGATGCCAGAGAAAAGTTCTGCAGATACCTCTGTGCTTGCGTGGTCACAATGCCATATGCTTCAACCTTAATTATGAGGGACTTGGGGAGAGAGGGACTCTGGGTTGAACTATGAATCACTGCCACTGTGTCTGCAACAAAAGCCCTGTTCTGCTGGATTTAAATGGGGACCTGCCCACACAGGTCCCCATTTCAGTACTTTTTATGAATAAATAACATCTGTTAATTAGACAAAACACATGACGGTCCATTTTCATTTATAACTTTTAGAATGCATGTTTAACCATGGTGTTAATTGCATGGGTAAATGAAAATAATTAGATCCTAATTGTCTTCCCAAACTGAGCAAACATCACCAAAAAGCTCAAGCCCATTTAAAGACTAACATGCTTAAAAAAAAGTATTTATTTCATGGAAAACCCTTGTTAGGAAAGCATCATTGCTGAACCTCCTGATAATGAGATATTCACATTTACCTTTAACATTCATGTTTAGATATTCTGTTTGTATATGAATTTACATTATTTAGCTGCAGAAAACTGCAAGATAATCATTGTGATGATGTGGCCATGCCCTGGAAAGAATTAATTCATTTTCCTCTTACCACCAAAGACTGTCTTGCTGAAGTTCAAGAGTCATATCAGGGTCTGCTTTGTTTTCAAATATTAATGGCCTTAAGGATGAACATCTGGATTCAAACCTCAAAGTCTCGTTGATGTCAAACAAGGATCCGGCTGACATGGACTGCAGGTGGCCGTGAAGCAGGTAGATCCTTTTAACCCCCGGCCTGAACTGCTTCCTCTGGTAACATTTTATTTCCCCCAGCTATATTAATTGTTCCATCCAGTGTTGTCAGCTAATTAACTTATGTTTAACACAGGAAGTGGCTGGGGTAATTTCATGCAGTTAATCAGTGTCGATGAATAAATTAAAACCGTTTGTAAATGTGATTTATATCAAGAGGTCTGCATTCAAAATTTAATTTTAATTGAGCTTCAAATGTTATATTTAACTTATGGCTGAAAACACTTTCCAGATACCAGGGTCCAAAGAGTTCTCATCTCTGATTTGTGGAAAACACCTCATTTCAGATAGAAGGGACAAACATATCAGCAAAGGCAATTATTTTTCTCAGTCTTATAAGATTAATGCAAGATAGATAGCTCATTAGATAATTAATTTACTGCATGTTACACTGTGTGATTGAACATACGGTGAATCGTGGCTACAACAGAAATAAATCCCCGTATGTTTCAGGCTCTCCACTGTATCTGGCGCTGTTGTTGCTAGGCTACTGAGCTGTGTAGACGCACCAATGTTTATGTTATTTCATGGTGTGTTCCCATTGGTTGGTTAGATGACAGATGTAGAGTAAGCGACAGACCGTCACACTCTGAGATGTTTCCTACGGTGAATCGTGGCTACAGCAGAAATAAATCCCCGTATTTTTCAGACTCTGCTGTACCTGGCGCTGTTGTTGCTAGGCTACTGAGCTGCACCGACGCTTACATTATTTTATGGTGCATTCCCATTGGTTGGTTAGCTGACAGAGATTGTAGAGGAAGTGACAGACCGTCAAACTCTGAGACGATTCCTCCAAATTTCTGACACTGCTGATATCTGTCACAGCTCATCTTTGGTCGCAGACGGTTCCATCTTTCATCTTTCCTCCTGTCTCATAGTGAAAACTACCACCACCAGTTTTGATCATAGAGAGAAATATCCATGTTAGAATTCAAAACAGACATAAAGGAGGTTTGACAGAGTCAGCATTTAAAGCGTCAACGTTTAAAAGATTAAAATAGGACATAAAAACAAACAAACAAAAAACCAACACATTTCTACATTCTGAAAATTCCTGAAATGTGTTCTCATAGTCTAAAAGGCCAAAAAAAAAAAAAAAAATTGACAAAAAATAATCTGAAATTTCACATTTTCACAGTTTCAGACCTGTCACTGCAGTTTTTGTTGTTTTCTTTTTAAAACCACACTTAAAACTTGACATTTAGTCTGTGCTCTAACTTTGAAACCTTGTGCTAATCTAAAAAAAAAAAATCCTACTTCCATGTTTTCAAGAAATAATATGAAACTTTGACTCAAAGTTTGTTTGTTTAGGATGATTCTTCATTCTGAAACTTTTGTAACTGTACAGTAGTAGATCCTGACGTATTTTGGCTCTGACTTTACAACACCGTCTCTCTGGGTAAGTGCCTGCACAGCTTTGATCTTTTAAATCGTAATTTTTGGCTGGTCTCTTGTTGGATTGGTTTGAAACTTTGAAGCACAAGTTCTAAAGTTAATGGAGGAGAAGTTTTTCCTGAACTATTTTTTTCTGTTTTTAAGTACGCTCCCATCAAAAGCAAATATCAGGTGGGACTGACTGAATGTTCTGCTAATGACTGTTATGAACAGGATGCACAACAAGGACATACAATTCAAAAGCATGTCAACAAACAGAAACGCTCAAAGAATGGCTTACAGACAGATCAGAGGAGGAAGACACACAAGCACAGCCAGCCCATAGAGACTGACAGTACTTAAATCTAGTTCAGTACGGAAAGTGAAGTGACAAGAAGAGTCAGAAGGTTCTGACCCTCTTAGCGGGAGAGGTGCAGCTAAAGTGCAGGAACATCCCTGGGTTAAAGCACAGCACAGTCAACATGTCATGGCTGCAGTTTGGTGTGATTTTGCATGTTCCCCCGAGTGTAAAATCTGAGTGAAATAAAAGTGTGTTTCACAAAACTGTGTGCTATACAGCCTGCGCGTGAATCTGATTGATTACTCTGAAGAGCAGGACAAAGGTAGAGAAGCTTCGATGTCAGCATGAACTGTTTATTCTCTCTCCCCTTGGGAGGGGAGGGAAGAGGGAGGGAAGGGAGGTGATGACAAAGCTGGGGAAATGATGGGCTGTAGATGCCCTTCACCAACCTCTGCCGATGAAAAACTCAGAAGAGAAGCTGCTGATAAAGAGACTTGTGCGCAGGATCACAAAAAGGTATTTCATCTCCTATTCCCCACATGCACCGCTGCTGACACCGAGGCATCCTGATCACGTCACGTTCCAGGAGGAAAACAAATTGGTGCAACTGCATATGCTTCCTAACTCCTTCATCAAACTTCCAAATCATCGAAAACAAAAACTCTATAAATCAAAATATCTCAATGTATCAAGAGATATTGGAAATTAAATTGAACTGAAAAAGGAGAACAACAAAAACCTAACTAAAGATGGAAGCATCAGTGTATTTCCAGTATATGCTGAGTCCACAGCCTGCTTCATAGCAAGTACTGCTGCTTGTAAATAACTGCTGATTTAATGTGATTGTGGAGAGAATTTTACATTAGCAACAGTACCAGAATTAAAACACAGGTTATGATAATATGGTTTTAAAGAGGAAAAAAAAGAAAGAAGGGACAGATTTAGTCGTTCAATGCAGTGTCCATGCAGTCAACTAAAGACTGATTAGTCTTTCTGTTTTGAATTAAACAATTTTGTTATATCCCAAGGCTTTGGTAATATTATTTCACAAGATCAATGTCTATAAATCTAATTAAATCTGTTTGGAGACGAGAGATTACAGGGACAGATGCTGGAGCAGTGATTTCCTGTTTTGCAAGAAAGAACAACAATGGAAAAAAAAATAAATAAAAAGAAAAAGAAAAAAATGCTTATGAAAGCTCAACTGTAGGCAGGTGTACACCCTGGGCTTCATTTATGAAATCTTCGTAAAGTTTCTTACTGAAAACTTTCTCTCTCTTCCGGTTCCTGAGAGACCAGGACGTATTGCAGATATTTAAGCCTGCGTCTTCTGTCCAATGCAACAAATTGTTTGATAGTTTGAAATGATTTTGGATGCAAACTAAGAAAAAAAAAACCTTACAAAGGAACATGATACATATTTTATGTAATCAGTTCTTCAACAGATTTGACAGTGTGGCCACACCCACTCCCACTGCTGCTCCTTCTGCTCCACATGGATGCATCTCCACCGTGACTCCTTCTCCACCATAGCTCCTCCTCCTCCACCTCCACATGTGTCCATCTCCACTTCTGCAGCTACTCCCGTTGTCACTCCTGTGCCTCCACCCTCGTCTGTCACTGAGATGGAGGTGAAGTTGGAGCTTGGGAGACTTTGTTCTGGGAAGGCAACTGGCCCAGATGGTGTGCGTCCAAGGATGCTTAAAGACTGTGCTGTCCAACTGTGTCAACCTCTCCAGGAGATCTTCAACCTGAGTTTACAGTTGGGGAGGGTCCTGGCTCTGTGGAAGACATCTCGCATTGTACCGGTACCTAAAATGAAATGTCCCGCTGAACTTAACGACTACACAACGGTGGCCCTGACATCGCACATCATGAAAACCCTGGAGCGGCCGATTCTACTCCTACTGAGGCTTGAAGTCAAAGATCAACCAGATCCCTGCAGTTTGCATCCAAAGAACACATTGGAGTGGATGATGCTGTCCTTTACATGCTCCACCGTGACCTCTCTCATCTGGAGGACTCAGGCACTTATGTATGAATCATGTTCTTTGATTTTTCAAGTGCCTTCAACACCATCCAACCCATCCCACTCAAAGACCAGCTCAGAAAGATGGTAGTGGATCCTTCCTTTGTTTCCTGGATCACAGATTACCAGTTTGTCAGGTTGGGGAACTGTGTTTCTGAGACAGTAATGAGCAGCACGGGGCTCCACAGGGGACTG
>JBAMYA010000009.1:7991150-8001896 GCA_037176975.1 Arrhamphus sclerolepis
AAAAAAAAAAAAAAAAAAAAAAAAAAATCTTCAGCGTCACTCATGTCTCTCTCCTTGGAAACTTCTCTTGTGAGCTCAGAACCTCTTGTGTCAGCTGTTTCAGGAATTCGATCAGCATAAATTCATGCCTTTGTAGACGAATGACAGGAAATCAGCTCCAGAACCAGGATGACAGGCTGAGGTTACAATTTCACCTGTGGTAATCTTTCCTTTTTTTTTTTTTTAAACATCTTTTTGAATTCACACATGAACATAGACAGTGAATGGAAGGCGGAGATGTGCTGTGTAAGCTGCAGATATTGGACACGGTGTCATTATATCATTGTATGCAGCTGCTGGGAGCAGATGTAAATGTGCTAAGCACCCTTTGATGTCCTTTTAATGTCTATTAATTGATTCCCTTGTCATGGTTCTGGCTGGATACTCCACAGAAAATGTCTGTCATCCATACCTTTATCTTGCCCATTTTAGATTGTTGTGCTTTTCTTTTTGTCTTTCATTCACAATTTTCCATGGTCTTTCCTTACCTCCCTCTCTCTTCCACCTCGATTTTCTCTTTGTCTAGTGTCTCTCAATCTTCTTCTTTGGGGAAATCAGCTTCATAGTCTTGAGGATACTTGCCTTCCAATTAAATCAAGTTGTATTTGCCTTTCAAAAGCCTCCCTTCCCTATGTCTGCCTCCCATTGGAATAATTGATGGGGGTCTCTGTCCATGTGATAAATGGTTTCCAAGTCCAGAGATGAAAAGGAAGATAAATTATTTCACCCTTGTGAGGGTTGGAGTAGGTTGGAACAAGGTGTGCTGACAATCTGACAAATACACTGACCACAGCAACCAAACCTGGATGAATCATCAAGGGACGAAGGGGTGGCATGTGCTCATCAGCTCAACAGACGTTCCAGTCGCCAACACTGCCTCTGCACCTCTGCTCACCCGATGGACAATTGCCTGAGCCTTGCAATTAACTGCAGGCGCAGCGATAATGCTGACTGCCTGCCAGGAGATGAGTGGAGGTGGCAACAAGCCAGCAAGACAGGACTGGAGAGCTTTGTGCTGGACGCCGGTGTTTGTGCTTTCTGAGGGAAGCGAAGGCCAAGAGAACAGGTGCTGTGATGTGAGCAGAGGCCCCAGGTGACTTCATGTGCATGATGCCGCTACTTTTGTCGCCAAGATTTCCACACTCAATCAGGTTTTTCTGCTTCCTTTCACACAACTTACTGCCGTACAGCTGAGAGATGGCAAATGCTTTTAAGAAAGGATTCAATCAGCGTATGATGGGCCATCTGTCTTAAAGACCAGACTCTTACTGGTCTGTAGAACGTTACAACCTGCGTAAACCCTCAAGTTTATTGACCAGTAATAACGGCTCACTGCTTGGTTCCCATCTGATGAATGATTGGCTCTCAAAAACTCAACTGTTTTTGGGGTGAAAAGATTATTTTCATTTCAGATCCTAAAAATAGCACATTTAAATTCATCTCTACATAAAAACGAAAATCTCTCTCTCGAAGTTAACAGCGAATCAGAGCCAAACACTGTAAAGTTACGTAATATAACCAAAGTGTTGCTGATCCACTGTGTGAAAAAAAGTTTTTATGACATCCAACATAATCCAAATCATGAAAACAGAAATGTTCTATATTATGAAGACAGTTTAGTGTCATTACTCATCGCTCAGGGTTTTTTAGACCGTCCTTCCTTCTATTTCACTGTGTTAAACTCAATTCTTCAACTTCTTCTACAAAGAATGACCTGCTATAAACTCTAACTAATACAAAGCGACAATACAAACTATATTTCTTTGTGATTCTAGCACAATGAAAAAAAAAAAGAATCGTACAGATAGTAGATAGGAACATTTTCAAACTTTAACTTAACTATACAGTTAAGGGGCAGTTGGGGTAGTTTAGCCCCAAAGTCGCATATTCCTTTTTTTTTTTTCCTTAAATGTATCCGTTGAAAGCGAGAAGCACATTGAAGTCCAGGGGTGACATCAGACGCTCTTCTCCCTTCACTTCTTTCGTTGCCCCTTTCTTTGAAGTACAACATCATACTTTCCATGCAACCCTGAATATCAGCCATCAGTACGCCTCCATCATCATTAGGGAGAATAGTGGAAGCCAGTGTGTCCCAGACTATGCTGCGTACTCTGCTGGATGCTTTGAAATTGTATCTCGATTCATGATATTACTTTTCAGTGAGGCTCCCGGCTGCTACAGCCGCTGCTCTGTTCTGAGCCATGCACACTGCAGACCCAGCGGCGATATAGGGACGGGAAAAAATGTTTAAGCCTTCCGCTCACAAAATGGAGACACAGTTGTGGGTGTGAGGGGTCCAGGGCTCAGGGGCACGACAGCAGAAGACCCATTCAGATAAGAATGTTTAATATACTCTTAGTTTCCCAAAAAGGCATTTGAACGATCTCTGTACATTCCTCATTTGACTGTCCACCATCTTACTTGTCAATGATGTGGTTTTGAATTGTTGTCCAGACCTGCTTTCATCTGTGGTTTTGTCAACAGTCAGCTAGAAAAGGCCTGTCCTGCAGTCTGCTGCTTACCCCGAAACATAATCATTATTTTCAAGTATTACTTTGTAGTAAAATATTAGCTCAGCAGCTGCTAATCATGCATGCAGGGTTCCGTCCATTACTGATGTCTCCTCTTCAGAAAATGTTCATCTCAACCTTTGTTGAAACATGGTGCTTTCCGTCCATCATCATTATAATCATTATCATTATGATGATCTTTTTTTCTTTTGACTGACCAGTAAAAAGATCATTGTATTAAAGGGACAGTTTGTTTTCTTTTACATGAACCTGTATGGCATCCCTGTCAGCAGTGTCATGCATCAACACTGACTCCCCACAGTGTCCTGTGGGCTGAGTTCTTGCCCGGTTTTGGTGCTGATGAAAGTAGTTAGTTGGGGTCACAAAATTATAGCATTTTTCTTCTCAAACAATGTGTGTTCAAATGAGTATACATTTAAAAATGCACGCTGCCAGCTGCCAGTCGCGTTTAGTTTCACTGCTGTTTATAGCACGGAAAGTTAACAAAAACATGTCTACTGATGCCGAAATTCGCTAAATGGAGTTACAACAGCCAGAGAGAGAGGAGAGACACAGGGAAGTAGTGGGCCTCCAAGTTGAAGCTGCAGCCACAGCTGGAACCATGAGAGACCAGGTGACCGACAAATGGTGGTTCACTTGTTTGAAGTGTGAAGTAACGCCGACAGAGGTGGAGAGCTACTGCTGCCACGAGTGGATCTCATCATGCCACAGATGCAGGACCTTTCAATTGATGAGGCCAGTGTGCCAGTTTCTGTCTGCATCGCAAACCATGAAGACTTTCCTGCAATGCTGAATGCTGGTGTCTTGCAGACTATTTTCTACATTCCTAAAATTAACTGGAAGAAGCGTCCCAGGGCAGCTGGACCTGACGGGCAGTAAATGTAAATGTGGACTCTATGTTGTACAGGTTTATACTGAACAAATGATCAATTATGCAATAACTTATTAGGGCATACTGTTTATTACTATGAGTCCGGGTAATAGTGAAGCTTTTTTAGCTTTGCCAATGTTGTTTCCACATTGAAGCCTATTGCAAGAAGCCAAAGTTTCCTCAGAGCAATGTCCGCGATAGGAATACGGTGAAATGTGCGCAGAGATTCAGGCACATTTTTTTGGTTACAGGATAGGAAAAAAAAGTGACAGCAAAATGAGGTAAAACTTTGTGAATGATGAGGAGTCCAGATGGGGGATACAACATTTTGGGATTCAAGAATTGCTTTTGTGCGTGAACGTCTGTTTCTCATTGAGCTGGTTGTGTGCCGTTCAACTATGATGGACACAGACTGCATAGGCAATGAGGGGGCAGTGAAATGACCCGCGTTATCATTGGTTAAAGAATTCAGGTAAAGTGGGCCCTCACACACATGGACAATATAAACATTTAGATAATTCTGACAGTAAAGCAGATGTTAAGTGCACTTAGACCACAGACTGAATTTCCCAAATACACATTTTCACTCATTTTAGGCTTTTAACACTGATGACTCATTAGCTTAGTTCCAGTTTAGAAGTACGTATTTATTTATTTTACATTTTTCCCTTTGAGAGTCTAAAAGAAAACCCTTGTCATAGCATTGTTTAAAGGAAAATTTCATTCTCTTTGAAACCACTTGTCTTGACGGCCCAAGTTTGTTTGCCACATATGACTATAAACACAACTTGTTCTGACTTTTTTCAGCATTGCAAACATCTTCCACTCAATGTGCTGGTGAAACAAATCACTGAAAGTCAAGACAGGAAAATATCTCTCTCTCCTGCAGCAACCACCACCTTAGCTTATCCCATAACCTAGCGCGGGCGGTGACTGCAGGGGGTTCTTTGTCGGACTGGGAACAGTACCAGTAAACACCGTAGTGCATTTCACAAGTTCTACTGCTAAGTACGGTACATATACTACTAGCACCTCTTTGCTCCATCTCTGCTGTTGCCATGTCAACAAAGAAGATGATGATAAACAATGTGTTGAAGAGCCCCAGCTCCAGATAAAGTCTCCTCATGAACACCAAGAGCTGATATTCATTTATTTATTAAGCACTCCCTCATTGACCAGAATAAAGAAACAAATGATTGTCCATGTTAATGGGGACAAGTGCTTGAAGGACAACAGACTTGAATTTTCAGATGAAAAGCAGTGCGATAGCAGATATGACTGTTAAGTTGACCGAGTGAAGCATGTGCAACTGTGGATCATCAATTTACACAAGTTGTGTCAGTCTGAGGATGAGTATTGAAGACTGGAATTCAGTCCACATCATTAGCATGAAAATTTGATTCTGATCTCCATTATTTTATTATTACTTGCTTACAACTGACAAGACAGTATGGCAAACATCCTCCATCAGTCTGCTGTAATGATTATAATGCCATGTAACAGTAACTCAGACTTTGAGTTTGTTCACATCCTTTGGGGTGTTATTTACAAAACCCACAGCGACAGATTTCCCTGCAGACAGTTTCATCCTGAATATAACTCAGCACACCAACCCATACAAATTACACCCCTGATGGTTCTTAGGCTCATAAATATGTATACCAAAAGCCAGCATTCACTGGAATGAATAACTTAGTGTTCCCTATATGGAGGGTAAGCATACACAGATTATACGTAGATGCTGATTTGGTCACAGGTTTGTGTTTATCAAGGACAGTTTTGTTTTGTTTGTTTGTTTTGAGGGAAATTATTCTATACTGAATTGAGAAAACAATCTTCCCACTGTCCAAATCTGATTTTTTTTAGAATCGCCTTTCATATGTACGAACAATCTCTTTCAGTTTTGATAAAAGAATCATATTCGATTCAGAGTTGGACTGGTGATAGCTGGTAAAAAACACAAATACTACAGTTTGGTTTTATTTTGTGGCAAGCTGCTACTTTCAACTAAGTGACCAACTTATTTTGAATCTAATTTTATTTTGCCAACTTGATAACGTTTCCCATGGTTGGAAGGTTTCACCAAGAGAACAAGTTTTTTTTTTTTTCTTTTTCTGAACGTGACTTCTGCTTAAATTGTCAAAAATGTTGTTTTGCAAGAACACCACCAACATGAAGGAAGACACCAAAGCCTATCAGTGGACAACATTTCCAAATGAATGAATTCCATCGATGTGATCATTCACACCCTCGATGCCTTTCTGCTGTAGAGCCCTTCAGCATTGAGAAATATACATTTTCACAAGTAAAGATTAGAGACTACAGGATCTTAGCTGTTCCCAGGACTGTGCTCTTGTGGACAGAGATCTCTGATGTTGTTACTGGGATCTGCTGGATCCACTCTCCCAGTCTGGAGGTTGCAGCCCCGAGAGATCTGATCACCACTAGCATCACACTGGCCTTTACCATCCAGATCGTCCCTCTCTCTCTCCTCTTTCAACTCTTGGTACTTCTGGAGCTTCCTGTATTCCTTTGTCTTGATGTTACTGTCCCTTGGAATTGCCACGTCAATCACCACCGTTTTATGGAGCTTGTCCACCACCACAATGTCCAGCTGATTGGCCATCACCAATTTATCAGTCTGGATTTTGAAGTCCCACTGGATCTTGGCTCTTTCATTGTCTACAACCCTTGGGGGTATCTCCTATTTGGACCCATACTCAGCACAGATGTTCCTGTACACTGTTCCTGCTACTTGGATTATGGTGTTCTAAGTCTGCTGTACCTGCCTGCATCTTACATCCTGCTTTTATGTGCTGGATGGTCTCAGGAGCTTCTTTGCACAGTCTGCACCTGGGATCCTGTCTGGTGTGATAGACCCCAGCCTCTGTTACTCTCGCTCTTCAGGGCTTGTTCTTGGAGATGCTTGATCAGTGCCTTTGTATTATCCTTCAGACGTTCAGACCTTTCCTAGTCACTGGTAGGATTTTCAATATCAGCCACTCCCTCCATCTGTCGATGGTACATCCTGTGTAAGGGTTTGTCCTTCCATGATGGTGCCTCATCCTCTTCCACATCAGGTTTCATCTGCCTGAGACATTCACTTAGCAGTTCATCATCGGGGGCCATTTTCTGGACATATTCCCAGATGTTTGTCGTTTCATCCTGGATGGTGGCCTTCACACTCACCAGTTCTCTGCCTCCTTCCTTCCGCTTAGCGTACAGACTCAGAGTGCTGGATTTTAGATGAAACCTCCCATGCATTGTGAGGAGCTTTCTTGTTGTGATATCAGTGGCTTCCATGTGCTCCTTTGGCCAGTTTATTATACCTGCAGGGTATCTGAGTCCTGGTAGGACATCCAGCTAACTCTTCAGGACCTGCCTTACTCTTGCAGCTTCTTCGTAGTTGCCATTTCTTTGTGGTATCCCAAGGTACTTAAACTGCCCTGGACATCTGTTATGCTGCCTATATAAACACACACACACACACCTACGTACATAAAAAAGTTAAAGTTAAAAAGGGAAAAAACAAAAGTCTTTGGCTGATCAAACAAACTTTACAATTCCTAATTAACTTGAACACTCATCCACAATCTAGACAATTCTCTTCTCATGAGCACATCAATCCCTACTCCTTTTTGAGAACTTTTCTTGTTCATTTGTTAACCATCTAAGTTCTAAGTCAATGCAGATTTTAAAAAAAGCAAAGTTTTGAAAACTGCATAGATAATAAACCACCGAATATTAAAACAAATCGTCTGTAAAATGCAAACTTAAACTTTGTGGTCACATATATGTTTGTGTCTTTTAATCCTGTGAAAATGCAAGTTCCCCGTTCTTTTCCATTAGTTTACTTAACTGTCTTTTCTACAAATTCCAGTTGTGAACATGTTGATGGATCAAAGCAATGAGCCGTGCTATTCAATGCATGTCTATGTATATAAACTAAGAAGTAAGGAAATATATGTTTGGTAGTTTGGTGTTTTATTTGTTGTAACAATGATTCTTGGAAATGAATCTTATACTGTTGGGAAACCAGATTTTTTCTTGTTTTTATGTGGCACATGTGGATTGTTCCTATGAAAAACCTTCTCAGTCAGTGCCAAACATCTTTTATTATTGTTATTGTTATTATTATTATTTAGCTTTTGACTATCGTTTGGTGTTGTATGGACAGGATGATTTAAGTCTGACGATCATTTTACCGATTTAAATCTGCTCATTTTACAAAGAAGAGCCTCGGTAGCATGTGGGAGAACCGTACACAGCCACAACAGTCTGGAGGTACCAGAAGCTCAAAATAAAACAATAAAAACTGCACAAAAACAAAACAAAACAAACAAACAAAAGTAACTGTTTGGCATTGATAGAGAAAGATCAGTCAAATCTTTCATGGGTTCAACCCTCATACTCAGCTCTGCTGCTCGACCCATAAATACATGTGGCACCATTTCACAGGAAAATAATCAAGCTTTTCAACAGTGTCAGAGTTACTGCTGAGAGCCACTGTTACAACAAATAAATATTCTATCAAGCACACATTTCCTTCCTTTTCGTGCTTAGTTTATGTGTCTGTGGGTGTAAGGAGCACAGTGCAAATCCGTCAGTACAAACAAACAATATCTGCATAAGTTTTCTTGATAATACTTTGACAAAGTCCACAAACATGCATGTTAGGTTAATTGGTGTATCAAAAGTTTCCATCGATGTGAATGACCGACCTTTGCAAGCCACGCCCTGTCTGGCAGGAGGAGAGGAGATACACTCTAGACCGCTCACAAATATGACGGGATCAAGTATCCCCAAGGCTGAAGATCTGGAGCTCACCGTCAAAGAGGGAGGTTTAGAAAAACAGTGGTTTTAACTCATCAATATCTCTTTTCTCTCTTTCTCTCTCTTGTGGTTTCTTAAAGTTATAAGTGACCCAAACCAGACCCGAGCTATTTGACTGGAAACTAAGAAGACTCATAATGATCTCGAAGAAGAGACATGCACAGCTGAAGCTCCTGGAAGTGGGCAGCTTCTTTAGCTCATCTCTTACTGTGCAGCACAGAGCCCAAAGATTACACTGTAAATGACAGCTTAAATGTCAGGATGATTGTGCAAACACCTTGGGCACCTCAAACAGCAGCCACCATTGATTTTTTCTTAATTTTATTTCTTTTTTTGGATTCGGACAGGAAAGTAACGAAATACTGTTGGAAAGCTGTGAGCTCAAAGAGCATGCAATGAAATATGGTTTCATACCCGTGAGGTATTCTGGGTCAGGCACGGGGTCTGACAGCTCCTCGTGGCACTGAACCTCCGTTGGCACCGATGCCACCACCATGCCATCTGGAAGCTGCTGTTCGATGCCTCGGGCAAAGTTCTTCTGCCTGGTGAGAGGGAAGAGGACAGGAGGCTTTAATTTAGAGACAAAACAGCTAAGCTGACCACCGTGGTGAAGAACAGAGGAGGGAGAAAGGAAGGAAGGAAGTAAGGCAAGTAGGTGGTCCGAGGAACAGAGGGTGGGGAAAGGAAATAACCGCTGCATATACAGACACTTTTATAATGCCAATATGTTAATAACACTATAGGAACAACGTACTCAACTGTATTTAACTGCATGGCCAAACACAAGCTCCAATAACAAACACAAAAAAAAGAATAATATAAAATCAATTTTAATAACATTTGTCTTCACTTTTACTTTCTTTGTGATGCAACCCCTTTGAACTTTGTATCTTGCATATCATTTAAGTGTCACCACACTCTGAAGCGTTATTAAACTCGCTTTCATCACCGTCTACTGTAGCTAAACTGCTTAACCGAACTCTCAGATTTGAGCTGTTGAACCGTTGCGATGCCCTTCTTGTTCCACTTTTCACAGGCAGTTTTTAAAATTGATGGGTAAACCCTCACATGCCAATGCCACTGCCAGGTGTGACTACGATTACTGGTCATCTTCCAGTTAGGAAGATGAGTAGTTGTATCCGTAGCCCCTTGAAATATTTAAGTGTTCTCAGCGATACAGTGAAACCCCACATTGGCCCAGATAAGTTCATCAGTATGAGATTGTGGAGATGAAGCACTGTGTGCAGATGCAGCTTTAATACCAGCAGCGACTATTACTGCACAAAATAAATCTGAGTGTATTTAACCAAAATTCACAGGTTATGGGCTGTATGGTATTTAATTAAATACTATTCTGGTGAACAAAAGGTGAAGAAATTACAAGAAGACAAAACAAAGAAGGTTGGAGGCTGGAAGGAAAAGGCAAATACAGATAAATAAAATGGCAGACCTTTAATACTTAGAAAATGTTCCGACAGATCAATAAAAACAAATCATTATATACAAGTAATTATACAGAACTGTGGGAACTGGGGTGACAGGGTCCATAATATGTGATTTCCTGTGAAGATTAACAAAGTATTATTGAACTGAAGTGAAGTGAAGAGACAAATTAAGATCATTACTTTTCATTATGTCGATTGTTCTGCAGAAAAGTGACTCACATTCAGTAGGATGTGTTATTTATTTTTAAGCAGTGACTCCTGTTTGAACTCTCTGAATTTTGCTCATCACATCACTCCGAATCTCACGTACCAAACTCAGAAGATCAGGCTGCAATTCAAGAAGCATAAGAGCTGATCTCAGACCCTGCAGGCCCCACTTAGCATGTTAAATGTTAAAAGGCACATTCATATGAAGACTCAACAAGGACGGTTTGCTTGGAATGGCTGTTAAAATAATACATCTTTTCTTTATGAGCAACATGAAAGTTTCAAGTATCAAGATATGAACAAGCATCAATGAGAGCTACAGAGATTGAAGTGATTGCTGCTAAAGGTTGTAGAATATAAAGTTAATGTTTGTGTCGTTTTCATTTTTCCTGTACATTATTTTCAAAGTCTGATTTGTGTATTGGAAAGAATAAATAATGGAAGGCAGTGATTTTGGTCATGACTGTAGCTGTGTCCCAATCCAGCGGCCGCATCCTTCGAAGGCTGATTACGTCACAGCGACGCGCCGGAGGCTGTCCCAATTCGAAGGGTACAAATGCGTCCTTCTTGTCCCCGATTTGAAGGACGAGTCCGGTGTATCCTGCTCAACCCGCTCTATCCCAAGATGCATTGCGAGTATACCGGAAAATTCTATAGTAGCCAGGACGGAGCTGTGTACGCAAAAATTAAAAGTCTAAAGAGGTTAGGGTCGGCTTTTGTCATTTGTGTAGATATTTTTTGTCTTTTATTTTGTCAGAAATCATCAAGACAGCAAATGAGCTCGTACAGCGGGTCCCGTAGTTCTTCAACTATTGCTGCT
>JBAMYA010000009.1:8001933-8028909 GCA_037176975.1 Arrhamphus sclerolepis
AAATTTCGATCTCCATTCTCTCTTCAGTTCAGCGCTGTCACGGTTGCTAGGCAACAGGACGTACGCCGAGGTAAGGGTGGGGGTAAATCTGAAGGCTAGACCGTCCTAATTCACAGCTGCTGACTTCCGGTCCACCAGGTCTTCAGAGGACGCGACCTACGTAGACTACGTAGGACCTTCGAAGGATGCGGCCGCTGGATTGGGACGCAGCTTATTTCGGAGACAGTTATGGGCTTGTTTCTTCACAGCGAGGTACCAACTCATTTGTCCTCAATTCCAATTCCTCCTTGAGAGTGAGAACATTTCACCACAGCACATTCTCCATGTGAGGAAGGTGGCTCAGTGGTAGAGTGTTGGGCCATGAGTCTGAGGTCGTTGGTTTGAGCCCTCGTTCCGCCTGTGTCCCTGGGCAAGACTCTGAATCCCAGGTTGCTCCCAGTTATCTGACCAGTGCTGTTGTATGGCAGCTCCGCCTACAACCAGTGTGTGAATGTCTGCAGTGTAAAGCGCTGTGGCGCCATTTACCATATGTTTGCGAGTCCTCATCAACTATAGTAGCCCAGTGCAGCAACGACCAGCTTCTGTTTTTTCTGTTCTAATTATTGTGGGTGAAAAAGATCAAAGTGGCACGCGTCAGATATTTTACATCCGTAAAAGATACGGAAGTCAAGCTCCCAAACAAACGTCCTCTCTGAATGCAGAAAACATATAATTCAGGGTCATTCATTTCATCTAACTACTGTTTGGTGCCAGCTAGTGTACTTTTGCTGGAGCCGCTGCTTGTTGCCACTAGAAACCAGCCAAATAAAAGAGGGAAGTTTAAACACAAAAACATCACACCCAAAAAGCTGGAATTACAGGTTACGAAACACTATTTGGTTTAATGCTAAGGTACGAGAGCTGAAATGATTTCTTCTCTTTTTTATTTATTTATTCTTTTTATTTCCTTGGCACTGTCATTATAGGTGCATCACTATGCATCACTATGCGTTGCAGGTGTATTACTATGATCAAAGCCACTGACAGAAGCTTTAAAGTATACATCGATTCTGGCTGTTTATCCAGACATGTCACAAGCAAAAGGTAATTCTCTAAACCATTTTGGAGGTAAAAAGTTAATGAATGTGCACACAGTTAATGTGGGAGGTTAAAGCCGAATTCAGAAATCTTGTTTTCCATCAATTCAGCAAGCTGAACGTTTCTTTGAAGATACCTGATCACTCAGTTCTTTTTCTTTTCTTTTTTTTTTAAAAGCTGAATATTATATACAACATTTTTATTTACTTTTTGTGAAAGAATGCAAATAGTTTTTAACAACAAAGCCAAGCAGTCAACCAACATGAGTGCCTCATCAAGAGAGAGACAATAACATGAAGCATAACACTTACTGTCAGCGTCTCTTAATGTATGACTCATCTGCTGCTGCTCTCAAATTGCTGCTTTCTGTAGAAGTTATTTAATTAAGAACGTACGACCGACAGCATCTCAATTAAATGGATGTTTTTTCTCAGTTGAAGCCCAATTTGCAAGACTACATTTCATCCATCCATCATCTTTACCCACTTCCTCCTATTCAGGGTCACGGGGGTCTTCTGGAGCAAATCCAAGCTCTTCAGGAGAAAGGCAAGACGAGCTTATTTGTCATTCCTCTGCAATTCAGCAACAAGGCTACTGAGAGCGCTTTACATCAGATGGAACAGGCGCGAACTCAACAGGTAAGTGTGTATTATGTATTATTCAAAATAAATAGCAGCCACCTTGAAAAAAAAACATACCAGCGTTAGAACCGCAGAGGCCACCGGCTGGAGGAGACGCGCTTCTGGAGCGGCTGTGTCACATACAGCATTAAAACGACACCATGTTTGGACGGTGGTGGTGTCGCTAGGGGAGAAGAAGCTGTTAGAGACGCAAAAGTGCTACTGATTGGCTGAAAAGGCTGAAACCTCCTCATTCAAACTGAACTTCTGGAGTCGCGTAAGGCTGGGGAATAAAATGCAAAACCAATGTGCAATATGCAGTAATAGCAGCTGAGTGATCCTTGTAATCTTTGTTCTGTCCTCCAGTACTACCAACATCACCACCAATTTTCATTATGATTTAGAAAAGGTATAAAGGATCTATAACATCTAAACAAATGTAAAAGTGGTCAGTCAGCCTCCACAGATGTAGCTGTGTGAGATCATGAATGTGCTCGATCATTCAGATAAATGTGGGTCTCGTCAACACCCGTTCTGACCCTTCAGAGAAAGGCTGTGGGGGTTGATCATCAAACCAATGTTGGGGGTGTGTTTGCCTACTCTGTTAAAAGCATAAACATTTGCTGATGTGCACAAATGTGTTGCTTTCATCCGTGCCTGTAGTCTTTCCCTGGTCGACACAGCAAGCAGCATGGAGCATCAGCTGCCCTCGACAGAAAGGCATCGCTGTCAAAAACAACCTCTAGTCCTAGTAGTATTAGGTTTTAAGTTCAATTAAATGTGCTGTTAAAAGGAGTAGCTTCTAAGTGTTTGAATCTTTTCTTTTTTTTTTATGCTGGGTGGATATAAGTTTGTAGTTTACTGAGGGTGTTAGTCAAAGGTTTAAGGTGTTCATTAGCCTTTATTCTTACTCAAAGAGTATCATTAGGAAGGTACCCCCCCCCCTGTGGTTTAGTTTTCTTTTCACACACAAATATCAAAGGGCACCTAAACTGTCACTTCATACCGGGCGAGAACATCCTGCCCTTATTGGTCAGGTGTGTCTGCAAGAACAAAAAATTAAGAATTTACTGTGGAAATGAAGCCTGGCAACATTTGTCGAAGGGATGCTCTGATGTTCTGGATGCCACTAAAGGTACACAGCGAACACAGGTAGGCGCTTAAAGGGCAACGTGCAGGTTGGACACCACGATACAGCATAATGTACAGTAATGACAAAACAATTAGATTTTCAGAACCGGAGAAATACATTAACTGTGCCATAAACGGTATTTTGAGACAAAATAACTTCTGCATCTATGAAGCACCGACAGTCTGCACAGAGGACCACTGAGGCTCCTCTTTATCTCTCTTCTTCCCCCTAAAAAAGAAAAAAAAAAAAGGAGAGAGGAGATGAAGTGATGATCCAAAACCTGCACCATCCACTTCATAATCAAAGTCCTCGTTCTCTGGATCAGACTCTGGCCCCACTGTTCCCTCAGCTCCTTGTGGCTCAAAAACCAGCCGCCGTCCGAGCTCCACCTTCAGAGATCGCCTCATTTTTATCACACACATAACAAAAATAACAACAAAAAAACAACTCCACTACACACTAACTATAAGCCCCAAACACACCAAATATCACAAATCTCTCAACTTTCAAAACAGTCAGTTTCGGTATTTCTCTTTTCGCCGCTGCCACTCCCACAACTTCGCCTTCTTCTTCGCGACAAAGTATTCAGGAAAAGCGTTGCGGAAATTACTGAGCATGTTTGGTTTTACTTGGTCTATTAACATAATCTAGAAATTGTTATATGGTTTGAAATCCACACTTTCGACACAAGTTGAAACGGAGACTCAGAGATGCAGCATCTTTGCTAACATCGCTGTCATCGGTCACTGTGATTCAGATGTGCCGGCGCATCATAGCTGCTAAGAGCTTGCACAGTAAAGCTGTTCACCACCATCACTTCTACATCTCTCTGTCTCTCACTGCTCCTCTCCCAACTCCATCCACCCACAATTAAAGTTAACGAGCATGAGATCGTATTGTTTGCCTGTCAGAGCCTAGCTTAATATGGGCACATTTGCATTAAAAATTCTGTTTTACAAAGTAATTTCTAGATATATGTTTTTTAAAAGACTTCTTCAGACAAGGTCAAGTATTCATTCAGTTTTAGATTTAACCTGCATGTTGCTCTTTAAACTAATCATATAAAACTATGAACGTTGCCCTTGTCTGCAGTGGCAATGCTGCACAAAAAAACACAAACATCTATGCTTCATTCAGTCACCAAATCACACGATTGTAGGCTTTCAGCCCTGTTTTCTCACCTTGAGGGCTACGCCAGAGTCAATCAGCTGATTCAGATCGAGACCACTTCTTCGTCGTGTCTTGGTTCACCCAAACGTGATTACTGTTCACACCAGATGAAGCGTACCACACTAAGCAGGTACATTCATTTAAATTTCTTTGAAGCACATTAAAGCTTGTAGGTGTGAAAACACCCAAAAAGAACTGCCATCAGCAACAAGATAATGGAGTCGTCGTGAATTTGAAATTGGTATGGCTACTCTAGAGCCCCCATCAGCCTAAAGAATGATGTCACGTCACACTTATGCTTTACAGGACCTCCCGTGACAAGATGTGCACACGGGCAAAGAAACTTTTCCTTGAAGAATCGTCCCATCAGTTTTGCTGCCTGCATTATTCTTCAGCAATACTGGAAGGACCTCACTGCCACATTTGCATCTTTAAACAATAACAAACAAGGTTGGCTCGCGTTTTATTACACGGGAGTCAAACGCCTGTCACTTCCTGCTGAAAGGCACGATTTCAGTTGTCAGTTTAACAAAGCACACAAATTGGGGATGTAATGACTGAATCTCAGTTGTTTTACTGAAGATGGTGATTTCTCTCTTAGACACGTGCTAAGTGGGACATGGGCCTGGTTCCTCTCACTGCACTGATGTCTGACAATCTTCATAGTTAATTTTGTTAGAAGACGGCATGTAACATTTAACAACCATCTGGCACCATAAGGATGTCATAACTCATTTTCTCTCTTGAAGTTCAAGGAACTTTTGCTTAACTGCCAAAACTTACTGAAGCCAGTCATTTGTATTTATTTATTCATTTATTTTTATTTTTTTGTTTATGGAGGGAGATGCAGGAAAGCACTGAAGCAGCCACCTGCTTCAGTAATTATTGAAATGTGAAATGTGACAAAACATTCGGATACTTTTGATTTGCGACAGCTTTTGTCTGGTTTTCTCAAAATGATCCCCCTGACTCTGAAATTCAATAAACTCACAGCTTTCTATAGAAGACAATGGCAACCACCAGAAGCCCTCTCCCATCCCACTGCCTCCAGTCTGCAGAAAATACATTTCACATATTTCAATTAAATGAGTCAAATGAACTATTCCTCTTGAGGGTGTGGTAGAGAAAGCTGAAATGAGTCAAAGATGTAATGTGGAAGGGTCGGGGGGGAGGGAAAGGAATGCCTGAATAAAATAGTTGGAACGGGTGAGTGTGTGTGTGTGTGTGTGTGTGTGGGTGGGGGGGTTGTCAGGTAGGAGCACCGTCTTAATCATTGATCCCAAGCAGCAAGCAGAATAAGAACAAAGGGCACTAAAATATTCATTAAAACCTGCTCTGAGCTTGTCGACTGAGAGCGGAATAGTGAGAGGAGGAGGAGGCAGAGAAGGAAGAGGGGGGGGCGACAGTAAGGAGTAATGAGAGAAGGTTAGCTTTTTAACATCTCATTACTGGAGTCCACTGACTCCCACGGAGGCAGGGAGATAGAGACCCTGTCACTGAGCTTTGTAATTTGAAGCCATATCATATAGAGCCCCATGCTCCCGAGATGTCACTCTGATAGGACCTCCTCCCCGGGCACGGGGGCCTCGAGTCTCATGTCACTTTGTATCTAAAATCACCAGCCCCAGCAGCCCACTGCCAGTAGCGGCAAACTTAATGAATGAACTGTGTGTTTTTAAAAAGAAAACAACCGTTTTTTTTTGCCCATGGAAGCTGGGCTCGGTTCGCCTTTACCGAAGATAAAAATAAGAATAAAAAAAGAGAGAAAAGTGTTTCAGGGCTTGTGAGCTTAAAATATGGACCATAAGGGAGTCACGCTGGGTAGTGAAAATCAAACCAGCTCTGTGTGTGAGTTCGAGTCGATGCTCTCGGGAGACGTAGCTCAAAGGACAGCAGCTCTGAATGTGAAGGTGCATCTGCATACCTGAACACCGTGCACGCTCTCTCTGCGCTGGCTAGCATCACGTCACTGACCACCTGCTCAGACCACTTGCTGCACCGCTCTCATCCAGACCCCCTCTCTGCCGCTGCTCCAGGCAGTCTACAGCACGGAGGAGCCCCCCCCTCCACACACACACACTTGCAATCCATAATAAATAAAACATTAAGCTGCAAAAGCTATTGACTTTGTGTGACTGTTTACAATATTTTTGCCTTCCTGTGGCTGAAAGGGGACTTTGTTTGAGTAGGATTCAGAAAGAAATAGAACAAACATGATGACAGCAACAAAGAAAGAAAAAAAAGAGACACTGACGGTGTTGCAGATGGAACAAACTCAAAAAGTTGAACATGATGATGGTTGAGGGTTAAATAAAAATAAAAACAACACACCTCCAGTGGTGGTTAAACAGCATAAAATTTTGACTTCTTGTTTTGACTGAATGATGGGAGCAGATGCTTTGTGCCTCTCCAGCGCAGTGGGGCAGAGGCTTTTGATGAGGCGCCAGTGAACATCACATAAAGATTTTCTTTCTCCCCCTCTCCCTGTCTGTGCTTTGTTTTCTCAAAGGCAAGGAGGGCGTCTAATCAGGACGTGAGTACGCGGGTCACAGTGCTGATTCACTTGCATATTTTACTTACCATTGACTAAGCCGATAGCTGTTTGCAACTTTGCATTTTTTTTTGCCTCGAGTGGCTGTTTGCAATAACTGATCGTTGCACAGGTTGAGAGGATTCTTTGATTACAGGGCATTTAAGTCACCAAACTGCAGAAATGCAGACCAGGACTCTTGCCTGGTTAATCTGCCACCTGAAAAGTGGAACCTGTATCTGCCAAATATATTTATATTAACAGAAAAAAAACAACGAACACACAGTGACTACAGGTATCAGAGTTTGTAATGAGCTTCCGCTGCAGCTGAACCATCTGCATAAGTCAGTATTTCTGTTATAAACTATTAGGCTTAAAATCAACTTTCACGAGACTGATGTTAACATATCAGATGTAATAAATATTTAACATTAAGGATAATACCAAAAGCAGAAGAACAGTTACTGCTTCACAGCCAACAAATGGTGATAACTGATGTAAAAAGAAGCTTTTTTGGGATTTAGTGTTTAGAATCTCTTTAAGAGGATGTATTCATTCACCCTCAAGGGGAACTGCAACAAAACTTATTTCTTCAGTAGTTTTCTAGGTCTTTAAAACAGGTGCAAATGTTAGCTTATTAACCTGTTATCATTCCAGGACATCAGGTTGGGCTAGCTAAACTGCTCCCAGTTCTCCCAACAATAAGCTGGCCCCCTGGATGGTGACATCCACATAAACTGAACCAGAACTTTCAAAAAGTCGTTGATCTGTGATCCTCGTGAGTCCCAAGGTAAAAAATAAACTTTAAAATCAGGATCTAGATCACAACTGATGCCAGATTCAGTTGAAACCTTTTTTTTTTTTTTTCTTACTGTCCAACATTAAATCAGACTAAACTTTCACTGTTTTGGGTGGATTTGGATTACCAAAAATAATTCTATTCATTAAATCCCAGAATAAAAAAAAGGATATTTTCTATTACTTTCTTCAAAGTCAGAAGCTTACGGACAGCTATGCTTTTAAACATCTTAGAAAAGTCCAGATGATGATGTCATGGCTTTGGAAGCTTCCGATAGGTTAAATGACAACCCCAATATGCAGTTTCCTTGTGTGACATCACGGGAAAGAGAATTGTGGACCTCCGCAAGTCTGGTTCATCTTTGGGTACAATTTCCAGATGTCTGAAGGTTCAAACAAATAACTAAAAATAACTTTTTAGATGCACACTTGAGGATCTCTCTCTTTTTAAAAAAGAGAGAGATCCAACAAGTTAGTTATAAAAAAAAAAAAAAAAACAGAAAAAATGCAGGTGATCTAAAGCACCTTGTTCGGTACATTTGCATGACGGTCAAATTTAATTATCAGTTCAGCCATCAGTTAATTAGCACGTTTAGATTCCAAGCCCACTCCTGGTTCTTGGAGGATTAGCAGAATCGGGTTACAGCTCCGGCCTGGAGGGAGGGGAGATGTCTCACACGCAGCTCCAGAACTATGTCATGCGTCGATAAGATGCTGTTGTCCTTTGGGATTTTTCTACCACCTTCTGTAATCTTTGTGTTTATGCTTATGTCGGTTGCCGTTTCCCATTTCCGGGTGCACCCTTGCATTGCAACTCAAGAGAGCTTTAAGTCTTTACTTTCTTTACTTTTACTTTCAGTGAAGAGAGAGACAGCCACAGAGACACGGATGAATATTAAATATATATTTCCACGACAAGTTTACTTAATATCCAAGTTAAAAGCTGATGTGATGTGAGCCCACTTATGCCAGTGTTTAAAAGATGCTCCAGTCCTTATAGCAAAGTGCTGTGGCATTAAATGTATTTCCTAAGGGACCAGTTCTGCATTTGTTGTAAGACTTTATGATATAACAGTATGTTTCTAACCGTTTGTGTTCTTGGTGTTGAAGTAATACCTGACACAGATCGAGCGCTCCACTGATACCAAACCAAAAATGGATCTCTGGTGTTCAGTTGCATCGCTCTCTTCCTTTAACATGTTTATTCTACATTCAAGCACTCATCTGGTCAGATTAACATCTATCTCTCTGCACTGGTTCCTGGTCAGTTTTAATTTGTTGGGTGCTATCTCTATATTTCGCTATAACTCTATAATTAGGCCTTCCATTAGCCATGCCTCCCAGCAGAGGCTTCCTCTTCTACCAACTCATCTGCACAGGAAAGCATTTGGTGTTTGTCAAAGTCTGGCTCAGACTGTGCCTTCCATTCAAAATCGCCTTCAAATGAGATCAGAGCATTTGAGATTTGGATTCTTGATGATATTAACTTCCCTGCATCACCCACCCCTCCCTCTCTTAGACACGAGTGGCGAATCCCTAAGTGAGTGTGTTGCCTCTGGCGGCGGAATCCATGCGCAGCTGAAATTAAATTCCTGGGCCACAGATGCCTTCGCTGACCTTCTGGCTTCCTGGGATCAGTGTAGATGATTGCAAAACGCAGACAGGGACAATTAACCACAAGTACTCTCGTACATGCACGAATTATGAAGGAGGCATAGCTTGACATTAGTCAAGTCATGAGCATTGACTAAACTAATGAACTGACACCGATGGATTCTGCAGGCATGTTGCCTGGAATATATACTGCTCAAAAAATTGAAGAACAAAATACAACAAGATGCCAAAGCAATGATCCGTCACTCATTAAGTAATAATAAATGACCTGACCTCTGGAGTTTAAGAGTTCACACTAAACTCACACTAAATACTCTTCCAGGATCTCCATTTTTGACATTCCCTTGTAAAGATATGTAGATCACTTTTCAGAGAACCTGGAACAGTCCAAAACATGAAAAAATAAAATATCCCAATATACTGTGAAGCTTTGTTCCACTCCAGTCTGTGTTTACAGATCTACAATCCGCGTGAGGAACAAAATTAAACTCTAAAACATTTTGTCTTTCCCTGCTTGGCTCATAGATTTAATGTCACAGGGAAAAAGTGCTGCCCAACAAGTTGTTTTCTTAATCCTAACCGAGTAAGGAAATGAGGTAGAAGTAGAGCAAAGTAAGAAGAAGAACAAAAAAAGGAAAGAAAAAATGAGTTAATGGAAAAAGAAAGGAAGGAGAAGCAGCAGTGTCCAGGTTAAACTTGAGAGTTTACTTCCTCCGCTAAAACGTCATCAGGGAGCGCTGTGGAATTGTATTTTACTGGGAGTGTTTTACTGGGAGTGGTAACTGGTGCCACATGTGGCACAGCTGCATCATCTAACCTCTGTTTTACCATTTCTGTTAAATGAAAAGCTAATGTGTTTGTGAGAGGTGTGTTCATCTACGGGGGATTTAGCGATGCTAAAAAGGCTGAAGCATCCTTGCTTCTTGCTCTTCTTCGGGTTCTAATTATTATTTGAGGAAAACAGCCTTCAAAATATTTTGCCGATATGGAGTTTGGGGCAACAGTCAGGAGGACGGAGGAGAAACATGATGAATGAGATGAGCCTTTGTGGAAGTAGATATTAATCTTCTTCAAAAATGTTTTTAAGTGAACTATAACACTGATTGTTTAAGTGACAGCTGGAGCAACAGCTGTGCTCTTTCTTTTGGTTTTTTCTTTTTTTCCTTTTTATTTAGAGAGCAGCAAACAGCTTCTAGCAGGACAAATTCAACACTGTTGTTATGCTGCGGTGGAATCTACTGACAGTAGGACAGAAAATGAGCTATGAACAGCAGAAAATGGGGGTGTAATGTTATTTACAAATATACACTGATTTACATTTTTTGTTGTAGCTCTGTGTGTTTTTTCACCATCGATGAATCTGCAGTTACTTTGTAGAAAAATGCTTGTGAATACAATGTCAAAAACAACAATAAAGGCAAAACTGAATTAGGTTGACCAAAGTTGATGTCATTTTCCATCCGATTTCAGTCAGGCATCTGTTTAATTCAGGAAACATGCATCACCATTGTACCATTAGCTATTAGCTATTAGCTAACCCTTTCACACACTATTTTTTGCCACAGTTTTCTTTTTATATTTCGTTTGAAGAATGTGACTGACACAAATCTATCACAATCATGTCAGCACAGTGGGAGCCCAGCGCTCAGACCCTCTCCCCCTGTTAGCCTGCTGAGATACAAATGGCAGAACAACGTCCCACGGGGTCCACTTCACCAACAGCTTGTGTTTACCTGAAAGTGGCCTTTAGGATCTGTCCAGGGGTGCTCTCTTTGGTGTGGTTGTTGTATCCATAGAAAAGGTCTCCAAAGACAGTCTGGTTGGCAGGGATGTCTGTTGCTTCGCCACAGTCTATACCTTCAGTGCAGGCTTCAGACAACGGCAGACACGATCTCCCATCTGGACCACGCTTGTAGTCCTCGATGCACCTGCAGGGACAGACATTTATTTCACTTAAATCATTGATTATTTGCTTTCGTCCACTCTCCCTTTTCTCAAACTGTAATGTTACTTTGCTTTATGACTTTGTATGTAATATATTCTCTCTTTGGAGACTGATATTTTTGAGGTCAGTTTATTTATAATCCAAAAATGTTTACATTAAAAGTAAATAGTCAAGCACATACAAACACGCTGATGTTGAAAGGATAAGCAGTTACTGGCCTACAAGGACAAACCTGATCCTCGTTTTACTCCTGATTAGCCCAGTTTGCCCTAATTACACTGTACAGTGGTGTGAATTTTAACAACGAATCCTGTGTGCTTTTATACGTTTGGATGAAACAGACTCATCACCATGACGCCTGCACAACAGGCAACAGTCTAACCCGTTTTATAGTGTTTAGTATGTGTAGATGACCACTAAGGACTATGTTTCCCCCCAGTGGAGGAACATGAAGCCTATTTTTAAAATGCCACTTCATTGAGAACATGCATCCGATTCTATTTTTATTTCCATTGCCTTTCTTGCAGTACATTTATAAGGGTTTGGAGTGGTGCCACCAGGTGGCGATGTCAGCTAAGAATGGGTTCAGACTACACAAATTTCAACATCGGCTGACTGCTTCGTTGGTTAGATTACTTGCTGACTTGCAACTTGTCAACCCAACGAGTCTCTCTTGTGTTTCCATTGATGACATCATCCTAATGCATCCACTGCAGTCTCTGGAGGCTTCAGCCATGCCTCTTCCACTGCTGCTCTTTCAACTTCCCAACAGTTTGAGGAGAAATTTTATAATGTTATATTTCTCAACATTTTAATTTCTTTGGGGATATTCAACTCAATTCAAATTCAGGAAACTGAGGAGTTATGTACACGTCCGAAAAGACCCACAGAAGATACCAGGAGTGCCTTTGCCTCCAGGTTTCCTTCCTGACGATGGCCTCGCCCCAGTCTTTACTCTCTCATTGGCTGCAGTTCAGATATGGAGGCCAGTGAGTCTCTACTCTTTAAACATCTGCTGCTAAAGTTTGTGCATCCAGCTGATGATAAATTCCATGAACAAGAGTTGCATTTCCTGACACACAAGACCCCCACGAACCGAAGTCTCAGAGTCGAAGCATTAGAATAATGCATTAGAATGTTTTAGTTTTTTAAACCGATGTCATTTTGACATTGTATCATGCAACAAACTCTTTGAAATGAACGAGAGACAGATGAAAGAAAGGGAGAGAAATGAGGGACGGGGTGGGGTGAAGAGAGGATTATCTTTCAGGGATTTACGCCATAGAAGCAACTCTTCCCGAATACCAAATATCGCAAAGCAAATGCCAGTCTCTGATGGGAAGGATTAGCCACGTCTGCATTACAGGAAAAGACAACAACAAAATGCTGTTGTTGAGAATTAAATGGAGCAGCAGTTTTGATCGCCCGCTTATGTAAATTTGACATGAAATGCTGTGCCTGCAGCATGATGTTTGATGGTAAGATAACAATAGCTTGTTGTGTTTGATTAGAAAAGGGCTGCTAATGAGAAATGGTTGTGTTTAACAAGTGGAGATCATGACAAATCATCTTTTTGTTTCAGATTTCCTGATTGTACAGGAACAGATTCTAGTAGCAACACGAGGGGGTGGCGGTTCTTCTCCTGCTCTCCCTGGATCTCATAACTTTGGATGTTTGGGCAAATTAAAATCTAAAGCTATGCACCATTTTGGTCGCATTTTCTTTTCTTTTTGACAGTTATTCTGGCTGATTAGACCTCTCCAGAGACTGAATCACTAATCATGGCATAACATTAGATTTGCTCTGCCAACACAAGTCCTGCTCCACCAACACCCTGAACCCCTCCTGTTTCTCTAACGGACAACTTGTAATTTGCCGTCTACTGCAAAGGGACTGACTCACTGTCAGTTTGCCTCCATGGAGAAAGTGTCAGATAGAAAGAAATACAGCTTGAACTTGCCCTTCATACCCTTCATCTGCTCCAAAAACTCCCCTCCAACATATCATGATGACAAATTAATTTCTAACTCGACCCATAAATTTCTCACAGACAGTGTTCCTGAGGGTATTTTCTATCTAATAATCAGTATGCTGTGCACAAACCACCCGCGACGTTAGTGCACTGTTTGTTCAGTCGCTGAATTTCAGCCCAGCTTTGACTGGCTCTTCCAGCGCAAAAGAAATATATATTATTGATTTTTAGGGGGAATTTGATGAGTGTAAATCTGTACGTACGGAAGCAGAAAATGGTTTTTCACCAAAAAAAAGGGTTGCACATGGGTAAAATCTGTACTTATTAAAATATCATATTTAAAATCTAAAATATGGAGGATAGATAATTAAAAATGATGCCGTAATTAGTTTGACTGTGATTGAATAATTAATGCTAAAACAGGTAGCTTTCATACTGGGAGCATTCCTGACTGACTCACTGGATCAGGACAGGAAACTTGTCTGGTTTTGAATTAAGACTAAAAAAAGACAGTAAGGAGGAATTATGTGTATGTAAAAAGCTGTTGAAAACATTTGCATTTATAATAAAGTAACGACAGTTTTTTGTTGTTGTTTTACATGATATATGAGTTAATTTACATTTATTCATGTTCAGTGAAACCAAAGTGTTGCGTGTCCTGTCCCTCTCTCCTGCTAGGACGCCAGAACATGGCTGGACTGTCTCTCACTCGACCTGAAGTCAAAGACTTTCAGCTTTTTTTTCTTGATTTCCTTCCATTTCAACTCTTCTACTGAGTTTCCTTTTATAAAATATTTGTTTTGATTTGGTTACACGCTTTTTCTTTTTTTATGATTGTTTTGCGGCTTGTGGAAAGTTATAAAAACTCTTGATTTAATTTTAAAAGTATTTATTAATTACATCTGACTCATGTTGCATCTCTTCTCATCAGCCAGCTAGACCATCACTAAGGGCTACATTATGTCTAATTTGGGTTTAATCAAGTAGTTTTGTGAGAGGAAAATATGTATATATATATATTTTAAATTTCATGGCAATTTAAAACTAATATGATGCATGATTTCAAATTCTTAAAAGAAAACTTTGTAGAGATCAATCGGTTGCACACACAATCTGAAATAAAGTCTAAAATAAAGTTTGGTTGATTGATCATATTATTGCATCCCATTTACTTAAGCTGCAGTACTGAGACATAAAAGGGATGTTTTATATATTTTAAGTGACATAAATGTGCTACATTGTGTTCTGGCTTCAGGATTTTGAACAGAAACAGTTAGATCCTGGATTATGTGTAAATACGAGAGACAACAAAGAAACATCTGCATACGTTTGACCTTCACATGAAAGGACGCTAGCTGACACTGACAGCTCACTGTTAGGCTGAGGGTCACAGCTTGTTCATGCAGGGTGTTTGTGGGCTCCTCAGACAGTCTTTATATTATATATATTTAATGATAGAAAGGAGAAAGGCCACTAAGTCATCAACCATTAGCAGAAGTTGCCTGCAAGTCTGAAGCTCACCTTTTTTGGGGATTATTCAGTTTATGTAACAACTTGACAGATCATTTTGACTTCATGTACTTTGTTACGTTCCCAAGGAGATGTATTCTTTAGATTGTCCAGCAGATTGGTGCAACTTTCACGCTGATGACAGCAACTATGATTTTCCATAACTCATAAACACATTTACTTCAAATTGTTTGTTAATTAGCAAAATCCCATGGTTATTCCATAAGTGTTAATAATGTGATATAGAGACTTATTTAGCTTTGCACTACCTCGTCTGACAGCCTGTCAAGTCTTTGCGACAGGACTCGTTATGACAAGGAAGTGTAATAATCACACTAATTATGGATTTAAACTGCAGACTGTGCACTTACTTACCCACAGAACATCTGGATGTTGTAGAGTGTTGGGTCATCCTCCAGAGGGGCCAGCTGTTGGAGACACAGCTGTTCGCATCCACCGTTGAAGCCATCAGAACAGTCGATGCCAATGTGGTGGTCATAGCACCCAGTCCCATCCTTCATTGGACTCAGCCCTGGAGGGCACTGTGGAAGAAACGTGTTTTGGAATGACTGATGTTAGCATGAATTATCGTTTCATTTAGGGGCACTTTCGGAAAACGGACAAAAATGCAAGAAGCAGCAACATTAACACTGATCCCAGATGGGACAGGTAAACAGACCCTACAGCAGCTGTGCTGCAGAATCCAAATGCTCAGATTCCTGCTCACGCTAGTTCATCCTGCGTGATTGCTGAGTCTTAGCTTATAAAAATGCTCAAGGAGAAGACACAGCGCAGAAGATGGGGAGCACTAATTCTTCCTAAGCTGAGAGTTTTTCTACGTGATAATTACTCATTTATTTATTCAACAAAATATAAGCTTGACAGTGACCATGTTTGTTGGCCTTTAATGTGCAAAGAAAAAAAAAAGTCCTTAAACCAGTTGGAACCAGAGAACAGAGTGAAGCCAGTGTCTTCTTTGAGACAGTTTAAAAGCCCAGATAAGTGCGGAAGATTGAGGCAGGAATGGCATCTAACATAAAACTTACAACAAACTAAACATGCAAATAAGAAGACCCATGAACCCCATATTGGATTGGTTGAGGCCAGGGTTAACAGCGGCCACCATCTGTGCTGCTCGCCTACAAACTGGTGGCTGCTGGTCGAGAGTAAAAAAGCTAGGGTTGGTTGATGAAGGTGGGTATTCATCAACCAACCCTAGCTTTTTTATTCTGTGTGATCAGGAGAGCAGGTGGACGAGTCTGAAGCTACAAACTGAAGGTGCGGTGTTCAACGTCATACCCGACAGGTAAGACCTAAGTTAGAAGAGAAGGAGCGATTCTGGGTGAGGTAGATGAAGTGATGGAGAGTATCTCTACAGATGAAAGAGCGGGGATGGGTGGAGATTTAAATGGACACGTTGGACAAGACAACAGAGGTGATGAGGACGTGATGGGCAGGTTTGGTACTCACTGGTGGAGCAGACAGGTGGACGATGTGTGAATGAGAAAGCAGTGGAATCAATGGAGACTAACCTGGAAAATAACCTCCAACTAAGTACCTGAACCTGACCGCATAGTGGACATTAGAAATGTCATCAATCAAGGAAAGAATTCCTCAAAAAGTATTCCTTATTTTACATTTAAAAGCCTAAGAGGTTTTTTTTTTTTTAATCAAGTCCCATTTTTACACATTTTTCCAAAAGTCTCATGAGGTTGAGCTTGTTAATGAGTAAACGTTTAAGAATGAGTCTTTCAAGTCAAGAATGTTTAAAGAATAATAAAGTTAATACTTTATAATGAGACAGCCCTTTAATCAAATAGAAATATCATGAAAGGACTTTAGCGATGAGTTGATGTGACGGGAGCTTCTGGTACCGCACAGGTGAAACGGTTCTGTCCAAAGGATTGATGCAACAGAAACCCTCTTAATCTTTTAATCATTTAGTATTGCATCATTGATTTAATTTTCTGAAACTTAATCAATATTAAGTTTTTATCAATGGAGTTTAAAATATCAGTATTTACCTACTACTTCATTCAATTCTTGAGACTATTTTGAATTCAAATCTCAATTCATCCATAAGAAATACCGCTCTGTATGAAATTAACTGAAATAATTGAACATAATCGCACAATGAAAGAAAAAAAAGACCCAAACCCTTCTTCACTGCCATGCACGCTGCACCGAGCTGAATTCGCACAAATCAATTCACATTGGTTTCTTCCTTCTACAACTTTATTTGAGCAGCAGAGCATCCAAACCACTGTGGACAGATGTTTAAAATTCAGCCTTAAAAAGAGAAGAAAAACGCCTCAAGAAGAACTAAATGAGGAGGCCGCCAGTGGTGCAGCACCACCAAGCTAACAGCAGGGCCACGCAGCCGATGCTTCCATCAGAGGAGCTTTCTGAACCTCTCTCATGTTAAGACTCCATTCGCCATTTTTATTTATTCATTCTTTTCAGCTGAGTCAGGGCCTTTTTGAACATATTATCAGAACATTTAGGGCTCCAGGTAGCAGGAGGACATCAGTGGTTGTTTTGCACGTCTTGGCCTTTCTCATGTAAAAAGAGAAATTCAAGGAAGAGTTCACTTCTATTTTCAATCTTTAAAACATCTTATCTACCTTTAAAACACAAACATCTCATTGTTGCTCCTTGTATTCCATTCAAGAGACTAGGAACTATTCCATGATAGTGAACAGGGGCAACAATTTAAAAGTCTTGAAAATGAGGACGCAGAGAAGCAGAAGTTGATGATGAGCATTGAAAATGTGGAACAAAACAGAAGGAGGGTGCTGTTAGCTGGGCTGCTGTCTGGGTCGAGAACAGAGGCTCAAAAACCCAGAAAAAAAGGACATCATGCGCAGTCTGAAGAAATATTTCTAAAATATCTATGTTATTGATTGTTGAGATTTTGACAGCTTAAAGTTCACATGACATTGTGACACACAGTTAGCACACAGCGTTAGATAACAGGACACTGCAGAAACAGCCACTGGCTCAGTGTCAACGTTAACTTTTATGCATTTGTAGTAAATACATAATAGTTCGGCCGCATGCCGAACGACTGACCGCTGGTCCTGCTTCCTGGATAAACTGCTATTGATTTTTGTCACTTCACCACAGAATGTGGTGATAAATTATTTATGACTGATAATACAAAGAGCACATGAGACATTGAATCTTCTTGCACATCCATGGCACAAAGTCTTTAAATCACCGGAACTCACTGGAGCCGGTGGATGGTGCAAGCAGAACAGAATATATATTGATGAGTTGCTGCACTGCGACTTGCTAACCACAGATTGCTCCAGATATCGACTGCCATAACAGGCTTCCGACAGGCCGGAATACTGATAACTCAGTACTATTGTCCAGTTATCTCCTGGACGATAATCATTGAAAACATGTGACTGCCAGATTCCTTGTGTGAGGCCTGCTATCACTTCAGATTTCCACAAGTACAGCATAACCATCAATAAATCGTTGATAATCCTCTGTTTAAAACCGCAGTCCCATGTGAACTCAAATCCTTCAAAGTTGTACCTGATTAATAGCTATTCCTCTTAGTTTTGCTTCTGACATTAAAGATGGAAGACTCAGAATGACTCAGCATAACGGCCAAAGAAATAATGCAGATCAAAAACGTTAAACATTGTCCTGAAATGAATTATTAACACAAAGAAATGCAATGTCTGTGTTTGTTCGGTCTTTTTCACAACGCATTCAAACAGGAAGTGATTTCTGATTAAATGGTAACTATGTGGCGCAGCGAGTTTGAAGGTCTAACAGCATTTTAGAATATTTAACAAGAACGAGAAGCTTACAGTGACCTCCTCATGTCTAATAACAGTAATAATAAACCTTCATTCTATGTTCAAGATAGGAAAAAAAGTGGGGGGAACATGCAGGATAATGAGCAGCATAAATTGCTTTCAGAGATCTGCACAGCGTCCATCAGCAAAGACATTTGAAGTCCATTTCCATCGTAGAATCTCAGGTGAAATATTCATGTTTTAAAACTTTATTGAAAGTGTTGTCAAATGGGAAATGTCAGAGGTATTGCATTAAATACACTCAACATGTTTTTGTTGGGATGCGTTTCTTCAAACAATGTGCGGGTCAGTGGACGGTGGCCATGCGGCTGACACTTACAAAAAGGGTCTTTAAAGGCGAAGTAAATCGCCACTGATCTGAGATTATTTAATAACCAGACAGAGAGTAAGAGTGCTGTCTGCTCTTCTGCAGAAGAAGCTAGCACTACAAAACCAGCTCCGGAAAACCCCAAGAACCACCGTGGCTTTTAATCCTGTTTCTTAATGGAGATAAATTCCTGCAGTGCTTTTCAGGCTTAGGGGAATCAGTACTGTGCTTTTGCCTAACAGAAACAAATCCCTGCGAGAGGAGCTGGATAAGCTATGTACTTTTCAAATTTGTCTGATAGTCAAATCAATAAAGAGGTACGATGAGTGAGGACTCAAATAGTAAAGTAATGCAAACCCTGGAAAAGAATAATTCTGGGATTAGTAATTACAAAGTGACAAATGCTGGTGATTCTCCCAGCTGTCTTAACAGAAAATGGAAAAGGTGTCAGCCATCTATCTGTCTTGTCATGAGTATAGTGGAAGTATAACATCAAGCCGAGTAATGTATAGTACTATAAAACGGTTGTGGAGAAGTCTGTAGGAGCAAAGAGCAAATGATTCATGAAGTGAGATCATATTTTCCACAGATCTGTAAACAGATTCCTGTGTCTCTTGTGACTAGTATTAAGTGATGGAGTGCACAAGAAACAAGAGTGTGTGAGTGTTAAAGTGCCCCCCCCCACACCAAACCCCAGAATGTGTTCAGTATTACTTAGTTTATTGCACCTTCAGATTCTTGTATTAGTGTGAAGAGCTGCTGACCAGCCCATGTCCTACAAGAATGTGCATGATAAGAGCGGTTCTGCTGGTTATCACTGGAATATAGAGACTGTCCAGCCCGTGCAGATTCAGGGGAAGGATAGCAGCTGGAAACATGTCGATGTGTGCAGCTGCATTTTAGTCAGGACTTGTCGACCAGCTCCTGATCCAAACTGCTGGCAGTCCTGCAGCTCTGTGAGGCAGTTTGCATCTAAAATTAAGAGTGAGCAGACAGTTGACCGGAGCAGCCAGTCAGCTTCAGAATGAAGATGAGGTTAGATGTTCTTAAGTGTCTTATTTAGCACAAATAACTCTGAATGTCGGTTAATGTTAACTGGCAAATAAAAGCCTGCCTCCCTCCTGCTGTGTTGCTAAAATAGTAAGTAAACAGGTTTTGGGTCTAAAGGCACTATGAAATGATCAGATTTTGGGCCATCATTTTTAGGAATAGTGTGTCCTTCACTGGCCCTCTTTGGCAATCAAACCAAACTTTATTGACAAAAAAAAGACAGTGTTGGATGTGGTGTGTGTGTGTGTGTGTGGTGTACTGAGGGGCATATAGATGAATGTGTGGAGGTTTGTGTTGTGATCTGTACTCAACCTTCGTTAGTAAGAAATAAAACATCCAGCAATCAGACATAAAGCAGTGATGCTGACCTACAGCTGTGACTCAGCATCAACTAGTTACCACAACCAGTGTGATGGCCGGATCACAGTCAGCGCTGGTGTGTTGGGCTAGTGTCGGTTTGCCCTCCAGGTCCATCATGACCCATGCAGCCCAGCCAGACCTCCAGTCAGAAACAAAGCCAGCCAAGGCAATGAGGCAACAGATAAAAAGGACCAAGACAGAATCCAGGAAAGGCAGGACATCCAGAGAACACCAGCATCACCATGGGTGCGGTACGAGGGTAGGGGGAGGCAGAGAGCCCAGGATGCAGGTCAGAAGGACGCACCAAACCCACAGAGAAGGGCTAGGAGACCACTTCACAGGCCCCCCAGCTGCAGGGGTCACCACCCCTCATGGGGATCCAGTTGGTAAACATCTTGGCAGGCTTGATGGATAAGCACTAGTGGACTGGAGCGACGCGGGTACGCCCGCGGAAAGCCAATCCCCGTGACACCACGGCCACTAGCTCCCTGGGACGGTGCCCTCGCACGGTCCACCGAGAGCTGAGCCCTAACACAGCGAGACAAGCCTGGGGGGAGGCCGAGGGGGAGAGCGGGGAGGTGAAAAGAACCACCAGGGGCACTGGACCCGCCCTCCGCTTCACCGAGCAGGTCCACGCCTCAGCAGCCTCGAGACCCTGACCCCATGTATGTGTGACTGTGAAGTTCAGGCTGGTTTCGAGCAGTCTTGAAGGATATGAAATATACTTTGTAGCTTTTTTATCTTTGTTAATGCAGCTAAAAGAACATGGAATCAAATACCTGCAACTTATTTCTTTCAGGAACACAGTTTTGCCAACATAAGCTTTTTTCATAATGAAAACAAGAAATGAAAGCCGTAGCCCTTGTTTTTAACATTATTGTCTTAACACATGACTATTGCTCTGCTTTGGAAAGATGTATTTTGCAATATGCTACTGTATTTCTCCTGGGGCACACTTGTATAAGCAAGTATATTGAAGTCATTTATAACTAATGCATGATGAAACAGCCTCTTACAAGGTCCATGTGTAGGATTTAAAGCCGTTCTCACTCATCCATCAAATAGAGAAATTTGTGAAATTTGTGTGATGTTCACCTTTTTTTCTCTTTTTTTAGTTTTAGTTTTTGATTCTGGTGGGGAAAAAAAGTCATAAAAGACATCTTATATTTATTTTATTCCCTTTTTATTACTTTTTTTTTCCTAACACAACAGCAAAAACAGCCAACAGCAACAGTTTACTAATAGTGAAAATGATTCTGAGAAATTCACAGTGTGCGGTAAAGATAAGCACCTTGTGTCCCGGGTCATCCCAGACCAAACACCTCCTCTGAGGATGCTAGCTACCTTTTTAAATGAAGCGTGGAGGCAACAAAGCGGAGGCAACCTGAGGTCACACGGATGGATGAGGACTGAATACCGTTCTTTAAGAGACCTAAATCACTGCCGCAGACACATTTAATCATTTTAATGATCCAACACGTCTTGTTTAACAAATCAATTGTTAGCTCCAAAGCATTTAAAACTTATTTACCAAGTTTAATGGGCTTTTTGGTCTCCATTTGTTAAATTAGTGGTAAAACTGACAACTTAAAAAATGTTCTTACTGCGGACAGAATTTTTAAGTAAAAGAAGCCACGTGCAGATTCTTTTTAAACAGACATTATTTGGACTCTGTTAAAAAGTGTCTGAAGTTCCACTTTAAGTTTGAATTTTTCAGAACTAATGAGATGATGTTTTTTTCAGCATGATTATTTGAGGTTACAAAGCTTCATTAGATGCAGGTCACAACTTGCTATCGGACCTCAGCGCTGGTGTTCGCTGGAAAACAAGCGCAGCGTCTCACAACTGCATTGAGCCAACAGTTTTCTTTTGTTTGTCAGTTTTATAGATTCAAGTGCCATAACTGATCAAAGGCTGTTTTTGGTTCAAAGTACAAGGGAGAATGTAGCATTAAGAAGAAATGATCAGACTTTCACCAGTCCATTAAAGGGCCAAATATAGACAATCAATCACACACTCAAGGTCTCTCCTACAGACTATTGATAATCACCAGCTAACATGACAAGGAGGTTTTTGGACTGTGTGAGGAAGCCGGAGCACCTGAAGAAATCCCACGAAAAGGACAAGGAGGAACTTGGGCAAACTCAACACCTTCTTTCTTCAAAGCTAATAAGTTCCTGTGAATCAGCAGTGCTAGCCAACAACTGCATAACAACCGGACATGAACCTAACAAACTCTCAGAAACAAAGATGCTTTCCAGTTGGAACTAAAAGTAGACAATGTCAAATAACACAAATCTGGTTCAAGAACCGAACCACTAGTTCACAGAGTAAAGAACAAATCTTAAATATTGAACCTGAGCAGGTGAACAGCTTTATGCTTTAAGGCTTTAACAGCTGCACATACGTTGATGGTAAATTTCATGGTCTTGAATGTCGCTGGGTCGACTCTACATTGATCAGTGGTCTGACTGATTTGATTCTGACTGAAGCCCAGGTTTAGGACCTTGTCTGCAGAAATAAGCTCTACTGTGGGCAATGTTTAAGATTTGGGACGACACAAGTTTCCCTGGGATAGTAAATCAGTCCTGAAATCAGAGAAAATGAGAAAATGAACCAAGGCACAAATCTGATGTGTACAACATTCTCAAAGGGGCTAAAAATGTTTATAGTGTATTTATTTTGTAAGTTGACTACATTACATACAGTATTGCTTCAAACTATCAAAAATATTATTGTGGGCATCACACCGCACCCATACTGTTACACCCAAAAACCCAAGTCCAGCCACATCTGGCCAAGACTTTCTTTTAAATTTTGAATTTTGCTGTCAGTCATGATTGGCCCCATGAAAGGGATAGAAATCACATGGTTTGCATGAAATAAATATGGTTAACATTTTGCATCAGATTCCAGTAAAATTACTTTATTAAAATATATATATATATATATATCATCTTCTCCCTATTTATTTTGACTATACCATGGTTTGAACAGGTAGACAAATGTACTTGTTACACCTTTTTTTGTAGCCATGTGCTCTCATACCTACAGTATTAAATTCTTCCGTACACAGTTTTGGTCTCACAAAAGCACATGTTTTTGTTTTGTTTTCTTGCAGAGTTATCATCATATGGCCTTTATAAAGAAACGTTTATAAGTAAATAAATAAATGCATTTAATTTATAGTGAGAAAGTCGAATGTTGCTCTTTTTCTTCCAGCTTTCTCATCTATCTAAGTCACTTTGACTTTCCACAAGTCTCACGTATGATTTTTCCAACACGCTTAATAAATTCTCTGGCACAGAAAGTTGAAAGTTCTGCTGAAAGTTCTACGGGAAGTTAGTCTGAGCTGCAAAACTACAGATCTATTCATACTAGAAGAAGTTTTTATAAGTCTAAATGTAGAACCTCCATAAAAATCTAGTGACTCAAGAGGAAAGAAGAAAAAAACATCAGTAATAGCAATCTAATGTGATACTATGCCTAACTGGGGTTGTCTGAGTTCCTGATATATCTCTGCCACGTATCGACTCTACTCAACACTGTTTACTGTCCCAAAATGTGATCTCAGTTCATATTGGTTTTTGCTGCCTGAGGGGAAGTCTGAAGATACAAAGCTCAGAGACAAAGTGCTTCATCCAGCAACCAGGAGTATGATGTTGTTCAGAAATACTATTAAAAAGCATCAACCTGGGCAGGGACGTGGCAATGACTTCCTTCAGTCTTTTGTTATAACACATTATAGATTAGATTTCTGGAAGAATCTGAACAAATTCAAAACATCACCCTACATGAGGACATTGACTCTAACAGAGTAACATTTACTTTCAGCTGCTCGGCTGAGTCTCATTATAACATTTAGTAGCAACAGGCAGATACGTTCTGACATTAGCATTCATGTTGAAAGGTTCAAACGTAAACATTCTTCATCTTTTCTATATATAATCCAGTTCTATATATAATTGTTTGTCTTGATTCATCTTCTTGTTCACACCCTGAACACAGAAATCTTTCTCTCTTTCTCCAGAGCACAGTCCTATAAAATTGTAGCTATAAAACACGCTAACGCAGCACTATTGACCTCTTCTTCAGAGGGTTTATGTGTCAAACTACACACACACACACAAAGAAAAATACACACAGACTAGCTGCTTGGACAGTGCTCAACGCTCCTCCTCATTCCATCTTGGTAACAATCTGTTCTGTCAACAATATCCTTGTTTTCCACCATTTTGCAGGGGAGACAAGTGACAAGATTAAACTAATTAATCTCACAATCATCCAGTGATTATTACACTCTCACTTCCTCAGGCATCACATGCTGCCTCTCCCCAGGAGTGCAATACATCAGTTAGACAGAGTGGGTTGGTCAGTCCGCACAATCCATCGGCATCAGCTGATTCGCACAAGAGAAGATATTAAACGCACACAGGATGACTACTGGCAGCGCCAAATCAGACAAGGTGCTAATTGATTAGGGTGGAATCGCTTCGCTGGGGCCCAGCCGGTTTACCAACCTGATTAGACAGATGAGAGTTTCATTTATAAGCTCGACAGTCACGAGATAATTACAAAAGCCCGCAGTAATATATGCAGCCATAGATGAAAGCAGCTATGTGTGGTGATGGACAGGAGTGGGATGTGTGTCTGTGTGCGTGAAAAACACTCTTTGCTCATTTGCTGTGATGTTGCTTTTTTCTTTTTAATTTCAGTCAGAAAATGATGCCATTACTCCTTCAAATGTAAAAAAAACGATCAATCGATGAACTAGCAATAAACACGGGACGTCAGAATCAGCTAAATCAAAAAATATTTAGCAAGCACACACATCATATCCCATCCCTCAAAAAAAAAAAGTTGTGAACATAAGAAATCGACCCTAGACACTGTTAATAAACGTGCAGGGCAGATTTATGCCGCCTCCTTCGTTCAATTTGTGCTCACAGTCTCTTTGTAATTAGCATCTTAATTAACCACGGCAGCAACAGCATGGCCTGGGACTGAATTCCAGACAAATTTAACAATTTAAGGCAAATCTGGAGGAACACAATTCAGTTGTGGGTTGAAATCAATCAACCTAAAAGAGGATAATAGTCAACTTTAAGTGTATTCTAAGGAAAGGCTGCTGTGTTTAAACATGATGTCAAACTCGTTTTAATTCTGTTGATCAATAACAAGACATGAAAATGGAAAAAAAAGGCTGTCAGAGGAAATAAGATCTCTGTTAAAAATAAAGAGAGAGAAGTAATATGAGAGAGAAACGCTCAGAGTGGAGCAGGTTGATTCATTTGCAGTAGAAAACAGTCACATATTGCACTCATTTGTTGCTCCTTTTGACTTTATTTGGTTCTTGTTCATTGCTTTGAAGATACTTTCTTAACCTGCCACTGATGTAGACCCTGTACAAAACAGAAGACAAATAACGGGTACAGGAATGGGCGAGCCAGCAGACTGTCTGTGCTGCAGAGCAGAGGCTGAGTAAATACTTGTTTGCAATTAAAATAATCATATGGCAGTGCGTCTCATTAGAAGTTTACAGCATTTCCTTCGTGCTTTGTGGAATTCTCTTCTTCGAGTTGACGTGAGCCCCATCCTTGCTCTCTCATTGGCTATACAGTGGAGGAGGAATCCTGGCGTGCTGGTTTGGATCGGTGACACATCTGCAAGCTAAACTGTCAACGACTGCCTACTCACCAAGAATTCGACATATCCCATATCATGCAAGCGGAACATGCATGAAAGGAGCATCGTTTCTCTTCATCTGAATGTAACAAAGTTAGATCATTTCTTAGGTACACTTCTTGAAATGCTTGATAACACAATCAACCAATCGCATGGCACCAACTCAACAGATGTAGGTATGCATGTGTGGGCAAGGCGACGTCCTGAAGCTCAAACTGAGCATCAGAATAAGAAGGAAAAGAAAATAGTTAGCAGTTATATTGCATTGTTGTTGATGCTCAAAGGCTCATCTGAGTATTTCAGAAACTGAGGCTATAATTTGGACAAGCTGCCAACGGACTGCAGAGACTGACATGGACAGGGGCAGAACCTTTCCAGTCTACCCTGCACTAGTGAGTTCCTTTATTTATTGCAGTCAAAGTAGACAGGATCAACCCTCATGTATCTGTTAGTGCAGATCTTCTCCTTGTCAAAATGATCTGTGGAACATAGCCTGGAATTTCTTGTGAGGCTCAGCACGTTAACATTCTTCCCCATTTTGTCCTTCCACTCATGTAGGATCAGCGTCTTCCATCTTCGTTGTGCATAAAGATCTTTATGCCACTTTATCCATGTCACGTCAGCCATGAACGGCTGGATTAGATTAGCATCTTCGCTTTGGAGGTATGTGATGTCCACTTCACAGCATCGCAGTAGTACACGATCATTGGACCTCTATTGGACAATAGAAGACTGGAAAATGTCTCCCGTGTCTGACTCTTGATTTCAGCTGTGGCATTCAGATAGTAGGGTCAGAATTTGCATGGATCCATCACGTCTTGTGTCAATGGTTCAAGCTGCTGCTGGTGCTGTAATGATGCAGGGGACATTTTCTTGGAACACTTTGGGCCTCTCAGTACCAAATGTAAATGTGCATCCCTTCATGACCACAGTGTCTGATGACCACTTCCAGCAGGATAATGCACCATATCACAAAGCTCAATTCATCTCAAATTAGTTCACTGAACATGACAATGAGTTCACTTTATGCCAACTAGGGATGTGCAAAGCAGTCGGTATTTGTATCTGTATTTGTTGAGGGGGGGAAAGTATTTGTATTTGAGTAAAATTCAAAATAGGCATAAAAATACAGTTTTTTTTGTTACACTATAACATAAATTAGAAGTGTAAGTATTCTTTATTTATATCCATAACAATAAAATACCATTGTGAACATTATGAACCCACCACCTGCATTTGGGGAGTTTCAGCTAAGTTAATGAGTGACGGGAAGCTATGCTGAGGTTAACTAGCATTATAGCCTACATCCTACATCCTACATCTTGCTGTCTGCAAAAGACAGAGTAAGTTAAACGTACCATATAACTCCCA
>JBAMYA010000009.1:8029009-8049457 GCA_037176975.1 Arrhamphus sclerolepis
GGGAGGGTTAAAGAAAAAAAAAACAAATATAAATTGAATTAAAGACAAATGCTGCCAAATTAAAAGAGCAAAAAAAAAAAAAAAAACATAAAATAAGAAAGAAAAAAAAAAGTTTCTGAAGAGAATAATTGACAGAGATGATGAATAGCTGCTGTTGCATCATATTACAACTAACAAATTTGAAACTAAGCTAAAACATGGCTTTTTGTTTTAACAATCAGTCTGTGAGTCATAACATGCTTCAATAAAAAGCTTCTCCCAGCTTTGTCTGAAATGCTAATTTCCCCAAAAATACTTACTGAAGACGACACTACTTCAGTGGGTGGTGTTCATTTATTCATTTTAAGCTTCTTAAACTGGCTGTTATTTTTTTGTTCTCACTGTCGTACATTTGATGTTGAATGTGATGCCGGACGAACTTTGTCTTGTAGCAATGATCTTTCTGAAGCTACAGTGCAATAAGCTCTATTGACCAAGAATTTAGTATGTAAACAGAAGAGATTAGCATCAGAAAAACCTTTAAATAAACAGATCTTCACAGAAGCATCAGAGTTATTCTTTGTTTTTTTGTTTGTTTTGAACTTGCGCAATGAGCATGACATGTGCAGTAAAGGAAGCAGAGCCAAACTGAAGCTGTAATTCATGAAAACATCATTTAAGAGGATGTTCTTCAGACATATTCACAGGTCCTTTCTCAAAATAAAGTATTTTCTCATGAGAATCTTGACTTGGAAAAGTCCATGTATCTGTATTTAACTGTTCGATTCAGAGCTCTCGGTTCAGTACCCACATGTATCAAACGATATAGAATTTTTTATTTATTTTATCAACCTCTCTTCTGACGATGCGCTCTGTGTTTACAGCTCAGTGGATCTGCGTTCGACTACTCTGGCTAGGTTGCATTGTCGAGCACAGATCCACTGAGCTCCTCCCACATTCAAGCTAGTGAGACAAGCTATTTCTACACCGAAGCTGTTGCCAACAACAGGAGGACACTTTTCAAATGACTATAACTCTTCAACTGTTTGCACCATCGACGTATTTCCAACAGATTCTGAAAGCCGAGAAGCAGCTTTGCTCTGATACTGAAGCAGTGTCGCAGTGAAGGTCACGCTGTTGTGCTGAATATCAGCACTGATGTGATTGGGTCGTAGGCACGAGGCCACTGATAATCAAACCAGAGCTGATGTTCAGCACAACAGCGCCACCTCCAGTCTGATATTGATGTAATACAAAAGTTTTTACAAGTGCATTTTATTAATTAACAGTAATAAGCGACAAGAGATTATAATTTGTTTATTTAATCATTTATTTAGCTCCACCAACACAAATAGTTCCGCAACTGCAAGGCTGTTGCCAGGCAACATAAACATTTCCTACACACAAACTTTCAACTCTGTCTGCATATTACGCTACTTTTTATCATTTACATTTATCTGAATGTTTCCATTTATTGTCCAACCACTAAAATAAGAGTGTTGACAGACGCTTTGGTGGCTGATGTGTTTCTGATGAGTTAACAGCATCTTGCTGTCTGATCTAAGATACATTTATGTAATTTTATTTATTTATTATTAGTTGCTGTTTCAGCAATCTTTAATTTAAAAACTGGACTTCTGAGTTTAAGCAAACATTTGTAATTAATTACAATAAAATGGCAAGTTTAAAAAGGCATGAAAATTTCTTTTTTTGTATCGAAAAACATATTGAACCGTGATACTAAAGTATTGAACCGAAATGAACTGTGAATATTGTGCGTCGTTGCAGCCCTGATACATATATATATATATATATGTGTGTGTGTACGTGTGTGTGTGTATATATATATATACATATATGCATATGGTAATTATTTTTCTCTATCAATTATATAGCTGTTATATATTTTTTCTGATATTGCACTAATCAAACTACTTTATACATTGAAAAGGAAGCTCTTGTAATTCTTCTTTAGAGCAGAAAGCAATAATAGTTGATAGTTAATAATGTTTTGTTGGCCAGCTTCTAACCTAAAAGGGCCTCCTTGGCACAGCTGATAGGAGGTGAAAAAATATGGCGGACTGACAACACAATTTAGTGTGTGGAGCTAAAGTCATTTCCAAATACTTCCAACTGGGAGCCCACCCATAGGGCCAACTGGGAGCCAAAGAGCCGTAGGCTGGTTTTGCAGCAGGTTTTCCCAGCATGACCTCAGGTCCCACTGGCAGCGTTTCAGAACCAGATTGCTTTTAAGCTTTTGCTGAGTTGACCCCAAATTTTGAGATCTTGGGAGAGTTATGTGGTAATCTGCTGATTATTTACTATCATGTCATGTTCTTTCTTTTTGTCATTTTCAAAACTGAACCACACATACATGGTTCAAATATCTTGTAAAACTCAAAATTCACCTCTACGTCATTCTCCAGTTCTTGCCAGTTTGATCTGCTGTGTGTAAAGTGACGTGGCTTTGGGCTCCTGATCACTGAACAACTTCTGCAGGTGCATATAGTTATTTTATTTTGCTTGATCTTGAGTATGATATCAAGAATGGAATACACAGACTGTATGATGAATTGTAGGCTACAGCTAATGTAGAGATACTTGTCACGCTTTAGGTTTTGTTGCGTTTCCTGTTTTATTTTGAAGTCCTGTCTGTGTCTTGACCTTTTCTGTTTGACTTTCCTGTTTCCCTGATGTGTTTCACCTGCGTCTCCTTACCCGTGTGAAGATAAGGTCCTGTCGGTGCTGCTCCGTACTGTTTTCTCCTCCTGTCCTTGCCACTGTTTTTGCCACTTTTGTAAATAAAATTACACTTTTGGATTACACCTGCCTCCATCTCCTGCATCTGGGTCCTACACAACCCCACATTCTTACAGAACGGACCACCCAGTTCTGCACCGAGCAGGAGCTGTTTGCGCGTTCCTGCTGGGATGCGCAAAAGTCGATGCCCCAGGCAGAGGACTGAGGAGTTGACTGGGAGTCAGGGCGCAGGCTGACTGAGGTCTGTGGTGGTCCCCAACGCCTCTCAGTCACATTCGCCGCTACCTCAGCCTCAGACTCGACCTCAGACACTGTTGCTTCAGCTGCTGCAGGCCCCACGTTCCCCTGTTCCTGTTCTGGTCTGGTCGATTCCTGATCCTGCTTTGGTTTCATCAGTTCTTGGTTTCACGGTTCCTGCTTTGGCCTCATGGGTTCCTGCTCTGCTCTGATCCAGGGCATCCACCTGAACTGCGTCTGCCTTGGGTCCAGCATAATGGGTGCCGGCCTGAACTGTCCCGGGCCTGGATTTCCAACACTGTCAGAGACTTTTATCAGGTACCAGTGTGACGGCCGTCATCACACTGCTTGATTGTAGAATGTAGGATAACTGATTTTGACAAAAGAGCGAAGCTGTCGCCCTGATTCTTTCACGTGATCGTACAGTGAGGGGACTTAAACCACACTCCAGCTCCAAAATAGTCTGATGTCTGTCCTAAGCAGAGCAGAAAGCGCAGTCACATCTGGGACGCCTCTGAACCACTCAGTGGCACCTCTGGTGAGACTAGAATTTTCTACTTTGGGGCCAATCAGGACTTTACTGTCCCAAATAAAATGATTTCAAAGTAGCGGGAGAGAGAATAGGTCATGATGCTAGCTTCAAGATGATGGTGATAAAGCCTGGAGTCATTAGACAACCACAAAGGAGGTACTTACAGCACACTGCAAGTGTACTTGAGGCTGGAAAGCTGGACCTTCACAACCTCAGTGGTTGCTGTCTTACTAACATGACATAATTGACCCTTTGTCAAGTCCCGCCCACAGTCCCGACCCTGTTGCTAGGTCAGACAAAATTATCATCTCTCCCGTCCACTCCCATTGTAAAAATGGGTTTTTATATTGCTTTATTGCTCATTAATGCACCAAAGAAAACCAACAGCAACTGGATATTAATAAAAAGGAACACTTCAGGTATGTGTAGTGAGTTTGAAGAACGGAGGTTTTCTGCAAAAACGGGATGTTTTGATTAGTTTAGTTAGCAGCATGGCAGAGCAGGCAGCTGATGCTAGCAGCCTCCCACCAACAAACCATTTTTCCAGCCAGGGCTCTCAAATAATCTTAGCGGGTGTCACTTTACAAGTGCCCCAAGAACACCATTTAACCATTTTTAGATAGATAAAAAGCTTGGGTTGTAGCCCGCTGCCTAGCCTGTTTTGTTTTGGTGGTACAGCTCAGATTTCTACCCGTTTTGGGATAAAAATATGCTGCACCCTCACTATGCTGTGTTTAAGTGATAAGCGATAATGATTTAAGCGATGATACAAGCAACTAAAAACTACACCATTGTTGTGAATGAGACAGACAGATATTTTGTCTAACCGGATATTCCGCCTCGGATGAAGCAACGGAGAATGATTTTTCTGGTTGGTCAGTCAGGAACCAATCAGAAGGCTGATAAAGGGTCAATTGGTGTTACACTCATTTATTACGTGAAAAAAGAGGATGCCAGTCCATCTTCAGCAACATCAACGGCACAACTTCACTTTCTCACAGAAAAAGGGGATAGATTTTTCTTTTTGTTTTTGATATACTATTGTTTATCCCCGTGGGGAAATTCTGTCTCCACATTTGACCCATCTGGGCTGCTGGACCCAGAGCGGTTGGCTGCCACGGTGCGGCGCCCGGGGAGCGGGTGGGGGCTTCGGGTGGGGGCTTCGGGTGCTTTGCTCAAGGGCACCTCATCCATGGATGTGGACGTGGGGAAGCACTTATTCAGGCACTCCCCCGCACGCATCATTGGTACCAGCCGGGGATTGAACTGGTGACCTTCCAGTTGCCAGCCTGGTTCTCTAGCTGGTACTGTCCCAAAAATGGCTGATACAGATTGGAGGCATGATAAAGGAAATTTAGTTTAGTCAAAGTTTTCTAGAGTAATTTCTTGTAAGAGCACAAAGGCAACGTTACAGGACACGTTGAATGTAACAAACCAAAACCACCATAGTGTTTGTGTTCCTCAAGAGTGATTTAGAGTCGTATGAAAAAAGATAGGACGTGATAATTCATTATTTACTGATTCAGTTAATTCAGCTTAATTTATATATCATCTATTACAATACAAATTGCCTCTAGGTGTTTTTCAGAGACCCAGAACATGACCCCCAAGCAAATGTGAATAAATATTAAGTAATATTAAGTAAAGGAACAATGCAAGTGAAAATTCCCCAAGTGGGAGAAAACAAGTCTGAGCCAGACTTGTGGAGGTCCATAATTCTCTTCATGATAATTTGGTTGGTTTATTTTGCTTTTCCCATGATGTTATACAAGGAACTAGTGTGTTTAAAATACATCCACAGGCGTGCCTCAGGTTAACTCAAATGTTGTCAATAAACCCATCATCTGGGCTAGTTGTTTCAGGGCAGATTTAAAAAAAGAAAAACGCAATGTTTTATATTTAATTTTTCATGAAAAATGTGTTTAAATATACAGCAACATGTACAGTGTTAGTACATTACCGAACATTCACGTTGTGCTTCAGGCTAACCTGTTTCAGGGTCGCACTGGTGCTCACAGGGATCCAGGAGGCGCCGTCCACACAGCTCGCTGACCCAGGGTCCACTGGCATTCTGCTGATAATACAACAAGATCTGGGCCGGGTTGAGCCAGTCAGCAGCATCCAGCTGGCTTCCCTGCAGCAGAATGAACCTGGATCCTGATGGGGGCAGAGGTAGGGAGAGGGTTGGTAGAGAGACTAAACACATGGGGGGATAGTTCATGCTGCACTTTCTTTCCCTCCACACCTTAACTCCAGATAGTGAACTGAAGTAAACTGAAATAAACAGCAGGGGGAAGAAAACCTTCCTCAGAAAACCTTCAAAATAAAAGCTCATGGAATAAAATTAGAACAAAAGAATTGCCTCAGGATTTATTTGGAATCAAGAAAAAAAGAAACCCTGGAAACTTCAGCAACTCATCTAACAACTATGCAGCTGTTTGCTTTTACCAATATAGACATCAGTCTGAGCCATGGAGATCCACCAAAACAGAATAAAGGGAGTTTGATTTTAAATACATTGTCCATCCTGGCTGGATAAATATGCATTAGTACTAAAACGGTGAATATTTAGATAATGTCATGAATTTTACAATCACATTTCCATTTATTTTAAATTGAAAGATTTAGGTGCCTCTTTGTTTAATGACAGGTTTTTGCAAAAGCTTCTCACCTTTCCATTTCCCATCGGTTCAGTATATTCTTGCTGACTAAGCAAGTTCACAAACAGCAAGCATCCCTTTCACTAATCTATCTATATAAATGTTGTAGAATAAATAGGTGGCATGCTGTATTTCTTTGTTAATGTCATTTGTAATTAAAAATGACAACAAAACACCCACATCTTCGACTCGCACCATGCAACTTTATTAACTGTGAAGTCATTTTATATTTCTGTCCTATCCCAGGCCTTCTCCTTGAGCTCTGCAAAAATAAATAAATAAATAAATACATAACTGCATTGCTGCACTTTGATTTTCACATGTGCCTTATTTGTGGTGCAGCTGACATGATGCAATGTTTAATGAATGTCAGCATCATATTGGCACTTTGCCATTGAAAAACTAGTGCAATATAAATTATACCGCTGCACAGTCGTCAGCAGCTTAATTAGACATGTTGAAGAAAAACAGGCTCAAGAAAAGCAACTATAAACTATAAACATTGCAGATAGCATTCATTCATAAAACTGCGAGCCTGTTTTCCATGTACAATTTTTCATGTAAATTTCAGCTGGATGTGATAAGTACTAAAGCTGCTCAGCACACAAGCAGTTCTGTTGCTGTCATGGAGCATAATGAGACAGGAATCACATCTGCAGCTGCTTCTTTTACATTTCTCCTTTTGTTTTAATTGCATTCGAGTTGAGCGCAGCAAGGAACTTTTTCTTAGTGTGTAATCGTAATAGTTCCACTGAATACACTTAAAGACTCAAGGATTTAAAGATCAAATGCTGTTAAATTTAAGGCAGCAAGTAGAAAGAAAAAAAAAGAGTTGATTTGTGAAGTTAAATGTACTTTATGATGCACTGGGGGAAAAAAAATAAGAAGAAGAAGAAGAAGAAGAATACACCCCCAGAGCCAGCCATCCAGTGGTAGTCTTGGCAACTGGCACAACAGGTGTCACAATTACTCTTGACGAGTAATTGTGCTCGTTGCCGTATCAACTCCATAAATTAGGAATAAAACTCAGGAACCATTTTCCGATGTGGATGCACTGGACATTTGTTAATGATGTCATGGAAGCTCAGTGAGTCCAATAACTCACGTTATCTGCTTTGATGAGTGTTTTACATTCACAGTTCAGCGTGGACGCTGAGTGTCTGGACAAGCCTGGCTCTCTTTTAGCTGGAGGGACGGTGGATGATCCTCCGGAGAGACCAGCTTCATCCGGAGGACACTTCTGACTTACAGTTCCAAACTTCTTTGGAACAAACCACCATTTTAAAACAGGAATAAATGACGGGGCTGTAATTACTCCAGCAGTGGTGTCAGTGAGTGGATGTAGGTTGGGTCTTTTTGTGAAGGAAGTGTTTTGTTGTTTTTTTTTTTGTTTTGTCCACAGGGTGCATCAACTGCTAATTAAATCACCAATAACTTAAAGATATTATGAACACAACGATGATTTACAGCAGTGTGTGTTCTCTTGCAGGTTGTGCTTTGCTTTATCTGTTAAAATCTCTCCATCTCCATGTGTTTGAGGCATCACAGCTGCATGTTCTTGATCTGTGGCCTCCAACATGCCCAGTGTTTGTTGTCTTTCTCAGGCCTGCTGTTCTTTTCCTCCTTCTGCTGTTCCCGAAGCCCTGCCAGTTAGGAAAGATGGCCACCCTCCCTGTGTCTGGCTCTGCTGGACGTTTCTTCCAGATCAAAGGGCTTTTTCTTTACTTTCTGCCCAACTATCGCCAAGTGCTTGCTCAGTGGAAATCACTAACTTTCTTGTTATTCGTAGTCGTCTGAAAGGGCTTTTGCTGCACATTGGCACATTATATGTGAACTACGACTCTCAGCATGTTAAAGCGTGTTTGTGCAACATTTCTGAAGACTTTTTTGACACTACACACCAATTTGACGATTTTTTTTCCACAAAAAAACTGCTAGTCATGTTTCCACTGACTGAAATGCCAAGATCTGACATAAAAGCAATCATAAAGTTGCAGCACCACTTGGATTCATATGTGGAAAAACTCAAACTTGTTGGAGATGAGAGCTCACCTTAAATCTAAAAATGATAAACCCTCACCACATTTGACCACATTTGTCACGTGTCCTGCCCTTGTTATGTATCTTGAGGAGCTGTATGCACTGTGATCCAGTCTGACACAAACCTCCCAGGCAAGATTACTTTCCTTGTTGTGAAAGGCGAGGAGAAAGGTGTGACTGTACATTTCGGTGTTTTTTTTTTTCCAAAGAATTTGAAAGCAGACCCGTGCGCAGCTGTTGGCATTAATAACATCTTCCCTCTGGTGATAAAATCCCAATTTTCATCTGATTCGGCATGACATCAAATCAAATCTGATGAGATTCTGGGGACATTTATGGAAACAGTCTAAATCGATCCCAGTTTGTAATTCAACAGGCAAAAACGTCATCTTTCATCTCTGCTTTCAAAGTTCCCTCCCCAGATGCCTCACAGAATTTTAATGTGCGTGGAAGACAGGCGAAAAACCGCTGGAAAGCTGCAGCTTCCAACTTCCACATGATATATTAGTGAGCCTCGTCATACTCTACAATATATCTTTACAGCCGGCTGAAAAAAATGCCAAAGAGCCAGTAGGATCCAGGTCATGGCTCACGTTTTTTTTTTCTTTTTTTCATCTTCTAGTAGTTGCAACGTTAAAATCCCTAAGAGAAGTGGTTCACTGCATTATGACGTTCAGGCAGAAGAGTGATGGGGAGGGGGTTTCAGTAGGTGGTCACTGCGTTCTAGCCTAGATGTGCCGTGATGCTTTGAGGCCACATCTGTTGTGTGGGGTGGGATGGGAAACGCAGGGAGAGGGTTTCCGACCTGGCATTTACCTTTGTCTCCGCGAGCAAAGCAAGTCGGCATCTAGACCACCAAGTGAAGGAACCTTGTTTGAGAATTATAGTGAGCTGCACTCCCTGAAGAGCATCAGAAAAATACCAGTTCAGCACCCCAGGGCCCTGAGCTTCTGCAGAAGCGCCTTATGAAACGCTGCACCCACAAAGCGACGCTGGTGTAAAGCCTTACCATCAGCGATGAGGTGCTCCGGCACATGTAAGATTACCCGGACGGAGAGGCTGCAGGAGAGGTGAGACGAGTAAACCAGGCCGATCACGCAGCTGATGACACTTATCAGAGTCAGGGTGGTCTTACTGATGGGGCTCCGCGGGGAACCTGCTGCTGGGAACAAACACACATGGGGAGGGAGAGGGGGAGGTGGGAACAACAAATGGTAGACATATATGAAGCAGCGGCTTGGCTTTATTCCCCCACAACCCCTTTATGCCATAAACATACAGGCACAGGCACAAAACTAGATACACACACTACCTACACAGGGAGTTTTCTCTCTTTTTTCCCTCTTTCTTTCTTCTTTCTTTTTTACAAACAAGAAAAAACAACAACAACAACAACATCAACCCTTTGGGAAGTTTAGAGCAGGCATAGCTCTGTGGCACAGACGTGAGATTTACCTTTGAGGGGGTTATAACATCCAAGCTGAGATGTGTGGGAAACTAAAAACACGGGCCGAAATAAATAAATGAATAAAAACAGCACATAAGTTGTTTTGCAGTCTTCCCTCCCTCCTCTGCTTTTCTTCTCTGCCAGAGTGAAAATGCTCCCCTTATCTCCTTTACTCCAGAGAGCAACGCAGAAAGAGGCAAACGTGACCTTGTACCTACAGGAGCAAGCACACGTGCACACAGACACGCTAATCGCAGTGACCTTGAATATGCGCACTCACGCTTTGCTTAAAGAACTCGCTTTTACACGAGCAGGAAATTCCTGCATTACATTTTCACTTTTAAATTACTCTGCCAGAGCCTTCTCTGTCAAAAGCTGCCCAGGGCGATCCTTTAAACAAAAGCCAAATATAAAGCTGACCTTTCATATTGCATTTAAAGCTATTTTATCTTATCTAGTAACTTACCCAGGAAATGGATGTGGGCATCATTTCACCTTTTGTGGCCGATTCTGGCTTTATATTTCAGATTTCTCACAATGTTCCAAGAGTTATCTCGTGCATATACTGAGCTATTTCACAAGACAAACAAACACAAACTTGTAATACTTTTATCTACTTATCCTTCTCTCATCTTTCATGATAAGTGAAATGACAAAAAATGGTTTTGTTGTGCCACATGAATCATTATTTCCTCTGGATCTAAACAACCTAGTTAGGGCCTTGCAGCAACCACCTTATTCTATTCTTAAACCCGGCTCTAATTAAAGGTGTTGGCCACACTTCTGGAGGCTTTACCATGTTTGCGACACCTGTACACATGACGGAGGGATAATTGGCTTTGAGGCTCTGTAAGGGCCTGTAACGCCTCCTGACAGCAGCTATTATTTTGAGGGCTTTTTAAAATCTTTTCATTATTATTTTTTTTCCTTCTGTCTCCCTTCCACATTGCTGTATGTCAAAGCTGCAAGAACGTGGCATGCTGACAGATAAAGCGTGCTCCACCACTTCAGTTTGACAGCATTTGCATTGGGTCCTCCTTAGAAATAATATTTGTCTGGAATATTATTTCAAAACATCGAGCGATTCATTTCACAAGATGCAACAGATATTACATTTTCCCCACTGGAAACCTCTGATCTCAGCATCTTGTTTGATTTCACTCAACAAGATTGTATGCATACGCAATGAGATCAGTTTTTCATGCTCACAACCACGCTACACATACCTATGTACAGTATACAGAGTGCACAGTGTTACATTTTCCCTCTAGGAGTCAGAACCATGAGCATACACAACGGTTAAAACCATCCATCTGTTTGCACAAAGGTTACTTGTCATGCGTCGTGGCAACTGTTATTACCATCGGCGAGATAAACTGTCTGTAGGTGTATGAGTCCTCCTTACCCCCAGAGCCCCACGCGCTGTTGGCGTTACCATTTCTCATACCTCGACTCCGGCGCCGACTGCGGTTTGGGTCGGTGTAAAAGGCCAGCTGAGGCTCGCTGTCTGCCTCCGTCCCAGAGTCCCCGTCTGGGTTCAAGAAAGTTGAACCCGCTGTGGGATTCACAAAAAAAATATATCTCCAATGAAGAAAAAAAAAAAAAAAAAGCAAACAGTGGGACTGGTGACGTGTTCAGGGTGTTCCCTGCCTCCTGAGACCAGCAGTCTCCCCTAGACCCTGAACAGAACCAAGCAGGTGTGGGAAATGGATGGATGGGATGGACGGATGGTGGGATTTTATGAAACAGTGATCGCCATGAGATGAGCTGACAGGACCAGTGATGAACCGTCGACGTGGCTCAGTGCGGAAAAAGTAGATTATTAACAAGAAAGCGATGCTGGAAATTGTGGGACAACTTGACAGAACTAATCATTAATGTCATCTGTGTTAAGGCACATGCAGTTCCCCAGTTTAAAGAGGAATGTTTAAGTTCCTCCTCATAGTGTCTGGCACACAATTAAAAAGGAAAAGCATCTTCCATGCACTGATATCCTTCTTACTGTGCTCAATAGTATATTATTAGTAGTAGGACTTTTTCATTAGTTCAAAAAGGTCTCATGCTTCAGCTTTGTCGGCCAAAGATATGCTTGAAAATAAATATGTGCATTTATGACAGCAAACCTCAGGAGCTAAAATTACTGATCGGAAATCTTTATGCATTAAGTTCATATAAATTCAGACGTCGACTAACTTGAAAAATTTAAATTCTTGCCATTAATGGATTAGAACATGTCCTGGCAGTAAAGTTTTGAGTTGAGAAAAAACAATGAAAAAAAGAAAAAAGAAAACCTGTTGAGCTGTTTAAATGAATGTACTTGTGTGATGTAATCTTATACTTTGTTACACTGTGCCGCCACATAGGACTGCTATTTAATATTTCTACCCTGTTCAAGTCAAGCAAAATAAATAAAATAAAATAAAAGTATCAAAGTGGTCCTCTGCCCACTTCTAGTTCAGCAGTGTCATTGCAATGTACATGCACTTTTCATTTCTTAACTAATAATAAAAAAAAAAGATTAAAAAGCATTGACTTTGCTGGTTGAAGAAAGGTGAGACATGAAACAGCATGAGGAGGAGGTGCCAGGCGGTTGTGGCTGTGTGTGGTTCTCCCACACGCTACTGAGGCTCCCATTTGTTTAAATGAAACATGGGAATCGTTGCATTGCCAGGATGTTTTGTTTCTTCTTTAGTTATTTTTCCTCAGCTTGCCCTTAATACTCCTGAAAATACTGGAAATACTGGAGAAGAATGTGATCATTCGTTCAATAGAAAATGAGATGGTGTGGGACATGGAAGAGATAAATACAAAATTAACAAATGAAAATGCACAGAGATCTGGATGTGGTATTTTGCTGTACCAACATGTACCACTTTGTTTTTTTGTTTTTTTTTCCTTTTTTATTTTGTACATACAAAAATTTATTGGCATTCAGTTCCACAGAAAAGGAAGAGTGAAAGATCGATGTAAACATGATTAACAGAACACAGATTTTGAGAAAAATCCTTTTACACACATCTTCAGTTATAAAAAAGCAAATATTTCTTTTGTATATGAAGTTCATGCTAGAGTTGTTCTGTGATGAGAGCTTTAAAAATCCCCTACCAAGAGGCAATGTTTGATTAGACTGGAACCGATCCCCCAGAAACAATGGGGGAAGCAGACTCTGTTGGCAGCGATGCCATTGTGGTAAACGGAGACGGCCTGTTTCATGACAGCAGCTTCATCAGCTTTTCATGTTGTTGGTTTTACAACAATGTGCACTGAAAATATGAATGTCTTGCATAAATAGAATTGGCAGCCATGACTATCTGCCAGCACAGCTGCTGGCATAGCTTTACTTCATAAGTTGGAAGCTTTTTTTTTTTTTTTCCTGATGACATGATTGTTTCAGCAGCAGCTGATTTAATAATCAAACACTACTCATTTTCCACTTTCCTTTCATACATGTTTGCTGACAGGAAACTGAGTCCTTTGCAGCATCAGTCAAAGAACAATTAAAAGTTAGAACATAATCTCCATTTGCTTGAGTGGGAGCAAAGTAGGCACTTGCCAACAGAAAACGGTCCCCAATACTTAAATATTCGAGAATTTAAGCAGACTATAGGTGGGTAGATTTATCGATTCTATCATGATTCACAATGCAGACATGAAAGACTTTTTTTTTAATCATTGCAGGGTCCTTGGTTTGATTCTTTCCTGCATACTTAAAGTAGACCATTGGGAAATCTATGAAATCTGGAAAGTCTGGAAAAATAGTCTTAACATAAGAGAGGCCTTCACATGGCTAAAATTGCTTATTACACATCAGTCATAGAGGAGAAGAAGAAAACCACCCCCAGACTTCCTTTCAGCACTGTCAGGCTGACTAAGAGCCACAGCTCTGTTGAGCCTTGCTTTCCTTTAACTCTCAACAACGATGACTTCATGAGTTTCTTCACAAATGAAATAGTGTCCATTCTAGAGAAAATATATGGCATCCTTCCCACTACTGGCATTGATCAAGTACAGCAGCTTTAGAAATGACTACAGAACCTGATTTGTGTTTTAGACTGTTTTTGTACTGTTGAGGTCTGAGAGCAAACGAGAATGGTATCTCCCAGAGCTCCACTAAACCAGTAACTTGTCTTTTAGACCCCATCACCATCCCCTTTTAGACCATTTTTTCCACGAGTTAATGGATTCACCAGTTAACAGCAGCATGTTTTAGTGTGATGTTGGACTGCAGCCAGCAGGAGACCCGCTGAATCAAACCCTGCACTTATATTCAGTTAATATAGTCTTCAACAAATAGCAGCTATAAAGATGCATTACATATATTTACAGCTTATATAGAAACATAACACAGCAACTCTGTGTGGCTAAAATGAGTTAATATTAAAGTTTTCTGTATGAAGCAGAAATGGTGGCATTAGTCTGCTAAATCTAGGAAAACTTCAGACTGTGGACTGAACCAGCACCTCTTCCACTACATCCCAAAGGTGCTCTACTGGATTGAGATCTGGAGACTGTGGAGACCACTGGAGTCCAGTGAACTCATTGTCATGTTCAAGAAACCAGTCTGAGATGATTTGAGCTTTGTGATATAGTGCATTATCCTGCTGGAATTAGCCATCTGAAGATGGGTAGACTGGTCATAAAGGGATGGACATGGTCAGCAACAATGCTCAAGCAGGCTCTTCGGGGACTAAGGGTTCCAAAGTATGCCATGAAATCCCCCCCCTACTATTAACCACCACCAGCGTGCTGTTGACTCGAGGCAGGATGGATCCATGCTTTCGTATTTTTTTAGTCTGACTCTACCGTGGGAACATACCAGGCAACTATTTTCCAATTTTCTATCGTCTATTCTTTCTGTTCTGGTGAGCCTGTGTGAATTGTGGCCTCAGTTTCCTCTTCATAGCTGGCAGGAGTGGCACCTGGTGTGGTCTTCCACTGATGTAGTCCAGCTACTTCCACATGTGGTGCGTTCAGAGATGGTACTCTGCATACCTTGGATGCAGTGAGTGATTACATGAGTTCCTGTAGACTTTCTGTCATCTTCAACCAGTCTGTCCATCTAACCTAGACATTAGCAAGACACTTTCAACACGACCTTCTCCCTTTTTTTCAGAGATACTCAGACCAGCTCATCTAGCACCACGCTGCATTCAAAGTCACTTCAACCCCTTTACTTCTCCTTTCCCATGAACGTAGTACTTTCAGTGTCCTAATGAATGTAGGACCTCTTCAATGACTCTCTCCATCCACGCTGCAGTACTGCAAAACATGTACACTCCACAAAGCAGCTCTCAGACATGTCAAGCCCTCAGATTAAGGCATGATTTTTCAGTCTTGATGCACTGACAGATACTAACTCCTCTCACCCACTCTTAGATCAGTTTATCCCATTTGGCAACTTTGGCACTTTTAACATCTTTAGAACTGACTCCTGAGTCATTAAATGCAGTGAGGGAAGAGAGGCAGTGGGCAAGACGGAGTCATTAACTAGCCAGACTCACACTCGCAAAGAAGCTGTCGGTCGAGGACAACAATACATTTGTGAGTCTATTTTTTCCACAAATACTGTATGAAAGCTGTCAACTGAACCCCATAAAAGCAACTCAAAATTGGACGAAGAACACCTAATTGCCTGCTTATGCAACCTCATTCTTATGCAGCCGGCTTTGAAAAATGCTAATTTGTACATTGAAACATGCGCTCACACACATTTTATAATTCCATTGCTTCAAACACCAAACTGATGCTGTACCTCTGACGTAATTAGAATTAATCCAAGGGAATTGTCCTGTTCATTACTTCCTACTTACATAAGTTGTGTTCCTGCATTAAAAAATAAAAATAAATATAAAGAAAATACAACTAAATTAATTAAGATGAAATGGTTCCCTAGTTTCCTTTGAGCTTTAAGCTGTTGAACCAGAGGACTGACAATCTTAGAGGCAAGAAGATCGACCGAGGGCTTATCCACATGCTGAAAAATGAAGAAAGACTTTTGTAGCTTTAGCTGCACCACAAAACATTGGTATTAAGTTGTTGTTGTTTTTTTATGAGGGAAACTCAAAGGAACCCTAAAACAATATTAAAACACAGAGCACAGATGAAAAAAGACCCAAAACAATCTCTTTTCTAAAAATCTAAGCTAAACGTTAGTTGTATTAAACAAAAATAGTTTTGAAACAATTTTATTATTTTGATTATTGAAGAAATTTCAAATGTTCTCATTTACTTTTAGAGAAATGTCTTCGTAGGCTAAAAATGTAATGATTCAGTTGTTTTGAACATGTGATGCATCAGTCTGTGGTGGTGGGTGGGGTTCTGCTCAGCTGCAGAGGACATGAAGCTCCAGCTCAGGGACAACACCTGAGGCGGACTGACTGGCACACCTGCGCTACATGCTGGCCAATCAAAGAGCAGCAGCCAGATAAGCCACGCCTGTGAGTCGTAAGTCTATTGTGGAGTGAGTTTATGCTAGCTAGTGTCCTCGTAGCTAATACCGCTGCACAATCATTGGCAGTTAAATATATTTACCAGATAACACCATTGGACTTTGTACATACTGTAGGTTCTTTGTACCAGGTTGGACCTCCTCTAGTTCTGCCAGATCTCACACACACCTGCAATGCATCAGCTGAGCAGTGTGTCTACCTGCTCCCCTCCCCCCCGCAATCATTGCCAGGTTGCCGTAGTGATGCCTAACCAAGTATCACTAGTTATAATCTGTGGCTTTGCCTGTTCATTAATCCCTGTAAATCACCTCATTTTACCTTTCCCTTTCTGAAAACCTACTCCAGATTGTTGCTGCATCTACGTTAGTGAATTCCAGTCGAATGCAGATTGGGAGCGTACGACCTCATGGAAATATGTAAATATGTAGACCACCATGTGATTCTAACATGATCTAGAAACCTTCAGGTAATCTTATAATCTCATGAATCCAGCCAAGGAGGCCTTGCAGGCAAGCACTCTGCCTTTGAGATGCTCCCCATGAGACCTCAGGTTGGAACACGGTGCTTCTGCTTCCTGTGTGACCAGTGTGCTGTCGTCGTACTTGTTTTATATTGTCTCTCTGTATGTTCTTGCTGTCGTGGGTGCTGAATGTTTAAGAGAGCCCCTTTTTGATAATGTCCTCCCCTGAGACTCACCAGTTTAGGAAGTGAATTTGGAAAAGGCCTCACAGTGTTTTTTTCATGTCACTGACACTCGTTTGTTACATTTCATGTTTTTAGAGTATGTTTGTTATTTTTTTACACCTGAGTCACATTATATTACTTTGAGTAAATGCAGGATTTCATTAGTGAGTGGACTTCTCACGTGTTCTTTCTAGCATGAACTACCCCTTTGTTCATCAAGATGGATATGAGAAACCATTGTCCTCAGTTTGTTAAAACACATTTCAGTTCATGAAAGATGAAGTTTTGATTCGTAAATCATATGCTAATATTATTTCATTTCATCCTGACTGATTTATTAAAATGTGTGTGTTATTGCATTTCTTGTCCTTTTACCCCACTTCCATTCAATCATGAACTAAGCAGGAGGAGTTATCTGTCTGCCAGGCTGTGCATGGCTGAGCTACAGCACAGCAGGCCCACTGCAACTGAACACCACCAAGGAGGCATAAGGCAGAACACGTGCCAAACAATAAGGCTTCCAAACAGAAGTCACGATCCGCAAGCAGCCTTGTTACTTGGCCTGCTAGATCGATGACATCTACACACACTTTCTTTCAAAGAAACAGAACGGTCAAAGCTAAAGTGAAATGTACAGGAAAGGAAACGAAGATGAAAATACAAAAAGGCAAATCTGGACGCAGAAAAAATGATGCTCTGCCTGATGTCCCAAATGCTGAAAAAACACCAGCAGCAGCAGCGCCAAAGGCTGAAGCACTGGCTGCAGCTCTTACACATGACAAAGTATCTGCCTGTGACTTAAGGAGTGACGCTGGGTTCAGTTCTCATGGTAATGCTCAGCGGACAAAGGATTATGTTCAAGAGCAGCGGAGGCTACTGACTGACGCTAAAGTAGATCCGGTCACAACCTCAGAGCCTTGGCCACCAGGACAGCCTGCAGAATTTGAAGAAACTTGGCCACAGCTGTCACCAATGCCTTCACAAATACAGAGTCTAGATGTGGGTTGCAAATCCACCTAAGATACTGAAACCCATTTCCCCAGTGGAGTTGAGAACAAGTCATACACTCCAACGGATAAACAGCTACTAGCTCATCACCAGCTGCAGAGCTCTCTGGCCATAGTGAACGAATGAGCAAAGCTTACTTTGGTCATGTTAAGGCAGATACAAACTCCACGAGAACAGAGAAATTTGTTCTTGTTCTCGAGGCAGCGAGGACAAGAAAAAAAAACTTTCTGACTGACACATCATACTTCACGAGAAACTGCAGTGCAGACCTCCCAGAAAGACCCTCCCACTTCAGCACACGTGTTGTTAAATGTTAGAATAGCAAGCCTACAACAAGTTACAGTAAAACGTGAACATTTCTTGCCATAACTATAACATTTTTAACTTTTTTTTTTCTTTTTTTTTTCTTTTTTTGGACGCGTAGTGGTGGGGAGCTCCAGCAGAGGCTGCTGGGAGACTGACCACCAGCTGCTCATGGAGGACAGTGGTGCGATACTTGCTTTAATGTTAGTGTCTCCAATAACACCAGAAAAAGTTGCAAAATCTGTCACTAGTCACTTTTGACCATTAAAAAAAATAAAATCAAAAAGTTGCAAAGAGGATTTGGAAACTTGCCAGATTTAGAGAGAAAGTCGCCAAATTGGCCAAATGGACCGCACTTAAACGTTTCCGTATTAACCACGCCCCCTCCATATTTCTTACCAATCACACAATCAGACACTGCATGAGGAGAAAGTTTTGCCCTGATGATGTGTCGAGAACAACCTGCGAGAACAAGAATAAATTTCTCTGTTCTCGTATCAGCCTTTAGACCACCTGAGAATTACAGTCACCTACCTGCAGAAGCTGACCAGCACGGTGTGGCACAACCACCACCGTCCAGTACCAGCACCACATCATCAGAGCCATCGGCAGATCAAGCTGCACCTGCCTCCAACATCAACATAAGCCCACAGTCACAATACCAGTAATATCAGACCTGGTTAGGTTCATGGCCTGTAGAGACGTAACCACAGGCTTGCTGCACTTTGACTATGGACCAGAAAATTGTAGATCCTGGAAAGCATCATTTTTGAACACCACCAAAAGCTTTGACCTCTCAGTTAAAGAAGTGATGGACCTCTTGTCAAATGGTCAGGTGCAGAATCAAGACAACAAGCAGAACAGATAAGGGCTGTGCATATCTATAACCCAGAAAAAGGACTGCAGATGATGGTAACATCTTGATGAATGTTTAGGGGCACCTGAGGTTACTGAGAATGCTCTAATCAAAAAACCTGACTATTTCCTTTAGATTGCAAACAGACTGGTAGAAACTAAGGGAATTAGGACACCTGTTGATGGAACTTCAAGCAGCTAAATCAGAGGGAATGCTTTCAGGTCTTGCTTCTTTGGGCACAGCACTTGGCATTACCAACATAGTTCACAAACTGGCCTTCAATCTAAAAGGGAGATGGGTGATGCTAGGTCACATGTTTAAGAAAAACAAAAAAAGCATGGAATTCCCTTTCCTCCATTTTCTGTTCTTTTTGATTTCATACCAGCTCAAGCAAAGATGTGCAATGACCCCAGTTTCCTTTTCCCCCTCCATGCAGAACACCCAAAATACGCAAACACATCATCCATCTCAGTCCACAAGACTGATGTCCCAACAGTCAAAACACCAAGTGAAGACCCACAGAAAATTACCGCTGATCCAACAAACCAATGTCTAAGTCACAGGAAGCCACACCCCTTACAAAAATGTCATGGGTTTAGAGAAAAGTCTCTAGAAGACAGAAAAACCTTCCTAAAGAACAATGGTGTTTCTGCATCACAGGAACCACACATCTGGCAACAAGACTGCTCACCAGCCAGAACTTGCATCTGGATCTACAAAGACTCACTGAAGATCATAGTGGGGAGAAAAATCCTTCTTCTAAAGAGAAAATATCAGTCAATTTCACAGAAGTCTGCAGAAGCAGTCTGAGCGGTAAAACTGGTCAAGGCAATCAAAGTCTATGCCATTATCAGTGACCAGAGTAACTGTTCGCTGGTTAGTTTTACCTCGATTTGATTCAACCACTAAACAGAGTTGGACTAAGCACTCTCGCCAGCGTGGTGATTGGAGGACAAGTTACCTGTTGGACGTATGAGGGTGGCAGAACACCAGCACTTAATGCAGTTTATGTCTTTTCTTTTTGTCCAAAGCAATCAAGAGGTGAAGTGAAGAAGGCTTCATATGATGATCGATGCAAGAAAACAAACAAAAAAAAGATATTTTAATATATAAATATATAGTTCTTACTATATCTATTATTTGAGAAATCTCTGTCAGGAATCATGTAGAACCAACAGAGGCAGCTCTCATCCAGATAGAGACATTAGTGGTCCAACAGCAAACTCAAAGGTAACGTTATAATCTTATTTTTTTTGTGTGTGTTATGTGTTGCTATGGCACCCAGGGCTCGTATTGCTTTTAACACACATTTTAATAAACAATGAGTTGGAAATTTAAAATGCATTAATTCCCTTAACTGAGGGTTTATCGGCCTACAACCTTTTGTAGCTCCAATAAATCAGTCAGCAGACAAAACTTTCAAAAACCGACTTATTCACACCATTTTTTTCATTTTCATTTCTTTTCTGCTGGGAAACATGTTTTACCCTTTT
>JBAMYA010000009.1:8052122-8078047 GCA_037176975.1 Arrhamphus sclerolepis
TTATAAGGCTGACCTTGATCTTACAGCTGAGGTGGTGATTGAGAGGAACCGGCTGGTATCCGTTAAATGGGAGGAGCCACAACGTAGTACGTTGCATAAAATGTACGTTAGTTTTTTTTTTTTTTTTATCTTTATTAACTTTTAACCAAGATGGTGCTAGAGAGAATAATAATCGCTTTTACTAGGGAGACCTGGCCAAGATAGGCAGCAGTAATTACAAAACACAGGTACAAGGAGTTACTACCTGTAACTACCTCATCACCTCTGTTTATTCTCTGCTGAACAAACCAGGACAGGTACTGGTTTCTGTGCATGCACCACTGCAATTATGTTGCTCAGAACTGGTCTGTAGCTGTTACATAGTCCATCCAGAAAGTATTCACACCCCCTTCACTTTTGTCACTCTCATGTTGCAGTCTGATGTTACAATCATTTATTTATATTTTTTTCCACATTAATCTGCCCTCAGTACCACATAATGACAAATTGAAAATATAATTTTTGAAATTTTTGCAACTTTTTTTTTTTTAAAACAGGAAAACGGAAACTTTTATTTGAGAGTTATGGATACCACTGTGCTCTTGGGGACCTCCAGTGCAGCAGAGACTGGTTTGTAGCCTTGCCCAGATCTGTATCTTGTACCAGTCCTGTCTCTGAGCTCTGCAGAGCATTACTTTTGACCTCATGGTTTGGATTTTACTCTGATGTGCATTGTCAATTTTATAGAAAAGTCTGTGCCTTTCCAAGTCTTGTCCAGTTGATTAAATTTACCACAGATGGACTGCAATCAAGGTGTAGACACATTTCTCTAATGATGGGGAGAAATGGGCGGCGTCCTGAGTGGAAGTGAATGTTGTTGCGAAGGGTTTGAATACTTATCTGAAGGTACCCACCAGTTGGTACCCACCAGAATGCAGATGTTGTGTTCATACACCACTGAATAACCAAAACTGGGCTGACCTAAATAGGGCAAATGTGAAAGCGACCTAAATGTTAATGCTGTCGTCCTTGTAAAAGCGTTTGTTTTGCACTTACAGTACAATAAATCTTTATTGTAGACTTTAGTTACAATTAGTTGGAATATCTTCAAATACCTTCAAATTTCAATTGTCGGCATTTGAAAATATTATAACAAATTTCATGACATCTAAATTTTGTCCAAGCTTGATTTATCAAGGAAAGGGGGGAAAAAGACAGTGCTGTTCTGTTTTATGGTAGTGTCCAATTCAGCTCCATTGTAAGTATCTCTGGAATGAGAGGGTTCGGTTATAACTCGGTCAGAAAAGTCAGACATTACAGTTTTTGTTCTCATGTTTATTGTCATTGTGCTGAGGTCACTTCTCTGTTTTAGTGAAGTATTGTTCATATTTCCTGCCTTCTCTGGATATTTTGTTAACGCCTATGTTATGGTACGACGAGTCTCATAATTTTCTTGTTAACAGTTATATTAGACTGTTCTTTTGGAAGGAACAGCAGTTCTTTTAAACTAGATTAAATGAGCTCATGTATTTATCATCTTTTGTTGTTGGTTCTGTTCTATCAGCTTGTAAAACTGTGCTGGTTTCAGTATAGCAGCTCTCACAAGTGACTTCTGATGTGAGTTTGGTTTGACCCCCCACAGCTCAAAAGTGATTATTTTTGGGTGTTTTGCTTCTCCATGAGCAACAAAATGAACGCCAACCAACATCTGTAAAAGCACCGTAGGCAACAGCAGGCAGATTAAGGCACACAGGCAAATATGAAAACCAGGCTTTTATTATTCAAGTTTAACTCAAGCTCTACTTTTAAGTAGTTTTTTTTTTTCATTTCAGGTTTATTGAACATTGTAAATTACAAATAAAATGACGTGATACATTTGACTTGACTGGAGTTGACTCGAACTTAAGGACTGTGCTCTGACTTGTGCAGTAACTGCAGTTAATGCAGGCGTAAGAGCTGAGTTCTTAGATTTTACTGCATTGACCAGATTATGAGACAGTCCTTGTTTCCCTTTGAAGACATCTGAAACTCTTTTAGTCAGGGTCTAGACTTTTAAACGCCTAAACAGTTGCATCCACAACAACTGGTCGCACAAAACCAAGCAGCAACCATCCCACTTCCAGATTCAAGATTTCAGGATGATTTCCAGATTTCAGGAAGTATTTTTTGTTGTAGTTCCTCTACTAAACACTAGGTTCTGGCTCCGAAACAGAGAAAATCCCCAGACAGAAGCCACTCCTGAGTAAATGGCACATGCCAGACCACCTGGAGTTTGCCAAAAGTCTCCTGAAGGACTCTCAAACAATGAGAAATAAAATTCTCTGGTCTGATGAGACAAAGATTGAAGTCTTTGGAATGAATGCCAGGTGTCATGTTTGGAAGAAAACCAGACACCGCTCATTACAAGGCCATTACCATCCCTACAGTGAAGCATGGTGGTGGCAGCATCATGATGTGGGGATGTTTGTCAGTGGCAGGAACTGAGGGACTAGTCAGGATAGAGGGAAAGATGAATGCACCAGTGGAAAGTGCCATGAAAAAATTAATTTAATCCATTTTGGAATAAGGCTGTGAATACTTTCATGATGGACTGTGTGTATCTAGCGATGCCATTGTACTAGCAATATTTTAGGACAGAAAATCCCTCCAGGAAAACTGATAATATCCAGGCAAATGTTTCTTAATGTAACACCAACATTAAATATTTAAAGAGCCATCACATGACAGTTTATCCAGTAAAAGAAAAAAATATGAAAATACTGCAGCAACAAACTCTGAAGTTTGTGTTTCAGAAATCAGAGAAATGTTCCCAAAAAAAAGAAGCCCAGAGCGGTGATGGACAGAACTATAGATTTAATTGTCCCTAAAGACCAGTCATGTCGCATTTCACTGCGTAATCGAATAACCTGATTGCCTGCATTTCTTTTAGCTGACGTGTTACAATCAGCTTTACAAAGGACATTTGGACATTGAGCTGGCCAACGAAGAAAAAAACAACGTTTTTTTGGGTTGTTTTAGGTTTCAGCAAAAACGAGTTCAGAATGACCATCTCTGCCTCTCCAGACACTTGTTTTTCACATCGCTTAGAGAAAATAAATAAAAAAGAAAAAGTACTAAATAGCTTTAATTTAAATTTCCTCACAAGATTTATCAAGATTAATTTCAAATGCAGAAGTCACTTAAAACTTATTTCCTCGTGGATTTTATGTATGCGTGTGCCTAGACTTTTGTGTTTCTTGATGCAGAACTAAGTCTTGGACCGATGACAATAAACGTATGATTGTCGTTGATCAGGATGTGGAGGTGCCCCTTCACCTGCTGCGTTACGTCTGTTTGTTCTGCGGGAAGCACGGCCTTACCCTGATGAAGGAGTGCTTTGAGTGGGGCTCTCCAGAGAGCCTCCCCTTCCCCATCGCCCACGCCTTCATCACAATCGTCTCCAATGTAAGTCTCAAGTGCACAGCAGCATTATGTTCTGAATCCTGTCTGGATTTATGTCTTAAATGCAGCTCAAGTTATAATAAAGTAAATTACTTTTGAGAAGAGAACTAAACATATTTTAAAACATGAACTGGCTCTTATTATTTCTAGTATCATAAAAGTTGATACAGATCTTTTGTTTATGCCTTTTTTTTTTAAAAATCTAATGTGATTTTTATTTTTTTTTTCTTTGTTTCTTTTTATGGTACAAATAAATTTATACTTGTGATGTGTTGCCTTGCTAGATTATTATAGATTATTATTGTACATATTGAATTACTGTTTAGTTTGTGGTTTAGTCATTTGTGTTGTTCTTTTTTGGTTTTTCCCCACAGATACGGATATGGTTGCACATTCCTGCAGTTATGCAGCACATCATACCGTTCCGCACCTACGTAATACGGTAAGTTTGCTTCTCTTGCAAACAAAGCCAGGGCCGCAAGCTTTTGATTTTCCCAGTGTTGTGGCACCTGTTTGCTGGATATTAAACAAAAAAACGGTCTCTCCCACACAATCAGTGATGACAGGTTCTTGAAAACTTCACTTGTAATTTCATACAACAGAGTATTGTTAGTTATTTGAGAGCACTTTTGTTTTCTAGAGAACGAAGAAGCAGCCATTTTGCTGAACACCCTGTTTCCTTGTTACCATAGAACCCATCAGCTTCTCTGATGAAATATAAAAAAAAATGTCTAGTTTTATGATCTTATTCGTTGCACTTTAAATGCTTTGTGAAACAGTGAATGTGTGTGGCTGTCTTCCAGGAGGATGTGATGAATCAAAGGTGTACTTTTTCTTTTTTTTGACGTGAGGTTTCTGGCTCTCAGCCCTCTCCCTTTGTTTGTCTCTGTCTCTGACTCTGTCAGTCCACCTCATACAAAACCGCCATACATTTGTTGCTAGGAAGAGCTTCTGTCACCGTAGCAACAGTTGCCAGGTCTCCAGTCAGCCTCTTCTCACGTGACTTCAGCAGAGGCAGTAAAGAGCAGGACTGGTCATGTGATGCACTCAGGCCGATGATCTGGTGTCATGTTTCCTGACCTGCTTCGAGCAGTGAAATTCTGTGGCTGAATAATAAAAAATAAAAAAAAGACATTCCAAAATTCTACTACTTGGTTTTGAGCTCTCTTGGTAAGATTTTGTTTTTGTATATCTTGATGAGGAATGCATTCTTTCATAACTGAGTAGCACCTTTGTGTTTTTTTGACCAAACACAAAATTATTAAGCAACAGATCATCACAACAGCTCTGAAATCTACAAACACAACTATCCCATTCTGCTCTGAAGTCCGTGGTGCTCTCAACAGCCGCCTACACACCTTTAAAAGAGGAGCATTTCCAAATCATTCTGAAATACACTGCTTAGCTGAAAAAGCAGTGGTACTCTGATATTTTGTCGGACCACCTTTAACTGTAATTTACTGCACACCTTCACCATGACACTAAAACAATGAGCTTTATGCAGTGTTGATTTTCTTGCTTCCAGTTTTCACCACGCTCCTGTTTCCTTGATTGCCTTTCAAAGATTGTTAATTGGATTAATGACTGGACTCTGTTGGCCTGTGTATGTGTGAAAAGGATTTCTCATGCTCTCTTAAATAATCTTTTCCGGTTCGGGTCTGACTAATCTCGGCACTGTCATCTTGGAAAATGTCTGTATTATCAGGAAATATGTGTTCACATAGTCCGCCGACCTTATTTTTTGGACACACAACATTGATTAAGCTAGACCAGATTGATCTTTATTATATTTAGCAAATTAGAGTTTTTTTTATGTCCCAATTAATGTCAGTGAAAAGTTGTTTTCTGAAGACTGCACAGCTGCTTTACACCTTTAGTTCCATTCTGTGTATGGAAATGCTTTTACATTTACCATTAAGCATTTATTTGAGCGATTGATTTTCTTTGGTGTTGTTTTGTTTCTGATCACATTTTGTCCTGAAGTTGATGGTTCACCACTGTCTTTCCAGGTTTAATATTGTTTTATACAGTTTTTAACTTACTTTCAGTAATTTATTTTTTTAAAGTCTCCTTAGTCATTTTGTTAACTTGATGCAGACTAATAATTTGAAGCTGCTGTTGCTTTTAATTAGGGTTAAATAGCCTGTTGCCTTTTGAAATATTATAGATGAAATGTCATTATTGTACTTTTCCAACATCTGTCTTATCTACTAGTTTTGTCAAATCCAGATGGGGAGTTTTCTCTGGACCAGGCAGTGTAGTTGAAGTTTTTTTTTTTTTTTTTTTTCTTTTTCTTCTTTTAATATGATGCAAACAAGATATTTCCAACAGTCTTGTCTATTCTCTCAGGAGGAAAAAGAGAATACCACAACTGTGCTTCATCTCTGTAGCTGACTCAGTCACTTAATTGCTCACTTATCTTTATGTTAATCGTAGAAACCATATCAGTTGGCAGTCGTTTCAACAGCAGACTAAAATTGGGATTGCTGTCTTCAGATATCTGTGTAAGCTGTCGGACCAGGAACTGCGACAGAGCGCCGCACGCAATATGGCTGATCTGATGTGGAGCACGGTGAAGGAGCCGCTGGACAGCGCACTGTGTTTCGACAAAGAGAGCCTGGACCTGGCCTTCAAATACTTCATGTCCCCCACGCTCACTATGCGGTTGGCTGGTCTCAGCCAAATCACAGTGAGTCATACTGTAAACTCGCATGGAGATTTAGTCGACTTGGGTGCTTGTTATCCTGAACCAAGTGGGGACCTGAGACTTAGCCAGCCATCTTCAGCATTTTGCTTGTTAGCCTGTATAAATAAAGAGTGTTTAGCTGCCACTGATGGGAAATGTTTTACTGAGGTGTACATGTCTGTTTCCTCAGAATCAACTCCACACGTTCAATGATGTCTGCAACAATGAATCACTGGTGTCCGACACAGAAACGTAAGTTACCTCAAAGGAAGCCTGTGTGCACAGGGGCTTCCAGGAAAGTCAATAAATCCATATTTGAAAATAACAGGCAATATGTGTCATTTGCAATACATGCAGTGTGCTACGGTGACCAAAGAGTAAAGCAGAAGTATTGACCTTGGGAATTATGTTTTATCTTTTCAGGTCCATAGCAAAAGAATTAGCTGACTGGCTGATCCACAACAATGTAGTGGAGCACATATTTGGACCAAATTTGCACATCGAGGTGAGGACTTCGGTCCAATGAACTGAGTCTCCATATCTCAACTAATTCTAACCTTTTATTATTTTGTTGCTTTGGAGTGTAAAGCGACTCTTTTGGTTACAAGTCATGCAATAAACTGAGTCGTACGTTCTCCGAGCCCTACATAAGTGTGTGTGTGTGTGTGTGTGTGTGTGTTTGCTTTCTAGATCATTAAGCAGTGCCAAGTGATCCTGAACTTCTTGGCTGCAGAAGGCCGGCTCAGCACGCAGCATGTAGACTGTATCTGGGCTGCAGCTCAGGTGAGATAATCAGATGAATGATGATGGTCCCGACTGCTCACAGTTTTATTCCCCTCCATCGACCTGTTTGTTATACGTTGGAAAAATACAGAGCAGCCTGCAGAATTAGATATAGCTGCATCACATATAAAAATAAACAGGGTAGCCAGCATCATTCAGATTTACTATATTTTGAGTCTGCAGCACACATTTAAAGGTAATAAAGTCTTAGCTGTGTCAGAAGCACTTGGAAACAAATGTAAAGATTGCAATCAAGTCCACTGTCTTGGCACAATAAATGCTCTCAATGCTCCATAAATATGCCTCTTATTTTTCCTCTTTATTCTCCTATTTTTATTTATTTTTTTAGCTGAAACACTGCAGCCGCTACATCCATGACCTTTTCCCGTCACTCATTAAAAACCTGGACCCTGTGCCTCTTCGACATGTCTTAAACCTGGTGTCTGGCCTGCATCCAAGTGCCCACACTGAGCAGGTACCGTACTGCGTACACACAGCCCGGAAAACAAACTCAGAACCCCAAATTCTGACTGTCATGACAACCTGAAATGCTGATGGTGACCCTCTCCTCCTCAGACACTGTACCTAGCCTCCATGCTGATCAAGGCTCTTTGGAACAATGCCCTTGCAGCAAAAGCCCAGCTTTCCAAGCAGAGCTCCTTTGCCTCCCTGCTTAACACCAACATCCCCATGGGGAACAAGAAAGGTCAGCCTGGATTCTTTTTAATATAAAAGTTTGAGTATTTCTATAATTTTCTAGACAGCTGCGTGTCTGCAATCAAGAATAATCTTCTGAGTATTACTTGTCTTCTTTATGCCTAGAAAATGGCAGAAGTGAAAAATGTCCCTGAGATCTCTACAGATATCTCTTGAGATGTCTTCTTTTGTCCTCATGTTGTTTTAACCTTCCTTTTAAGAAGTTTGAATTAGTGGATTTTGAGGCATTTATGCTGTAAAAATGTCCTCCTATTTTCATATTAGTTCAATAATCCCTAGACAAGGTTTGACTCTCATGCTCTTCACTTGGCTTCGAAATAAAAATCTTGTGGACCTCACTGGTTTGAGTTGGTTTGAAATCTGTCCTCTCGTCTGGCCTCAGGTTCACCAGCTGCCAGTCCAGACAGCAGCGACAACAGTGACACGCAGCACAGCGGAGGAAGTGACATTGAGATGGATGACCAGATGATGGTGACGGGTAGCAAGAGGAACCAGCAGAGGCTGTCGGATACAGAGGTAGACTCACAAGAACCTCTTGAAACCTGAAAGATGGAGACAATGAAATGTTGAGAGAGATTTTCATAAAGCAAACAAGTAGAGCGTTGGCAATCTGCTACGACAATGTTAACTCATTAGTAGTATAATAGAACCAGATAAAGTCATGATGAAGAAAACTCAAGATCTGGCAGAGAAGGAGTTCTTCAGTCATAGAACATTGATTAAAATGATTCAACTTCCCTCCTTTTTCAATGCAACACAGCTCTTTAGAGTGTGTCTGATCCATGTGATTCATTTCAGACATGCAGCACAATTCATTCATTCAGTTTCAGATGCCTTGAATCCTTTTTCCTCCTCAGTAGGTGTCTTTGTTGTGCAACATATTATTATAGTAACATATTATTATTTATGATTTTTCCATGTCTTACCTGTAGTAGACGACAGTCATAGTGCTCTTGGAGAGAGTTCTGATGAGCAAGCCTCGCTAACAGCTGCTCAGAAAGGGGGCAACAAAAGAGTGAATTTGTCACCATCCAAGCCTTTGTTTCCCAGTCCTGGTCCTCGGGACCCTTTGACCTGCATTTTTTGAATGTTTCCATGCTTCATTACCCTCTATTCGCATGATTGGAATCGCCATTTCATCATTGCCATCAAGATCTGCACAAGTCTGTTAACAACCCATTTATTGAAGCCAAGTTTCTGAGGACCAGGACTGTGAAATGGTGATCTAAACAAACTCAAACCTCAAAGCTGTTGGCTTGCAATCTGTAGAATTTTCACACACATTACTTGTGCATCAGTTATTACTCTGTCACTATATTTTCTCCACCAAATAATTATCTGTGTTGCAAGGTCCACAGTCTGTTATATAACTGTCCGGGTTTTTGAGATTTTTGGTCGACTTCGGCCCGGATTATGTGTCACAATTCCTCTCCAACTCTCCAAACTCTGGTGGTTGCTTGAAGTAGTTATGTCAATGTTTTACTTGCAGCATACACTCACTTTAATAAATATGAAGCATTTTTGATTTAGTGATATTCAGGTCATTTTGAAGAACGAGCAGTAAAAAAAAAAAAAAATTCTTAACAAATTCACACTCATAGAGACTGGCTCGGGTGAAAAGACGGCATGATTTGGACTTGTTGTTACTAGCATGCTGTGACATGATGTCAAAATAAAACAGAAACATCAAATTCATCCATCTGAATGATACAGCTGTTTAAATCAAGCCAGCAATGTTAAATATTCCATTTGTGCGTCCTCAGGAGTCAATGCAGGGCAGCTCAGATGAGACGGCCAACAGCGTGGAGGAGGGCAGCAGTGGGCCGGGCAGCAGCAGCGGCCGCAGCGAGGCCTCCAGTAACGAAGCAGCCTCGAGCCGAGCCAGCCAGTCAGCTGGCAGCCCTGGTAGTGAGATGCACTCCGACGATATGGCAGACAGTGAAGCCTTGAAGGAGGAGGAGGAAGATGAAGAGGAGGAGGACGATGAAGACGAGGATGACGATGAAGAAGAGGAAGAAGACGAAGGGAGCCGGTCTGCCGCTGAAGGCAGTCAGCAGAAAGAAGCCCGGGAGCAGACTGAGTCGAGGAAGAGGAAAGCAGGGGAGGCTCTCAGCGAGGGGCCAGGTCACGGAGTGGGGACTGTTCCTTCAGGGGGTGGAACCAAGCCCAAAGTACTTCCTTTCAGTCCAGAAACTTCTGCTGTCATGGTCACGGTGGCGACAACGTCTTTAGAAGGCCGTATGAGGATGCTGGACGCTTGTGCTTCATCATCGACTCGGCCTGAGGGGGCGGAGCCCCAGCAACAACCAGCAGACATTAGCCCCTCTCAGATGGTCCAGGGGCCTCAGGAGCCTCCATGTCTGCCAAGACCTGGTGACTTCCTCGGAGAGGCCATGGGCAGCGAGCTCTTCAACTGCCGCCGATTCATCGGCCCCCAGCACCACCACCATCACCACCACCATCATGAAGGGTAAGATTCCAGTAATATTTCAGGGTTCCCACACATCCTGCAAAAAACATATGGAAAATGAGGAAAAAGGTCAGATATCCTGGAAACAGTTAAGTTATCCTGAAAAATTATTTTTCCTCCCCTGCCTTGTGAGCGAATGTAAACAGGCACACAGCGCAGCGCTCCAATCAAATTTTCATTTCCACTTAGAGCAGTTCTGCAAACCAGTGCCTCCGATTGATTTTGTTGCTAGATTTAGAGACTTTTCAGACCCCATTTAAGCCTCAACGCCCAGAGACAAAACGAGCGACCGTAAGTTGAAAAGTGTCTGAGTGTGAGGTTTTTCTCTAACGCGACCACAAAATGTGAAAGCAAAACAGAGAAGAAGAATGAAAAGCAGCGAGATGATGCAGAGAGCAGACGAAATGGCCGTGAATGCAAAATAACAAAAACAGTACTTCACATTGCTGACTAAATCAAATGTGTATCAGAGAAGTGTGGCATAGAAAAAGGAAGAGCTGGAAACTCTGGCACAAACACTGGAATGCCTGCAGAAGAAAGTCAAGAAGCTACAATAGCAGGACTTTTTTTTTTTAATTTTGATAATTATTTACATTTATGACATTTTATGTTTTGCTTGGCTATTTGGGCAATGATTTTGATTTTTTTTATTATGTTTGAGAAATGCAGGTGCCAGATATGTAAAGTAAACTGAGTTGTGGGGTAAACTGAGATGAATTCAATTGATTTATTGAAAATATATATTTTTAGAGGAAGTGCAGGAGAGAAAGTAACAGAGAAGAGAAAGCTGAGTTTCCCAGTTGAACATTGTAACTCCAGTTTGTCATGCTAATGAAGTGCTACGCTGTAATCTGTGGGTGTGTTTGCATTATTCTATGATACATTTGTCATAATTATTTTTCAGAGATAAATTACCGCCTTATACTGCACATCAAATGTCTGACTAATAAACAGGAACAATCTTGGTTAATGCAAGTTGCAACTGCAGAAACGGACACTACTGAAGAATGAGGGGGGCAGGGGAACGTATTAGTGCAGAGGTGGCCAACTCCAGGTCTCGGGGGCTGCAGTCCTGCATGTCTTGCATGTTTCCCTGCCACAACACACCTGATTCAAAGGCCTGGAGTTGGACACCCCTGTATTAGTGTATGACGTCATCACTTGTAGTGACTGAAAATGTCCTGGAAAATAATTCCAGGAAAAGATTGGGAACCCTACTTCTGCTGCTTTGCACCTAAAGTTGAGAAAAGGATCAGCTGACCTAACTGACCCTCCTCTCGTTCCTTTCTAAAACCTCCCCCAGTCCTATGGTGGAGGACATGCTGAGTGCTGATGATGTTAGCTGCAGCAGCTCCCAGGTCAGCGCCAAGTCAGAGAAGAACATGGCCGACTTTGATGGGGAGGAGTCGGGGTGCGAGGAGGAGCTGGTTCAAATCAACTCCCATGCTGAGCTCAGCTCCCACCTTCAGCAGCACCTCCCCAACCTGGCCTCCATCTATCATGAGCACCTGGTGCAAGGTGAGTCGCACTCAGTGTTTGGAAAGGTTTGAAAAAGCCTTGAGTAATTTAGTCATTACAACCAAAAAGGGAATTCTTTCTCTGTGTTTTTAATTCTCAAATAGTTAATTTTTTTAAATTCTTGAACGCCTGTATTTCTGCAGGACCGGCTGTTCATAAACATCAATATTCCAGCCATGCTGTGACTGACATCAACCTTGATAATGTTTGTAAGAAGGGGAACACGCTACTATGGGACCTTGTGCAAGATGAAGATGCGGTATGTTTGTCATCACATCTTAGACATAATTTCTCTTGATCTTCTCATAGTTGATTAATTTTACTTTAGAGGAGACATTGTTCCCTTTTTGCACAAGTGGACAGGATTTCCTGACTGTTTAGGTAGTTAAAACATCATATCTCATACATGAATGATAAGGCAACAGTGAGCCACCCTGAAATTCTTGCATCATTAAGCTCCATTATTTAGAATTTACAGCGCTGCACCAGGTTACAGTAAAAATGGGAATTTATCTAACTTACGATGAAGTTTTTCCTTTCTTTCCCCAGATACGAAACGAATTAACAAAATACTGCGTTGTATTATGAGCTGTTTCCTTTCTGATAAGTTAGCTAAAGTGCTGTATCACTGAAAAGAATTTGCTGCTAATTGTCGCAAAAAAGGAAGAGCAAAAGAGATTTGACCTTCCATTTCTAAGCAGCGCGAGTGGAAATTGAAGCAGGATGTGAAAATAAAAATATGTACGATATACAGGCTGAATACTTGTACTCTGAGCTGGGTGTGTGACATACCAATCCCTTCCAAATCTGAACAGCTTCCCAACCACGACATTTTCAAGCTAAGGTAGCGCCAAACAAAATGACAGGATTGTGGTGATGTTTTTTTTTTCTTCTCTCTTTGTCTAATTTGGAATGAGTTCAGACATCAAAATATACTCTCAAGTGCAGAAAAAGTATTTTGTTTCATAAAATGCCACCCTTTAACAATCCCCAAGAAACTACACACCCACTGACTGTTCACATTTCTTGTCAGGATACCTAATAGAACATCAGCCATGTTTATGCTAATTTCAAAACCAATAAGTAATGACACTATGAAAAATTCCATATGAGGTAATAACCTTTAATCATCTGATCTGCTGTACTTTGATTTCATGCATCTGTTAAAATATTTAAGAGCGAAAAGCTAAGCGACAAAAAACGTTTTCTTAAAATGATTTTTTAATCAGTGCCAGAAATGCTACAAAAGTCAGTTTGTTTTTGTTTTTCCTTGTGGAGTAGCCATGTTTGTGTGACGTTGTTTTTGTTGCATGTTTAGATCCATCTGTCCGAAGGTCTGATCAATGAAGCAGAAAAGCTTTTGTGCTCGCTGGTCTGTTGGTTCACTGACAGACAGATCCGAATGCGCTTCATCGAGGGTTGCCTTGACAACCTGGCCCATCATCGGTAAGAGGAACCAAGTCTAGTTGACTGTTCTTTTAGTTTGTTTTTTTAGAGGGTTTCACTAGCTTTTTTGTCTTAGATCTTAGAAAAAAAAAATGCTTGAAATTCAGTGAACGTCATCTTTCAGGAAATGTTTGTCTAACACAAACCTATTAAATGTATACATTGCCACTGCATGGAACTTGAAAAAGGTCAATAAGTGGAATTTGATGTTGAAAGTTGTTAATTTTTTTTAGTTGCTGTCATTGGATGTGTGTTTATAAAGGTCAGATGTTGGGACTTGAGAAATAAAATGAAGTTGACTTGTTCCACAAAAAAAAACAAAAAAAAAACACTTTGTTTTATGTTCATTCCTTTTGAAGAAAAGAAAAATCTTTTCTCCTTTTCCTGAGTGGGTTAGGGTCAGAGTTGAATTTCTGTTCCTCTCTCTTCAGGTCAGTTGTGGTTTCCTTGCGTCTACTACCCAAACTTTTCGGCACTTTTCAGCAGTTTGGCTCCAGCTACGACACTCACTGGATCACAATGTAAGTAACTCCTTTCAGGCGCCACATCAACCCTCTCTCTTTTTTTTTTTTTTTTAATGTGTGATTGATGTTGGTTTTCGCTTCTGTCAGGTGGGCTGAGAAAGAGTTGCACATGATGAAACTATTCTTCGACAACCTGCAACACTACATTCAAGAAGTTCGAGAACACCAGCACAAGTTTGCACTGTGAGTCTGTCCACGCCTTACCTCAGTTACATCAAAGAATTATTCAACCGAATCTTGTCGTCAAGTCAGCAGGATTGACCGAGCTTATATATGAATTTGTTTAAGGCATTCAGGCGAACTTCAGAAGTAGCTCTCAAAAATCCTGATAAACTGTCATCTCAGAATGAACATACCACCTCTGAGGCGGCGGCTGGGCTGAATGACCTCTTGTACAGCCTTTGCTGTTTTTGTCAGTTGGCAGATTCTATTTAAATTCATTGTGTGCAGTTGCCCAGCAGTGAGATATTTCTGGATGACAGTAAACAAGGATTTTAGCTGATGTAACCACCTCTAAGAGGCTCCATCTGCTATCTATAAATTATTTGTGAAGGCTTGCTTGACCTGCCTTGTTGCATTTTACTAGAAGCCACATCTGAAAGTAGCACCTTGTGGTACTGAATTGATATTTTTTCATGCTGGGTGGTTTAAAATATAACATTACAACTGCCAAGCATGGCCATATGACACCGTTATAGATTAAGAATACGTTGCACGTATGACGTAACACTGAAGAGCAACACAGCTATTTAAATTAAAAACGGACTTCTTTTTTTAAATCATTGCAGGTACAGTCATAGTGCAGAGGTTCAGGTCCGTCTGCAGTTTCTCACCTGCGTCTTCTCCACACTGGGATCACCGGATCATTTCAGTAAGTCACTTATATTCTGCTCAGTGAACAGACTGATGCTGTTTAACTTGCAGCATCCAGTTGCAGGCTTGTCTGCAGTCTGTATCATTTCAGGTTGTCAACTAGTATTTATGCTCCTATGTCCTTAAAGTGCACTATATCAGCTTTGTTTAGGTGGGGGTGCAGGACATTTGCTCGACCACTGTCATCTGTGCTTGTTGAGATTTTTGAGGTTTGGTTCCCAATGTTTTGAGACCGTATGTGCATTAGCTTGTTTCTACCCTTGCACAGTAGAGGGCAAGAGAATTTTGTCACAGATGAGTTAAAAATATTGATTTTATGTGAGAAATGTTGCAAAAAAGTCTTGGCAGAGCATGCATTTCTTCTCTTTAACTTGAGGTTTCTATCGTTGGAAAAAGCAACAGCAGCAGGAATTTGGAACGTTGCACTGAGATTTATTTTTGAAACACTTACCAGTGTGTTTTTAAAAAAAAAAAAAAAAAAAAAGAGAGACAGAAATCTGACTTAACTGGCCAAAAAAAGGCTCTCCAATCATTTTCTCTACACTTGTTTCTCTAAAAGGAAAGCAGATTTTACAATAGTTTGGAAATGAATGTTTTTCCCAAGGGAACATTGTTAAAATAGAGCTGCTTATGTAACCTGAGCTCAGAACAATACTCAGAGTGTGAGCAGAGAGAGAGATTTAAAACTGAAGATAAAAGAGTAATGTTTTCTGTTATAGTTTATCATATTGAGCCCAGTTTTCAGTCGAACCCTCTAGAAGTGCACTTTTTTGTCAGTTTTCCCTCATGGACTCTTATATGGACGTTTGATCTGAAGTAAAACGCCTGAGGATACAGAGATTCCTCCAGAAATATTTCTTTTATAGGTATCTTTGTAGTTGTTCATGTCTAATATTTTGGTTTTTATTCCTTCTTTAATGTTTGATATAGTTCACATTATAAATGACAGGGCTCTGCGGGCAGATGATGATTTTTTTTGTTTTAAGAGAAAATATTTTTAAAAGGTTTTGAGAATTCGAGGCATCACCTTTAACATCTGTGCTTGGTGCTTTTTCGATTTCATTGATCTCTAATTGCGTGTGTCTGCCTCTCAGGACTGAGTCTGGAGCAGGTGGACATCCTGTGGCACTGTCTCGTGGAGGATGCTGAGTGCTATGACGACGCACTGCACTGGTTCCTCAATCAGGTCCGCAGCAAGGACCAGCACGCGATGGGCATGGAGACGTACAAGCACCTGTTTCTGGAGAAGGTATATACACTGTAGTGGACAAGACTAAGAAATTCAAAAGCATGTCTGATGTTACTGATTTTTTTCTGTTTTTAATGTGGAAAAATGGTTAATGAACATCTAACATTAGTTAAAAAAAATAAAATAAATTGAGAATCGTTTGCAGGCTAATTACACTCTGAAATCTGGACTGCAAAGAGCTGCTTTCCTCCTCCGTGAGAGCTTTCCAGACCGTTTCTGCAGCTGTTTTCTGTTCTTTAATTTATTGGGTCTTTCCAAATTAAGTTTTGTTTTCAGTTAGTGAAACGCATCTTGATCAGATTGGATTGTACAGATCTCATTCATTATACAAAGAAAGCGTTTAGGCTTGCTCATCACCAAAGCATCTTGAGAAGACACGCAGGCCGTCCGGGCAGCACATCAGACAGTTGAACCCGGCCCAAAACAAGGGCATTGTCCAGTCAGAGCAGACGTCATTCTCTGTCTCATTTCTCCTTCAATCCATTGTTTTTGTGATGGTGTCAAAACAGAGTAACTGTGAGTGGAAGAATGAGGCTTGGAAGAGTGTTCCAGAGGCTCAGAGCAGACGTACCTTTGTTCACAAGGCTTATCTGCTTAAAGTTGCTGCTTACGCATCACAACAAAGTGGCAAATTTGAAATAGACCTCCAAATGTGGCTGTAACTTGGAATTTTGAAGCATGACAGCGGTGCTCACTGATACATGAGATAAGAGAGAGAGCATTGCATTTGCATGTGAAGTTACTTGTGTGGTAGACGCACGGCCTTATAAATGCAAGGTGCTCTTTGAATATGCTTTGCTTAACCGTTAAAGAAGCAAAATGCGTCACAGATTAAGCAAATCTTCACTGACACAGCTGCACTTGACTTAATGAGTTTTCATTTCAGTTAAGCTTGACAATACTTTATTAACCCCCGAAGGAAAATTAATGGTTGCAAATACTGTTCATAATAATAACAATGTGTTGAGGGGGAAAAAACAGTGAGTGAAGCTCAAACCGTAAAGAAAACTAAAAGCTACTGTCTAAACTAAAACATGCTTGAACATTTATCTTTCCTGTGAATCACTGAGCTAATATTTATTTGTATAAGTACTGTTTCTGTGAACTGCTTCTCATCTGAGTTCGACCAGCTTGTCACCTGTGAACTGGTATTCCAGTCCAGGACCACTGGACTACATTGCAAAATTCCTTTGCATGTCCCTTGTTTTACCTCAAACTCCATTATCCTAATCCTGTTGGTCTGGAACCAAGATGCTGCTGCTTAATGGTTTGTTTGGGATCGTCTTCTTGTTGAAACACCCATTTCAAGGACATTTCTTCATCAGTATCTGGCAAAATGTCCTCTTCAAGTATTTTGATGTGTTCAAACGGGTCCATGATCCCTGGATTGTGATAAATATGGTTGACGCCATAGTATGAGAAACATCCCCACATCATGATGCTTGCTCCACCATGCTTCAGTGTCTTCAGTGGACTGTGACTTAAATTCAGTGTTTTTTGGTCATCTGGTAAATTGTCTGTGGCCTGTAGACCCCAAAAGAACAATCCAGCTTTCATCAGTCTACAAAGAGTTGCTTCATTTCTCTTTAGGCCTGTCGGTCTGTTCTCAAATTGTAACCTCTTCAGCACTTTTTTTTTCACCAATGGGACTTTGTAGGGCTCCTTGCCGATATCTTAGCTTCTCATTGACATCTTCTAATTGCTCCAATCCTCACAGGTAACTTTGGATCTTTTGATAGTTTTCCATTTTTGTCCATGTCTTTCTGGTTTCTGTTGCCATTTTAAAGCATTTACATGATATTAGCTGAGCAGTCTCATTTTCCACTCTTCTTTGTATCTTTTCCTTCTCCAGTCAACTTAGCATGTACAATATGTGCTGAATGAATGACTTCACTAACTGAATTCCACACTATTTATTTTTTAACAGCTTCATATTCACTTTATGATATAATATTCACTCTACAGATGTGATAATATATGTATTCATATTTTTTATCGAGCCTCGTATTGAATACTTCAAACACATTTATTGTTATCCCTAGTTGTCATCATTTTTCAAAGTTTAAAAAAAAAAATCTAATTTGTTGATGTTTGTATGTTGACAGAGGACTTTTTCCTGGATGTGCTGCTAAAAACTCCAGACGAGGGGTTAGATGTAGCTCCATCAATGTTCAAGGCAAAAAAAAACAAAAAAAAACAAAACAATATTTTGATGGTTAAATACTTTTTTTTCTCATCAAAAATTTCTCCAGAATTTTAATGTTTGCGTGTTCAAAATGTATCAAAGTGTGACATCAAAGTAATCAGACCGTGACTTTTTTTTGTAACATTACACCCCTAATTCACACACAATTTCTGTAAAATAAAAAGTAAACAGCAAAAACAGAAATGTCTTCATGGTTTCATTGTGAGTAGAATATGCAATGTTCCCAATGCATTTGCGTGTTAGGATGTAAAAGCTTTTACATGAATTTTGAGCTTCACAACCTTTTTAATAACGACCTTTTTTTTTTTTCTTTAAAGATTAATAATAGATGTGGGCAGGAGGCAGCATTTTTAACTCAGCTCTGTGTTGATGTAGGTACTGAATGTTTGCAATCTTGTCTGCAGATGCCCCAGCTGAAGCCAGAAACCATCAGCATGACGGGCCTCAACCTCTTTCAGCACCTCTGTAACCTGGCTCGCCTTGCTACCAGTGCGCTGGACAACACCTCCAGCTGCGAGGTACGTAGACTTCTCCACCATCCGTCCTCCAGCTACAAAAATACACACTGCTGCCTACAGGCACTCATCTTGTCCTAAATTAAAGGAGACAAAGAATCAGAATCTGTTTTTACCTTGTCTTTGTTGAGTAACGATATTCTACTCGCATTTAAGAACAGGCCAAAAATTCTAGACCTCTCTGTTTCATTGAAATTCCTCCTTTAGACATGTTGGCCAGAAATTGGACCAATCTGAACAACGGATTCAAATGACATAAAATGTATCTTACTCCCCCCTCCTGTTATGTCCAGATCTGGTCCTGTCCCAAATTTGGGCCGGGTATCAGGCTGTAATTTCCCGAAACTTTAGTCAGGTGTGTTCAGGCTTGGTATACTGGCATACTTTTTTTTTTTTTAAGTAGTATTTTTATTTTATTTAAAGCTATGGCATAATGATCACAACATAGCAAATATAGTATAATATTAATATAGTCAACCATCAATTGTGCAAGGCCTGTAATTTTCATCATAGGTTTACCTCAACTATGAGAGACAAAATGAGAGAAAAAAAATCCAGAAAATCACATTTTTAAAGAATTTATTTGCAAATCATGGTGGGAAATAAGTATTTGGTCACCTACAAATAAGCCAGATTTCTGGCTCTCACAGAACTGTAACGTCTTCTATAAGAGGCTCCTCTTTCCTCCACTTGTTACCTGTATTAATGGCACCTGTTTGAACTGGTTATCAATATAAAAGACACCTGTCTACAACCTCAAAAACACTCACACTCCAAACTCCACTATGACCAAGACCAAAGAGCTGTCAAAGGACACCAGAAATAAAATTGTAGACCTGCACCAGGCTGGGAAGACTGAATCTGCAAGAGGTCAGCAGCTTGGAGTGAAGAAACCAACTGTGGGAGCATCATTAGAAGATGGAAGACATACAAGACCACTGATCATCTCCCTCCATCTGGGGCTCCACGCAAGATCTCATCCTGTGGGGTCAAAATGATCACAAGAACGGTGAGCAAAGATCCCAGAACCACATGGGGAGACCTAGTGAAGGACCTGCAGAGAACTGGGACCAAGGTGACAAAGGCTACCATCAGGAACACACTACTTTTCTCATTTTGTCTCTCATAGTTCAGGTATACCTATGATGGAAATGACAGGCCTCTCTCATCTTTTTAGGTGGGAGAACTGGTAGAATTGGTGGCTGACTAAATACTTCTTATCTACTGCTCTCTAGTTCAAACAAATGACTAAATTAGCCAAAAATGATGAGACACGACAGACATCTGTCATCTGAGTAGGAATGTGGTCGAGCCCAAATAAATAAGGTAATTCATCCTAAAATATTTTTATTTTATATCAAAAAAATTCATTTTATAAGAATATGACGTATAACTGCCTGCAACAAATTATGTCCTCGTCCCCTATGTGGTCTAGGTAAGTTTTATTTGAGAGAATAAGGTGCCTCTTAATTCAACAATTAGTGCAACTTCATAGAAAATCATGAAATTATTAAATAAGTCATGAAGTGATTAGAAAACCCAGTTTTCAGAAAAAAATATGATCATTAGCCACATTAATGGAGCCTTAAAACTGTTAAATGTCTGATGTTCAGTCGCTTCATTCAGTCAATATATTTAAATCTCTGTTAAACCCAACAAAAAATGATTTTTTTCCTTCACAAACTGAGAGACAACAGTGGCACAGTGCCTTTAACCATTCAGACTAATTTTCATTTGTTTTGGTGATTTCTGAAAAGCTACACTGATTGCATGTTGCAAATAATATTGTGAAAACTGTATCGTGGTTGAACAGGTCACGACTGCCTTTGTCGACATGCTATCTTGTGGGCCGGGGAAGAACTCCCATCCAAAGCAATGATTACCATGCTGCACATCTGCTTTCTCCTGTGTGGGAATGCTTGCTTTGCCCTGACAGCACAAGTTGAACCTGTGCCATATCCATTTAAAATATGCCTGCTAGTCGTCATATTGTAAATATAAATTCTCATTTCGGTGAGGACTGGCCAGGGTTCACTCCTCATCACCATACACACATCGGCAGCAGCAGGGCTCTAACCTTTTTTAACGAGCAACATTATGCAAGACGAGGAATCTTTGTTGCTTAGCTGTGATGTGTGTTGCATTTTCAATAGCTGCAGGAAGAAAACAAAAAAAGGAAACAAAATTAAAAAAAACAAGAAGAAGATGCAAACACGCAGTGACACTGCCAGGTTTCTAATACTGTCATTTGCTCTGCTCATACTGTTATCTTGCTTTACAAAGCAAGGCTAAGTACGTAATAAAATCTAAATACAGGCCTGAGGGATTAATTCATATTTCCACGGCTTAAAACTTTCTTTGAAAAATAAGCTTCAAAATTGGGGGACAAGTCACTTTTAGTGCCGTTCAGTGCACCCCGTCAAGCATTAATCAAATGTCAATTTTCAAAGCGCTTGGCCTTGTTGTTCCCTCGTTTTGTGTCACAGCAGATTTCTAATTTTACTCCAGTCCTGCAGGATTACCTTCATCTACTTAACAGCTTCCTGATTGTGTGTCGAGTTCTTCTGTTAGCTTTATTAAAATTTCATTTCTGCAGTAATTAAGCAAACCTGCACTTCTTTTCTTGAGGGGTGCTTGGGCTGCTGAATTGTAAGCACATTAATTAAATGTGATGGTCTTGTAAATAAAGCAAGCTGTGTTTTAATTGCAATGTTGGCATAGTGTCCGGAAAGAATGCTGGGAGATTGTGGCATATTAATGAAGCTCTGTAGGGACTTGCTAGGGAAGTGCTTTCATATGTTTTCGTTGATAATTCGATCTATAAAAATACCTCTTTCATACCTGCCTGGAGCTTTAATCAAGGTGACGGTGTGTGGTGAGCATCTCAATCCATTTACGAGGGCATATGTCTTCAGTAAAGACCAGCTATTTTGCAGCGGTTACCTCAAAATTCAAAAATGCTGCCTCCTGAGGGAACGTAAACCACTGTTGTTGCAGGCAGAAAACTGTGGTGCAGAATGCAAACATGAAAGCTGCTCCACGCTCTCTCCCCACAAAAAAAAAAAAAAAACAAAAGCAAAAACTATTTTCTCAGCTTCAGTTGTGACGACAGGTCATCTGTCTTTCTCCCCTGGACCAAGACGATAACATCTGTATGCACATATGGCACATGAGTATAGAGTAGGTTTGTAAATGGTGAATGCAGGACAAAACGCATACGCTCATTAGAAGTGGAGCCATTCATCTTGAGTACTGGCACTGTGTGCATCTATATAAGTACAATAATGTCTACCTCACTGCTGCCCAGCTCGCCCATGGCTTCTGGTTTCTGTGATAATGCTGAATTAAATATCTCTTTTCCCTCTTTTGGTGCAAAACTGATCTGAATCCATAGCAGATTCTTTTATTTTTGTATTTTTAGAGAGACTCGAAGACCATTTGAATACTACCATTTTTGTTTGCCTAAAGGTTGATCAAATCAAATCAACTTTCTTTAATTCTTTGGCCAGAATACATTATGACTGTCTTAGATAAATAGTAATGGCCTCCACATGCCACCCTGCACTGGCACCCGCGCAGCCTAATGGCCATATGCTCAGAGACTAACAGATGCTCGCTTAACCTTCTACCGATGAGCCACATATTCACAGCAAACTCCATCATAGCCAAATACCTCGTGTTCAGGGACACACCTTTAAGCCACCCAAGTGTTTAGACATGCAGTCATGTGAAAAACAGAAGGGGGGGGAAAAAAACCCTCATTCAGCTGTAATGTTTTACATATCAAAACATAATAAAAGCTCATGTGGCGTATACGGGATTTAAAATGAGATAAAATACAACCCCAATTCCTAAAACGTTGGGATGCTGAATGTAAAATGTAAATGAAAACAGAATGCAATGATTTCCAATTCCAGTAACCCATTTTTTATTCCCTATAGAACATGAAGAACAAGGAAATGAGACATTTTACTATTTCATAGAAAATATTCTCTCATTTTGACTTTGATGACAGCAACACATTTAAAGAAAAGGTTGGGACAGAGTGATGTTTACTATTGTCTAGAATTCCCTCTTCACATAACAGCTGTCTGAAATATTTTTAAAATCACCTCACAGCCTGACATCACGGTAAATTTTCAACCATTTTCACTGACGACAATCTTAAATATATCGCAGGTATGTATATTCCTTTTAACAGCAAAAATGAGGAACTCCACATTGTTTGAAGATGGTCTCGTAGACCTTCAGAGACTGATGGGCAGAAACTACTACTTCTTTAAAATCATTGCTGATTCCTCCAAATGAAACTGAAACTAATATTTAACAGGAAAATGTTTATGCAGCTTTACGGTAAATTTATCACATATATTTTTCAACAAATGAAAGCCAGTTAACACTTTAGTTTAGCATTTTTAGCTTGTTAACAGAGTGGCGATAAATAGCATTGTTTTAGCATTTGGATATTCAGAGTGGCTGCATCTAATGGTAATTTAATTTCCACAGGCTCAAAGAAAAAAGAAAAAGACAAAAAAACAACAAAAATATAAGCTTCATTAGCAGCGGCACTGTGAGTTACTGACAATTATAGTCACTAAACTAAAATACCAACTGGCTCATCTCTTGCTTTGATTGTCTTTCAATCTCGCTCCGATGCCACTTATTTCTCATTCGCTAACTTGCTATCCCTGCTCTCACTGATCTTGTCTCTCTTTCACAGGGTTTTTCTTGTGATGTTCTTCCTCTTCTCTTTTTCTTCTTCCTGTTTTCAGTCGTCTTTCACCGGCTCACAACTTTGTTTGCTGCTTCCCGTGTCACCTGTCACCCTCAAGGGGTTTAATCATCAGCTCAATGTCATATCCTATTTAAGGAACGCCTGAAACCGCGCGTGTAGCCAGATCACGTTCCCTGTGTGTAGCATCTCGCACGTCACTTTTTTTTTTTCACTTAGGAATAAGCAACTTGGAATACAAACACAACAATGTGCAGCTGGTGTGCATGCACACTTCTGAGCTCTGTTTGCACATGTTAATTTTAGAATTGCAACACGCTTGATACTCTATGTGCACAAAATCACCACTGCTGCCACGTTCACTTGGGAAAGGATGCGCGATGAATGCAAAGCTGATGCTTAACTTGTATTTTGAGCCAGCCTTGGTGGGTTAGTCGAAGACTAATGTCCTTTACCGTTTGTCCGAAACCAAACGCAGCACTTCAGCAACAAAGAGTCACTGTTGAGATGATCATGGTGGTTCTGCAGCCGCTGGAGGACCTGGACCCCTACAGTCACCATGAAGAGATGACTAGAACAGTGTTTTTCAACCCTGCACACCATCCTGCATGTTTTAGATGTTTCCCTGCTCAGACACATCTGACACTAATTTGTGGGTCATTGATGGACTTGTTTAGCCCTCGAAGACAAGCTGATGGCCATCCAATCATCCAGACTGACAGAGCAGGGAAACATCTAAAACATGCAAGACGGTGGGACTTGAGGACCAGGGATGAAGAACACTGGACTAGAGGATTCTAGCGGCACATTTGAGGTCATCTGTTTGTTGGCTAAAGGCCTGGTCAGTACTGGGTCATACAACAGGACAGAAGGGTTAAGAAAAAAACATATTGTTTAGGTTTTGGCATAGCATAATCAAAGTTCAGACCTCAAGCTGATTGAAATGTTGTGGTGGTTCCTTAAGAAAAGAAAAAAAAACAACAACGAAAGAGCAAGAACATATCTTTGAGAGTTTATTACTTTTAAGAATGATCGCTCATCTTAAAAAAACAACAACCTTGTTTGCATTTTATCTTGGGAAAGAAGAAAAATAAATAAATAGATAAATAAATAAATACGCCCCAGCATCAGTCACTTTTCTGATAAGCAATTTCATTTCTGAGTATTTGAAGTAGCCATGGAGAGGCGTGATAGCACTTTTTCAGTAAAGTATTTCCATGAAGGAGGTCAGTGATATGAGAGTTAAAAGCTAAGCCACTACCACTGTCAATTTTATTACAAACACACTTCATTGTTACATCATATATGCTTTAAAGGTGATAATCCCCCAAGGAAGCAAATCCTGAGAAATTGAAAATTCCTCACCATGGACACATTTCCCCAGCTTAACGCATGTGGTATGCATGTCACATTCCCAGCCACCCACAGCAATTATAACAGAGCTACTGCTTCGTCTTGACATCTTGTGAAAACTTTTAAAATTCCTATTAATTCACTGGATTTGAACTTCCAGTTGCCATATCCACCTTTGACATGTCCTCCATGTGGTTTTATGAGCAATCACTCTGGAGCTGCAACTGTATGGTAAAAATATATAATAAAATGGGAAGAAGAAGAAAAAAGACATTCCACTACTGCACTTTTCTTCTGCTTGCTCCCTAAGTGAAAGAAACGGGGAGAAACTAGTTTCCTATGAAAGGTAATACTCCACCGCTTGTCTGATATCTCGCGCAGCATCAAAATGGAAGGCAGAATGGGAGTCATCTCCTGGATTTTACCTTTTACGCTTTAAGACAGAGCTTTCTCTATAATTCACACTCAGCTGAGATCAACACACACTCATGCAGGTGAAAAAGGGCTTGTTGCATTGCACCGTTACTAGCTAGATTTCAAGAACTTTAAAGCCTTTTTCAGAATGTCTTAAACAACAAATTACTTCATAAATGAAAACAGCAATGATGTAGCAAGCTTTTGAACATACCGTGATTGTTTTCTGACAATTATGTAATAACAGTTTCTAGCAGAGAGGAGAACTCACCTCAGGGAATTACCAAAATGATTGTATTACATGCGCGCTACAAATGTGCAAGTAGATGTGGTGAAAGAGTACCCATGTAGTCTGTTCAGCAGGCCTCAGAGAAGACGAGGAGCAGAATATCTACAGAGCACGCCTCAGCGTGCTCCCCGTCCCCACCCTAACTTGACATATGAAGCTCCAATGAACATACTTTTACTTTTAAATAACTGCGTTGGGAGGCAAGAGGAGAAAGTCAGTGTCCTATTTTTAGGTTCTGGCTGATTGATCTTAAGTAACCGTACTTCCTTTGATTCACACTGAGAAACTGACATAACAAGGTCAGGAAATGCCAAAGGGAGACAGAGACATGCCAGAATATAGCTGCAAATAACAAGTAAGTAAACTAAACACATTAGAAAAAAACAGACAACATGCCATTTCTGGTAAAAACAACAACAACAACAAAAAGTTGAAGGTTATGTTGAAGATGCATTGTTTTGTTAAAAGATTTATTCTGCAGGAAAATGCAGTTTGACATTGATAAAGAAGTCAGACATATATTCATGTCAAATTATCTCCTGACGCCCAATTCTGAGGGGTGTTCCCCAGAAAGTGACATATTTTTATACATATACATATGTATAAATATACACACACATATATATATATATACACACACACACACACAGACATTTATACATACACTCATATACATATATATATGTACACACACACACACACACACCTTTCACATATATATGTATCTATG
>JBAMYA010000009.1:8078147-8114435 GCA_037176975.1 Arrhamphus sclerolepis
GCGTTCGATAGCACATATACACACACACACACACACACACACACACACACACACACACACACACACACACACACACAAAACACCCACTAAGTTAAAATTTTTAAGACTAAATGTCTAGAATTTATGACTTGGTCACATTCAGTGTCAAAAAGCAAATTTTAGCTTTGAAACAACTAGTTCTCAAAAGTGTCCTCACTGCACGAAGCAAGCACATTTTCTGCTGACTTTAGGTTGTAAGGCTGCAAGTATTTTGCCTTAAAATTATTATGGAAATAATGATTATTGTTAACTATGTCCATTAAACCGTACCTACAAACATTGGGTTCTTTGTTGGCACATTTAACTCACAGCTGCTTTCAAGGGTTGTTTTCATAACAGGAAGCTGAAAATAGCAGGATTTACTTTTATTACCTCTACACCATCATATTCCTGTTCCAGCGCTGTGCAGTACTGTGGTAATCCCAGTTGGCTCAACCAGCGAGAGATAGACTGGTGTTTCATGGTGTCCCATGGAACCACACGGGATTGTAAGTGGATGCACCCAAACGCTGCAACTCAGACCAACTCTTCTTGAAATTGGAAGCTGAAACACAACACATGAACATAAGAAAATCAAGTGAATTCAGGTGACCATGGGATCAAGCAAATTAAATAAATTAACAACAAACAGACGCTAAGATAAGTGTTGCACATCCTTCATTCTTGACTCTCACAAAATGTCAGATTGCACGTTCTGCAGATTTAGTGCACACAAGTAAAGATAACTCCTCTTGCCTCTGTTCAGTGACCTTTCACAAGTAATGGCTCTGGAATGTGCCAGTTTACTTTAGCTACATTTTGAAAAAAGAAAAACTAGAGCCACATATTCATGCTCTATGTTCACAACTTTGTAGGGAGTCAGGAGTGAAAATATGTAAGCAAGTTCACTCAAGGCAATATCTCATCACTAATAAGCACTTTAAGGCTGTAATAGTTTTGCTTCTAATTGGTGAAAGTAGTGCGACTGTGTGGTTGACATACTTTGTAATGGACAGTAACAACTTAAGTGTCTGAGACAGAATATTTTGATCAGAATTAACCAACAACACGTGAAGCAGCCTTTGTGGATGAGCATGTGAAGGCTTTTCACCATATGACTGAAAAACAGCAAATTAATCCAAAATGTATGGCGAGCTTCCACATACCATATGACTATGTAAGCTGAAGTAACTATGAGATGTGGAACACCACGTAGAAAGTTGCGGCAACAGAACATCTCGAAGCACGATCAGAAGGTGTTTAACTTGTTTGTTTTGTTTTTAAATGAATAAACAAATAAATAAATTATTGGCAATAACTGTACCTAACTCACTGCATTTTAAAATGATATGCTGTATTCAGAAAATAAAAATCTCTCATATGGCTAGCAGGTCACTCTATATGATGGCTAGCATGTTTAGATACATTTTTTCTTCTTATTCTCCAACATTCTGTTCCTAAAACCTCTTCAACCAGAGAACTCAATTTGGCTCCATGATGAATAACTTAGCATAATCCAAGGAATTTAGAGGTACCTCCTAAGAATTTCATTCGTTTAAATTTGAATCCATTTTATTTGGAATTTTAATTCTGGTTCACTATTATTTATTGCTGTTCGTGAACAATTTTTTTTGCAACAGTTGGTGAAGTATGCAGTTCATTAATTCAATGATGATATCGCATCAGTGTCGGTTACTGAATGTTACGCAAAACAGTATCGAGCCTAGAAATGAATGTGCTCAGCAGGTCTGTCTAGGAGCTCATTAAAAATGCCCAAAAGTTTTGGGGAGCCAATCAGATGATCAGTCTATCCCTGTAGAGAGTCTCTGAGAGGACTTAACACCAGGACACCAGAGCTGAGACGTCGTAGTCTGGAAAATAAAACAGTGGTCATTTGAACAACAGTTAAACAGTTAAAGACTTGACAGTTAAAGCTCTCAGGGATTGTGGTGGATGAGGTCCATCTCATTTACAAATGGTAAGAGACATCTGATAAACTTCCTCTCACGATAAAGGAAGCTATTTAAGAAATAATCCGAACATGATCGTGTATATAACATTAGACAGAATGAACGGTTACGTTTTTTTTGAAAATACTGGTTTTGTCAAGGGTGAGGTATGGGTAGGACCCAGATGCAGGAGCTGGAGGCAGGCGTAATCCAGAGAAACATGATTTATTCACAGATGTGGCAAAACTGTGGCAAAAACTCCAAACATGAACGTGAAGACTAAACCGTACAGGACAGACAAAGACAGGACCTTATATACATAGCAGGGTTAATGAGATGCAGGTGAAACACATCAGGTGAAGAGGAACAGGAAAGTCAGAACAAAACAGGACCCAGACAGGACTTCAAAATAAAAGCAGGGAGTCAAGACAGAACCAACACTGAAAAATCCCAAACCAACCTACACCGTGGCAGGTTGAGTGTTTGAACACACCACTTATTCCTAAATTCTGCTTGCAAAACACTCTTCTGTTGACTCTTTTACATCGCTCTTAATACATTTCCTTGTTCATTGCTCTGATTGGTTGTAGTACTAACCAACTGGATGCAGGGGCACCATAACCCTAAATCTGTCCAGATATGGCTCTGATCCATCAGACTACCAGGCATTGGTATCAGAACTAAAAAAGTCAGAGGGCGAGTTCCTAGTTCCTCCCTTATGAAAAATAGTTTAAAAGTTATAAACATAAAGTTACCTTCAACTTTGACACATTAAGGTTCTTTCAGACTAGACATCCTTATGTGTTAAAGATGCTCACATACGCATTGCAAAGCCATAACCATGATCCAACAGATACCAAAAGAGCCAAACATCTGGATTTGATGAGGAAATCCCATTTCAAACAAGATCAATATGGTTTTAGAAACCAAGTCGCTGGTCAGCACACTAAAACATGAACAGACAACTTCCATTTCCCCATCATGTTCTGCATATTGATTTGGAAAAGGTTCTACATCACAGGATCTATCCATGACCTTTTGGTTGAAGAGAAGCCTACTGTGGCCAAAGTTTTGATGAGTCAGAAGAGTATAGTAATAAAACATAAAACAAAGTGCCCACTGTCTGAAAGTTGATTAAACTGTGCATTGTGAAATGCTGCATTTACTGAATAATCAATTGGGAAACTGTTAAAAGGAACCCAGACTAATATGACTGCATGATTTACAGTATTTTATTAATTTTGGTCTTGGCTCAATGCATCACTCTCTGTCATTGTTCTTTAAGTTGCAGTGCGTTGGTCCAGTGGGAGTTGTGAAGACACTTAAGGGATTACACAAAATTTAAAACAAGGTGAAGATATGAAGAGAAGAAAGAGCCAAGAAAGACCAACTGCGACTTAGGGGGTTCTGTGGGAAACACTGAAACTCAATAAGTGTTTGTGGTTGGAGGCAGACCAAATAATAATTAGAGCCTTCCTGTAGCTCCCTTGCACAGCACACTGTGTACAAATATAGCTAAGATAATCCTGCTGCAGTTTGTCACAGAAAGTTGCAGTTTGTGCTTTAGAGGCTCCCAGAAACAGGGAGGGAAATAATTACCAAGAGATTTTCTTATACTTCCCTATTACAACAACCGACACCTGTGAGCTCTTTCCGCTCAGAACTAGCTGACAACAGCAGACGTGGCGAGAAGCGGTTGGAGGTCTTTAAGCTGACTTTACTCCTCCTGATAAAGCTGTGAGGACTGCCTCAACTTCTCCTGCAGCATAAGATTTGGCACTGAGTTCAACCTTAATCCTGGCAAGTAACAGTTATAACTTAAAAATATATATGTTATAATATTTAATGCATTTTTGTCAATGTATTCTGGTGTAAGAGGGTAATAAGAGCTTAATGAGGACTATAAGCCTTATAAAGGATGGTTTCCCCCTGAAAGGAAACCAGCAATATCTGGTAAATCATAAGGATTACAAAATCATCATTAATTTGTTCTGCTCTTTAATTATTTTTAGCAGAATAGTGGGCTGTTAAAGACAGAAAGGTGCTGTAATCAAAAACTGTCCAACTTCAACAACCTCTAATTGAAAAGGTCCCTCTGAAGCAGCTAAAACAGCTCCAACTCATTGGGACTTGAGTGACAGCTGGAAGGCACCGTCCTCCTTCCTGCTCCGTCCAGCTGGTATTTAGGATTTGCAGTGTCACAAGATTATCTGCTGTCAGCGTTTCGCATTATAGTTCATCTGTTGGTACTAATATCACTTGCTTCTAATTCTCTTCAGATTACAGTACAAACATGCTAATTCACTAGCAAAGCTCTGTTTAAATAAAATCAACTACTTATTCTTATTAAATATCGGAAGCCCATTACGACATTCTTATGATTAAAATTTTTAATCATGATTAATTGCATGACTTTCTATGATTCATCGCAAAAAATGCAGACATGCAAAAAATTCAATAATTAATTCAAAAGTAGTAATTGCATGACATGTTATTGTAATGGATGCTGTAGGAGAGAGGAATAACATTGTGGGAGTACTGGGAGGCTGCGGTGAGACTGACCACTGGTGAATTTTGAGACAGGGACGTTCATGGCAGCACCCCTGCTCGTGCACCAGCCTTCCGTAGGATCATACACGCACCGCGTACACGTGAATGCACCATAAGAGCAGAACGTAGGAGTCTCCACAACACCAGAAAAATATCCACAACACCAGAAAATATTTAGATTTGTCATTAGTCACTTTTGCCAAAAGATAAAAAGTCGCCAAGAGAGTTTGGAAAGATTTAGAGAGAAAGTGACCAAGTTGGTGACACTGCTCTGGTGGGAGGAAAATGTAGAGGTTTAAAATTAAAATGTTTAAAATGTCCATGCAAGATTCCAGATTCCTTTCTCCATTTTTCAATCCCTGCCAGTTCTTTTCCGTGAACCTCAGACTCTGAGGAATGGACTTTCAAAGTAAAAGCAGCAATAAACAATAATTATAAAGATGAATAAATTTAAAAAAAAAGTGTTTTAGTGTGTTAAAATAATTGTGTGCGTTAATTGATTGCCGTGTTAACACACCCAACCCTAATTATTATATTATATCCATTATTCTGTTGGCTCCAGGAACCGATCCGGAAGATCTGAATCTGACTGAAATGACCATTGCCTGGATCAATAAGCAATGATTTCATGTTGATTGAAAAAAAACAAAAAAACAAAACAAAAACAAAAGTACAATGATTGTCTGCTGTATCTGGTTATCTGTTTGCTGTCAGATTGTTGGGGTCACAGTGTCCCTCATGTTTGGTGTTATGTTGCAGTGCATATGGATGTTAAAGATTATACTGTCAATATGTTTTATGCATGTCTTTTTTAAGTGTGTGTGGTGGCTAGTCATTGTAAAACAACAACAACACCAAACTAAAAAGAAAAAACGTTGACTGAGCACATGCAGTAAGCTCCCAATCATTTTAAGTGATGTCACAGGAATGTGCAGGATGTCAGTGATGCAGCTGGAATCCATCGACACTCATCCATCTTGGGGAACTATCAATCACATCAGGCATATCTATGTGATTTCTATCATGTAGATTAAAGACTGGGCAGTCGTTCATATAGTATATGGACTCATGTCAGGGGCTACTGACATTTTCTGTTCAACTTAATGGTGGTATAGAGGTCATTCAGGAGAATGAATGGCCTGCCTGCCCCATACTCCCATTCACATTGAACTTATAATCAGTGTATACTGTATATCATGTCCCAGTAGTCATCTGAGGGACAGAGGGAGATTGATATCCCTTTTAATATCTGATGGGGAGGCATTATTTGAAAATTCATTGATCACTTCTGTTGATTTTTGAGTAGTATTTTTGCTTGGGATGTCCATCACTTAGTACTTAAGATGACGATAATATGACGCCATATTATACTGGGGGTATTTGGACAATGTGGAAGTTTTTATGATTTTTGCCTTTACACAAACATCCCAATAGGTTTGAAATAAAGCAATATGTTATCAAATTGTAAGCTTTAATAGATTTAAAAAAATCGATGGACATTACAACTCAGTCTTAAGTCTTTACATCCCCAATTCCAAAAAAGTACATAACATAGAGAAAACATATGCTAACAGATGCTAAAACTGAGACATTTTTTCATTGAAAACATTAGCTGATTTTGACTTTGATGGGAGCAACACATCTCCAAAAAGTTAAAATGGGGCAACAAAAGGCTGGAAAAGTAATTGGCACAAATCTAAAACAAATGGAGGACAATTTGACAACTAATTAGGTTAATTGGCAACAGAACAGTCACAGACTGGGTATAAAAGGAAATTTTCAAAGAGGAAAAGCCCCTAAGATGTAAAGTTGAGAAGAGGTTCACCAATCTGACCAACTGTATCTAAAAATTGTGGAACAATTTCAGTAAAATGTTTCTCAATGTAAAATTGCCAAGACTTTGAACCATCTGAATTTGAACCACCATCTACAGCAAATCACTGCATTAAAATAGGCAGATTCTACTGGACATCACTGGATTAAAAACAGTCACGATTCTACTAAACATCACTGGATTAAACACCGTCCTGATTCTACTGGACATCACTGGATTAAAAACAGACACGATTCTACTAAACATCACTGGATTAAACACCGTCCTGATTCTACTGGACATCACTGGATTAAACACTGTCCTGATTCTACTGGACATCACTGGATTAAACACTGTCCTGATTCTACTGGACATCACTGGATTAAAAACAGTGACGATTCTACTAAACATCACTGGATTAAAAACAGTCACGATTCTACTAAACATCACTGGATTAAAAACAGACACGATTCTACTAAACATCACTGGATTAAACACTGTCCTGATTCTACTAAACATCACTGGATTAAACACTGTCCTGATTCTACTGGACATCACTGGATTAAACACCGTCCTGATTCTACTGGACATCACTGGATTAAAAACAGTCCTGATTCTACTGGACATCACTGAAATGAAAACAATCATGATTCTACTAAACATCACTGGCAGTTAAAATGTGACATGATAAAATGAAAAATCCAGCAATGAACGTCCGGAGAAGCAGCTAGAATCCTGCATCAGATAAGAATGGGACAACATCCCTCTCCTAACTGGTCTCCTCACTTCCCAGTTGTTTACAGACAGAAGTTAAAAGAAGATGATGGTAAACATCACCCTGCTCCAACTTTTTAGAGAAGTGTTTCTGCCATCAAAGTAAAAATGGGTTCATGACATTTACAAACAATTGCATACTGTTGTTATTTATGTTTTATACATCATCCCATACATCCCATCATTTGGAATTTGTGTTGTACATCCAAGACTTAAAAATCTAGTTGTATTTGCATTTATGTTACTCTTCTATGTACTTTTGAGCCTCTGAAAAAGAATGTTCTTGACTTAAAATGTCTGTACTATGTGTTCCTAAATGGTAAATATCATCTTTTAAGTTAAGTCTGAAAGTCTATGATCACACATTGATGTTTTATTTCATATCTATCTATTATGGTGACATAAAGGGAAAACTATTGAGTTTGTCTTTGTCCAAATACTTTTAAGTGCATGCCTGAATCAGAAGTGTATCCTTTGAACATGCACACATGTATCCAGAGTTGCCAGCATCAAAGGTTATTTTATTATCACATTGCAGATACACATAAAGCTGCACACACCAACATCTTCCTCAGCATTATCACAAATCATTTTAATTGTGTGCAACTATGACTCGCAGTATAACAAACTACTCCTGCAGCACATTTGCAATAATGATTCAAGCTTGTAACCCCATAAACATTAGCATTTCTTGTTTGAATAAGTATATATGTCACAGTGAATCTTACTTTCTAGACATGTACCACAAGACCTTGCTGGGTGAAAGCATGAGAACTATTAAATCTGCCCTTTCAATCTCTTTTACACCTCAGTATAAAACTGCCAAGTGATAAAACACTGTGTAAAATATAGATACAGTTTAGACAACCTTTCACAGCTGTGCAGAGCTGCTACAACTGCACCAAATGGCCCACTTTACTTTCGCTAAAGCTGGCATAGACGAAAAACAGGCTGAAGTTAGTGTGTCTACGCGATCAAAGACGTGCCATCTAGTCTCACAGATTTAACGACTGGAGTTAATTGATGAGCTGGTGCAGTATGAGGATACCATTGAAACCAGCTTTGGCTTGCCCTGTCTGCGTTTGACTGTCGACATCAAGACTTCAGCGCATCTTTCAGCCAGATGATGGAGGCTACTGAGCAGAACAGACTGCTGAACAGCTGCGTGTCGTTTTAGAGAGCTGACGTTTTTCTCCGACTACGAGCAGTTTATCTTGTAAACTTTTAAAAGGCCCTCCATGGTTGGTTGAGAAATCTTGAAAGATAACCCAGACAAACTACACATGGATGAAATATGACATTCTAGAACGCCTGTGGGCCACATCCGGCCCGCCACATCTGGCCCGCCAAAGCATGCAAAGACAATGATAAACTTAAAACTAGAACATTTCGGAGGAAATTTCAGTGCGACTGCCTGTTTGATTCAGTACTGACATCAAAAAGTGTCAAAATGTTGCAAAAAGTTGATATTTTAGAACCAAAAACAAAAATTGTAATTTTAAGCTACAAAGTCAAAAATTTGTGACATTGATTATATGGTAAAAAGTCTTGGTTTTTGAAAAGTCTTGATCGGAACAAAATTAGCAATTTTACTCTTTTCTTTTTTTTCTTTTTTTTTTTTTACAAAACAAGTCAACACTTTTTTAAATTTGTCATTTCATAGGAAAATAAATAGGGATTTCAGTATGAAAGTCTCAATTTTATGATAATGGTTGCGATTTTTATGACAAAAATTTGCTTTATGAAAAAGATGTGATATTATGAAATCTACCATTTTACAAAAAATATATAGATTTTTTTATGATTAAAGTTTTTTTAACTGGTCATTTATGAAAGAGCTGTACTTTTAGTATAAAAGCCTCAATTTTATGTATACAGTTGTATATTTTGTGAATTTTATTTCATCTTATTTCTTACAACTTAGTCCAGAAACCAGCATGAAATCTGACAACATAGTTGGTTGATGAAGGAAAGAATAACCACTCATTTGAAGGTAACCATGGTGATGAAAAGGAGTTTGACACCCCTGCACTAGAAGGAGAGCAGGTTTCATGAGGTTGGGTATTATCTACCCTGAGGAAATGAGGAAATGTGCATTTGTTGCAAACCTTTAAGGAAGCCATAAGACAGAAACAACTCAGTGGAAATGCAACCACTCTGCCAAAGGCAGAGGTTTGACCATATGTTACTCCTCTGGGTGTCTTTTCAGCAGCACTACCAGACTTCCTCTTTATTTACTTCCACAAATTAAAAGATTCTCAGAACTGCTGTCCTGAGATGAGAGTAGGAAAGAGCCAGAGAATAGTGTTCCCAGTAGGACCAGTGAATAAGATCACCATTAAAGAGAGTGAACCAGTGCCTCATCCCTTGAGAGTTGTTCTTCCTCTCCTCTCCTCTTCCTGTTGGTTTGACCTCAGCTGTTTCTCATGACCACTAGATCTCTAGAGCACTATCCCATCACATCACATCCCTTTTAATCGTAGAATAGAAATAGACTCTCTTTATGATCTAAAACAGACCTGTTTGACATATCCGTGCCACATACCAAAGAAACTCCAGCAAACAACAAACTGAGAGGGCAAAGCAGCCAATTAAGAATTAGAGGACAATTTTGCTTTAACTCAGCCACTCCCTAATGGACTGATTGGCTGCCCTCTATATTCCAAGGGTATCCATTTTGCCAATCACATTAGACTGACACATGATCCAGCCAACTGAATTAAACTACAAAAATAACACCAGCATCCCCACCAAGCCAGCTCCAGGTCTTGTTACTCAGCAGAGCAGAGTGATGTGAGATTAGTTCAAATTAGAGATGCCATCCAAGAAAAATGAGATGCTTGCACTCAGATGGAAAGCAACTGTGCTCATATTTCAGGTGGCAGATGAGGCTGCTTCATATCTGTCAGCTTGAGTACAAGCAAAGCCCGAGGCATCACAGCAAGTTTAGCACAAGCTGCCGTTACATCTGCTGGATGGTTTATATCCAGTAAAGGGCAACTTCTCTGGAAGGAGAAATATACATGATACGTCCACAATCATGTACCTGAAGCTAAAGTATAGAAGGTTTGCCTTACAGTCACACACTATTAGTCCAACATTGCAAACGTCGCAGGAGATACATTTTCACAGATCTTTAAATAAAAGAGACCAATACCATACATCATATTAAAAGGAAAAAAAAAGAAAAATACAACCCATGCTGGTTATAATGAGGCGCCTTGATTGACACATGCAGCCCAGGTGTGTCAGTCAGTCCCTCTCAGGTGCTGTGTCCTGAGCTGCAGCTTCACTTCTCCTCTGCAGCTGAGCAGAACACCCCCCCCTCCCCCCACCACCACCTATATAGACTCATCGACAAGTACCCTCAGTCTTGCTGTGAAATCCCCTACAAATATGTTGTGATGAGACACCCCTGCTGCTTAAAATTTCCAGAGTGATTTTTGATCCATTTGGAAAAATACAATAAGGTTTTGTTGTGTAATTGAGGAGAAATTCACTGACAGCTTAAATACTCAACTTTTAAGACTTGCAGGAGATTTCAAGGGAAAAAAAAACAACAACTAAGTATTAAAATCACCTATAAAAGAAATCCAATAAGTCCATATTGTGTTTCGGTTCTGTGTGTAGTAAATCTTGCACCTTCCAAAGCAGTTCCTCAGCCTCTCCAGAACAATTTCTGAGATGTAAAAAGCAAAAATAAACATGTGAGTCAGGAGGAATATCATTTTCTTCCTGTGGTTAGGTGTTTGCCTTAAGAACGTGTCTGAAGCCGTCTTCAGAATGTTTTTACCTGGAGGCTACAGTATTTACAGAAGTGGCTAGCATTGCTCTGGAGATGCATCTCTACCAGCAGAGCCTGAACTGTTAAGAAGCCCAAAGGTTATTGTATTTCAACTCTGCTCTTAGCATCACCACCAATCTAGAAGGTGAATAAGGCAAACAGAGTGTGTGAAAGTGTGAAACATCGTCTCTCAGTGGTGCATGCTGCAGCTGCCCAGCTGATTGAAGCAGAAAACAATGTTTGAGCCGACTGTGCTTTCAGTTAACACACAACTGCAACACAACCATCCATCAAAAAACAACAATAATGAAGGTATTTACTGCAATAAATAAAGGATGTCTGATGGATCTTGTCATCTTTAACATGTTTGAAAGGAAACCACCTAGTCTGGATTACACTCTCACACTTTAAGAGGAGCTTTAAAGTACAAAAACTGAAAAGACATGAAGAGGATCACAAAAATCAAATGTCATTATGATTTAACAAAGAGGCCAAGAAGTTAAAATGATCATCTCCAGAGACTCCAGGTGATGTGAGTGAGTGTGTCTCAGCACTGTGTAATGATCATGGTGAATTTAAATCACAGGTTTCTTGATGATACGATAATACAATTGATTAACTGGATAACAATTCAATATTTGCTGATATCACAGTTTGCCATGATACATTTTTTGATTTGATTTGAAATGAGACCACATGCTGACTGAACACAATCTCTCCCAGTCAGATGAGTCTGTCCTTGTTGTGTCTCTGAGGGCTCAACGTGACGAGGACCGAGCTCAGACTTGCTAATCCGAATGGAAACAGGGACGTTTCAATCAGTTCTGACACTGACAGTTAATCAAAGACTTGAACGTCTTTGACAATCGATAAAGGAAGCTATTCAGAAAGTAATCTGAACATGATCATGTATATCTGTCTAATTTTAGTGTTAGAATGAACCAAATTCTGCTGCAAAATGGCAACAATTGCAATTGATTCCATTTTTATTATATTGGCATTTCTCCACAACACCTGACCATTGGCTAGTTTGGGTTGCTTTTTATGCATCACCTTGTTTGTTGCTGTGATTAGCTGTTGGTGTAACCAGCTGTGTGTAGAGGCAGCTTGAGAGGCAGCAGTTGGTCCCGCCTCCTGGAAGAGGAGGCCCTATGGCTACTTTTCAGACCTTTTCAGAGAGCAACCATCCCACTTCTGGGTTTTATGGGCAGAATTAAACATGTTTACAGCCTGGTACATTTTTCTCTTTCCCATCTGTGGTTACATTTTACATCCATGACAACTGTACAGGGGTGCGATTCTTTTGTACCACATCAAATAAATTCATATTAAGCAATAAAGCTGACCAATCATTAAATATTAAATAGTTCACCATTAAATTGCTGTATGATTAAGATAGGTTAGGTTTAAACTCAATGTTTTTTTTCTATCTTTAATTTATAGGCAGCACCCTGCAATGGCCTAAATGAGGGTAAATATTATCAACATAAGTGTCTAGGATAAAATAAAAGTGTCTTTGTGCTAAAGAAATTACTTAAACTCTAGCGGTTAATGCGGCATTTTCTGTAGACAACTTGAGATGAAGCTGAGCTTGAGCTTTAGCTGCGAGTTAAACCGTAGCTGCCAACAACAAAGTGACTTTGTTGTTTCACACAAGCTAAGCCATGCTGGAGACAGTGCAGCTGATTTCCTGAGTTTGAACATTGCGGTTAATCCTTAGAGTACATCGTCCCTACAACCGTATATATGTCATTTCTGTGAGGATATCTGCACTGAGCCGCTGCCAGAGGGGGTTTATGAAAATGAAGGTTTCATCAAGTCATCTTTGTCTGCCTCACAGTTAGTCTCTTTCTCACGCACACACACACACACACACACACACACACACACACACACACACACACACACACTCAGGTGGATATCAAGCATGGCTGGGCTTGCAGGTAAGTAGCCGCACACCAGTAAACACCTTATTTGCGTGAAATGCTAGATGGCTTTCACTGTACCTCTGCTCCAAGCAGAGGAGCTATTATCACACTGCACCACAACATCAGCAGTTTTTTTAATCCCTTGAAGTGGTTAAATGTCCTTTAAAGTTCTCCTTCTTTGGTTTCAAATACATTATTATTAGATATTATTTACAAGCCCAGAAGGAAAGAGTAAACCACCTCTGACTATAAAATGCTAAATACAGTATACTCAGTAAAATTATATTCATGCATTTGCTTAACTGAAAAGTATACCTTTTTTGTAAATACTGCATCTGTGTGCTGCTTGTGTTAGCTAAATGCATATCTCTGACAGAATTTCCAAATCGTTTTGTAGCTATGAGCCAACATGTCTCTGCATTTATATGTTGCTGCTCTATAAAAAAATTCTAGCACACAAGAATTTACAACTAGTTATCACTTGTGAGGAATTTTATTTCTCTCAGATTTTGTAGATTCAACCAGTCAAAATAATGAGAATGAATGAAATCCTGTGTCTTGTTTCAGTTGCATTTTCATCTTTCTTGTAAATCTGAATGGCAAATTAAGTGCAATTAGTTCCTGCAACTAGTAACATTTGTGCAAGAAATGAAATCAGGACATCAGGACATAAAATGTTGCGAGAAAAATGACCGGATGAAAACGGAAGAAGCTACAGTGAATGAAGTAAATTTGCATGACTCGGCTCTGAGCTCAGGTCAGACATGAAGATGCCTGATTTCTGCTCACAAACCTACAATTAACATGATTAAAGTCTCAAAGCTGGTCAGAGGAGAGAAAGAAGAGCAGTTTTTCTTGCTTAAAAAAATGCACTAATTATTTGTTTAATAAAATTTCATTCACAGTATAACAAAGTCTTATACAAGTTTCATGCAACCACACATTTGAACTGACTGCAATTCAAATATAGTAGTAATTATAGTAGTTAGCAGGCATGCTGCCTTCTGAATGTTACAATACTGAAGTTAAAATGCACTGTATTTCTGCACTGAAGTCAGTCTGGAAATAAAAAGTGCTCCTCAGTAAAATCTGCTTTACCTTGGAAGAGTTGCAGAGCGTCTGATCCAAACAGGAGCTGCAGGAGCTGCTGCAGGCTGCACGCTCACAGAGGATTGCTGAGCTGACTGCTGGAGCCCCGCAGTGAGAGCACTGATACAGCAGCTCCTTTCTGGATGCGATGCACTGCAAAGTTGAGCCTGCAGATGACACCAGCATGAGTTACCGTCGACACCTCTGGAGCTCAGATCTGCAAAGACTCAGACTACTTGACTGTCCCAGCAGGAGAGGAGGATGTCACCTTCATGCGTCGAGAGCTAGAGCTCTGGTGCTGCTCACACAGACCAATAAAAAGAAAGACGCGAAGGTGGTGCTTGGGCTTGAAGGTAAATGATACCTTGCAATGCAGCAGCAGGATGAGCAGAGGGAAAACGCAAATCAAGATCGCGGTAATGCAGCTGGAGAGCCCTCCAGCTGTTTTATCTTTGGAAAGCTCACAGGAATGTCTGCACTTATGAAAAAACTATGACATTATTCAACTTACACTGAAGATTTTGACAGAAAGGCTTAAAGATACAGTTTGACATAGTCCACAGATAACATTAATTCAGGAAAGACAAGTTGACTTTTGCACATAACTTTAGAAAAATATGACACTAAAGAGACAAGGTTTATTCTTGACTGATTGGGTCTTAACATTAAACATTAAAATATTAAAACAAAAATTAAAACAAAAAATACAGGGAAATAAATTTTCAGATATTTATGTAGTCTTGTGATTGTGTTTAAAATTAATTCAATTTATGGGACAGGAGAACACACATGAATGCAAATGCATTTTGCATGAACAACTTCATTTAGAACATTTTTTCTGTTAAATCATTGCTGTGTTTTTCAGTATCAATTATTCTTTTCAGAAGTGCTTTTCAAATCCAATCATGGAAAACCAGGTCAGCATGGTGCAGAAATGAGTTCACTCCACAACAGAAGCTACTACATCTAGAACTTTGTATGGCCTCCATGATCCTTAATGACAGCAACAAGTCTTCTAGACATGGAATGAAGAAGTTGGAGACCTTCTGCAGCATCAATCTTCTTCCATTCTTCAACAAGGACCTCATTCAGTGACTGGATGCTGGATGGAGAGTGATGCTCCACTCGTCTCTTCAGAGTTCCCCACAGGTGCTGGACTGGGTTCAGATCAGGAGTCATGCTTGGCCACTGAACCACTTTGACCCTGTTCTTCTTCAGAAGTCCAACAGTGGCCTCAGATGTGTGTTTGGGATCATCATCATGTTGGAGAAGTGCACCATGACCAAGGACACGGAGTGATGGCAGCATCTTCTCTTTCAGTATAGATCAATAAATCTGTGATGTCATCAATAAAATGCAGCTCCCCGACACCATCAGCACTCATGCAGCCCCACATGAGGACACTGCCACCACCATGCTTCACTGTAGGCACCATGCATTTTTCTTTATGTTCCATCAGTTCCAGAAACATTTATCTTGGTCTCATCACTCCAGAGCATAAAGTCCCAGTAGTCTTCATCTTCATCATCATGGACCCCGGAATACTCTAGTGGGGCGTTTTTGTTCCTGGACTTTAGGAGAGGCTTATTTCATGGACGGCATCCATGCATGCCATTCCTCTGCAGTCTACGCCATACTGATTCAAAAGGAAACAGCCCCTGAGCACTGGATATAAATATACATAGATACATACATATACCAGTGGCTAGGAAACGCTGGTCTGAAGGATAGCACAGTGGCACTAATCATGGCAGCACAAGAACAGGCCCTGAATACAGGAGCATTAGAGGCTGGGGTCTATCACACCAGACAGGATCCCAGGTGCAGACTGTGCAAAGAAGCCCCTGAGACCATCTAGCACATAATAGCAGGGTGTTAGATGCAGGCAGGTACAGCATTCTTGGAACACTGTGCCACAAAATGAATGTCATGCTGAACACAACATGCGAAGTATGTTGCCAATAAATCCCTGCTGGGGCAGTATATGTTCCATATGACTGTATAAATATAATGGCCAGAGCTGTATATGGTTGGACTGATTACATGGATATTTGTGACAAAGCGGGCGACAACGATGGGCCGGAGCCGCTAACATCTTCAGGTGTGTTAACAGAGAAACTGCTACCACATAAAACAGTACAATCGAGTGAAAATCCAAGAGCTGTGTCTGAGGATTATTCTTTTGTCCTAGAGCTGCTCCTACATGAACTTTACACCACTGGATTACCTTTTTACTTTTTTTTTCCCTCTCTGTGAATGGATTATCGCATGGGTTTTTTCTTTCTTTCCTCCCCACTGGATATAAACATCACGAACCTGAAGAAAGCCATGAGATTGAGCCTGTTTATTTTTGTTTTGTTTGTGCACAATACATTGCTGGGACAGAGATGTCAACTTATTTAAGTTGGACTCTAAATTAGTTTATGGACTGAGATCTTTGTAAATATGTATATATGGTGATTGGTGTGTAATGTATGAACTGCTTGGGGTGGTGATGGGTTTAATTGGTATTACACAGAAACAAACTTAAAGTGAGACTGCTGAGTTGTTTGTTTTTTTTCATTTAATGTTTGTTTTTGCTCACTTATTTAAGCAGTTTAAGATTTTTATTGCTTAAGCGTACTCTCCCTCTGCTGGAGTGCAGAGGAAGTTGTAACAACACCATAACCAAGTAGCAGGAATAGTGTACAGGAACATCTGTGCCCAGTATGGGTTGGAGGTCCCGAAGTCCACATAGGAGAGACCCCCAAGGACTGTAAAGAATGAAAGAGCTAAGATCCTGTGGTGCTTCCAAATCCAGACTGATAAACCAAATCCAAATCCAGGCTGATAAACCACCACCATAATGTCAGGCCTATCAGCCTGACATTATGGTGGTGGCAGTGGTGAAGCTCCGGAAGTACCAAGAGCTGAAAGAGGAGATAGAGAAGATCTGGAGGGTAAAGGCAAGAGTAGTGCCAGTGGTGACTGAAGCTCTCGGGGCTGTAACCTCCAGACTGAGGGAGTGGCTCCACTAAATCCTGGGAACAACATCATAGATCTCTGTCCAGAAGAACACAGTCTTAGAAACAGCTAAGATCCTGCAGAAGCCCCGAGCTCCCGAGCATCTGAAGGTGGAACCATCCAGGAGAATGAGAGTTTATATCTGAATGTTTCCATTTACAGTCCAACCACTGAAATAAGAGTGTTGACAGACGCTTTGGTGGCTGATGTGTTTCTGATGAGTTAAAAGCACGTTACTGTCTGATCTAAGATACTTTTATTTTATTTATTTTTATTTGCTGTTTCACCAACATTTAATTTAAAACTGTTCTTTGGAGTTTAAACAAATGTTTGTAACTGATTTCAATAAATTGCAAGTTTAAAAAGACATGGAAATTAATTTTTTTGTATCGAAAAAAAATCTAACTGTGACTCTAAAGTATTGAACCAAACAATTTTGCGTATCGTTGCACCGCTGATACATATACACACACACACAAACACATGTATATTGCTACACCAGTTACTTTAAGCTGCAGGGTGGTTTAGCGCCTTTATCCAGGGGGTTTGAGAGATGCAGGAAGACCATCAGGCAGGCATCTGGTGCAAAGCAGCACAATAGGGCAAGTGAAAAAAAAAAATTTAATGAGAAAAAGCTTTGATGGGGTTGATGGTGAATGCTGCAAAGTCGACCAGCAAATGCCAAGCAGCAACAAAATATGATCTGGAGCAACGTAGCACACAGCGACAGCGAGTCCAGAGAAGGCCGGTATGAGCAGAGGGTGTGTGAGTTTGTGACTGAGAACAGAAGTGAAGGATTGTCCACCACTGGAACCATTAGGCTACTCATCTGGAAGCCTTGGAAAGTCACCAGATTTCTGAGTTTAAAGGTTGACTTCAAAGAGGGTCACACCTGTAGCAGATGGATGTTGCAGACTGCATTTTTAGCTCATGTTTTTTATGTATTTTTTATCTAATCTTATTTTTCAATATACCTCCCAAGTGGACCTTCTTATTTTGGTGTATTAATTGCTGTGTAAAGGCTTGTGTGAACGTGTTGGCCATCACCACCACTTGCTGCAAATGAATTGCCCTTCGGGGAGCTAATAAAGTGAACTGAACTGAACTGAACTGAACTGTGGTACGGGACGAGGCCTCAGCAGTGGCGGATCCAGGATTCTTATTCAGTCTCCGTAAGCCTGCACACAGATGCATCGGCATCCAACAGTCACACCTTGATCACTTTATGTAATTAAATACATAATAAATAAGTAGATAAGGCTTTGAGGATAATTTTGTATTTGTTTCAAATATGCATAGGTGAAATACTAAACACAGACTGGTGCTGCCTCAGCCAGTTCTGGCCCTCAGACTGGGACCAAGCTGCTCCTTTAATCACTATGCCATTCAGTAATTGAAATATTCAAATAAATACCTCATACTGAACTCCTCATTTGGTGCACATATGATTTTTTTTCTTTCTTTAACTTGCAAAAAATTTAATTAACCAGTTTAATAATGGCCAGTCAGTTTGACAAACAGCAACAACATTTTGTCCCTTTTTGAAGTATTATATTTTCATGGAAATCACATTAATCCAAAAGGGATTTCACTGACAATCACGTAGACACAAATGTTTGGTATCAAGTTGCTATCACATGCGTTCCCTACCAATATTCCTAAAAACATTCCACTTCAGGAATATCTTTTCCTTGTCCTTTAGACCTTAAAGTAACCAGACTTAAAAAAAACAAATGATTGCTAAAGCGTCATATTGCCTTTGAACTGATGTCCTTCTTCCCACGTAGCGCTGTTCCCGGTGGTTGAGAAGCTGACAGATCAAGGCCAGCCTGTGGTGACGTGGCAAATTAAGATACATTGCTTTTCCCGAGATGATGAAATCAGGACATCAGAAGAAAAAATCTCTGCTGCTCTTAACACGTAAACATCTATACGTGCTTCCTTCAGCAGGGGCCAACCTGAAAAACCTCTGAGGATCTTTTTCTTTTTGCATCCACAAATTTATACGCAATTGTGAATGCACATAAAGAGGGACTTCAATGTTTCTATTTTTTTTGCTGTAAGAACTCTTGTAGACAGCAAGTTCATGGGATGCCATAAATTACTGCGTCCCATTGTTAAAACAGGGATGGAGAATATTCCCAGGCAGGGTCTGACTGTTTGTTCACCCCTAACCCTCTCTCACTGGTCTCTGTGAGCTCGCATACAAATTAAATTTTCTTTCTACCCTACCTTTCTCCTGTCCTGACAGGCTAATAAAACACATGTGGGCAGCAGCACCGTATCTGAAAACTATATCCACAACCTGTAAGCGAAGGAGCAAAAAAACAGCTGTGTGAGTGTCCCTTCATGATCTTACTGCTTTCTGATTTATCAGTTTACTCAAAAATTCCACTAAAACAATGACCTTCTTGAAAATAGGAATAATAATGTAGGCTTTTCTCTTATACTTTACAAAGGGAATCATACTTGGACTCAAGTCTTTCAGCCTTCAAATGAAAAAAAAAAAGTATTTTTCTTTAAGATTTAAGAAAAGTGTAGATTGATAGGGGAGGAGAAAAGTTTAAATCATTCATAGACAAAGCATGTGAAAAATTATTTTTAAATATTTGTAAAGCGTGTTATTTGGAGAGGAATCCATATGATGTCGGAGCTCCAGGATATGTTCAATGCTGAATATAAATAGCAACTCTGTTTACACGAAAAGTTCATCAACAGCTTTCATCTGCACTCAATCTGTTCGACTGATTCTCAGTAAAACCATGTTTCCATATGTATTCTATTTATTCTGTACTTGTTATTAATGTGTACAGAAAAGTAAAGCAAAGCATCCTGACAGTAAATGCAGGATACAAGTATTGTCAACACTCTAAAGGCTCAACGGACGCAGAAAGCTTTGCTTCTTCACTTCTGAAGAGCCATTGACGCGGATCTGGCATCACAGGGAGAAACAACAGAACGGGAAGAAAGGTGAAAAGCTGTACACGAGAGTAAATAGTCCCTGAGCTGAACAATATTTGACGATTTGATGTTTGATTCCTTAATGTTCTTTTATGATCGTGATAACTGAGACAGAAGCTGTGTGTGAAGATAAAAGTGCCACCTCAAACATTTCTTTTTCCTTATTTCCTGTCTTTTCCTGCTGTGGTGATAAAACCGCCAACCTTCTTTAGAAGTCCTGTCTAAAGCACCCAATCATGTCACCATGGCAACCATTCACTCGCAGTTATATGCCTTGCAATCTCTCCATTTCTCCTTCCACATCTCCGTGCTCTCTTTCGCTTTAATTCTCCCTCATTCACTCTCCTCCGCACTGCAAACTTTTCAGACCAAAATGTTGGGTGACTTTTTGTTTCCAATTAAATTAGGTCATTTAAACATGTATAAGAATGAGTGGAAACTGGTGAAGACCAGCATGAAGCATAAAACACCCAAACAAGCTCAAGACGTGTCCTGGAATCCACAATTCATTTCCAAAACCTTTAAATGGAGATTCCTGGAAAACTCGGCAAAACAAAAGATGGATTATAATGATGGTAAATCATGAAAACAACGATTAGAATTATATAATAAACTACTCTCAAATTCCAAAATTAACAAACATGCTCATTATATTTCTTTCTAATCCACGTTTCCAGAGGAAAGTAGATCATGGGTGCACGGGGTGAAGGGTTATCTTCACTAACTGTGCAGTCATTTAAAGTTTTCTGCCACATTCTCGACAAAAGCAGCGACTGTTGCCCGTCCATCTCAGTGGCTCACACCCACCGTGGTCAAGCAGGGTACAACAGGCGGAGACGTACACCTGCGCAACCAATCAAAATGAGGCGCACGAAGCATCCGTCCAGGATGATGACCGCGCTGAAAGAAGACATTGAGCCTGTCGCTATGGAAAAAGAGCTGCTTCACAAGCTTTAATTCTCCAGACTTCTCCCTGGACTGAAGGAGCTCATGCACCCACATCCCCCTTCTTTCTTCCTTCTTCTCACCTTTTTCCTCACAGGCAGAGCAAACGCTAGTTGCTGGTTATAACCAGAGGTTTCCCTTTATTTCTCATTCTCACTATGAATGTAAAATACCTTATTTTAATGGCCCAAAATGAAACTCACCACATATCACCTTCTTACTAGAAACCGACTCCAGATTGACAAACGCAGCGTAAAGCTAAAAATGAAAGGATTTATGTACATGAGTGAAGTCTGATTGATTGTAGACTGGGAGCACTTTTAGGAAGCTAGTTAAACAGCATAAGGCATGCTCACAGACCACCACAGACAGATATGACAGCATAAGGCATGCTCACAGACCACCACAGACAGATATGACAGCATAAGGCATGCTCACAGACCACCACAGAAAAAGATGGAGATGTGCACATCATCCCGAGACCTTCATCTCATGAATCCAGTCAAGCAAGTAAGCACTCTGCTTTTGAAATACATCTGGTGTGCCCTGAGGTTGGACCAAGAAAAAAAAAAAAAAAGCAAAGAAATGTCCTTATATAACAGCTATATCGGAAAAGTCAGTGGCACGCCTGGCATCCATACGGAAAGGTGCGTGGGTCAACGGTAAACTTGAAGATTGAATTTTAGGGGGGGGGTCGTACAACATCATGGACATTTACGGTGTATTTGCTTCCTCGTGTGAAAGTTTGTCGGCCAGCTCCATTCACAGCATCTCTTTGTGCTTGTTTCTTTTCTCCTGTTTTGTTTTCTTCTCAAGGAAACATGCGTTTTACAAACTATTTCAAATTCTTAAGTTGCATGCCAGTCCAGGTCAAATGAAAGCACTCACAGATAATAATTCAATAAGTTGGAGGCATTTTGCAAAGAGCTTTGGCTGCATTAGGGACTTGTTTCATGGCCACGTTGGGCAGGACACATCAAGCCAATATTATTTTGCACACGTTCTCAGGTTTACAGAGGAGGGTGCCGCTGCTTGCATCTAAGCGCAACCACAATGACACCATCGGTGTGTGGGTGTGTGTCAGCATATTAAGTCAATTTAATCAACCCACTGGCATTTTAAGCAACACGAACTGAATCTTAAATATTCACAATGCCCAAACTGGAAAAAAAACAAAAACAGGATCAAACTCATCACTACATTTTGAATAAATTTAAGAAAATAAAACTTTTGACTAATTAAGCCGAGCAGTATTGAAATGATCAAAAGCTGTATAACAGAGACCCGTGCGTTCCTCTTTACTCTCCACTCCCACAGTAGAACAACCTTGTTACTAACTTCCCGTCACGTTGCTGCAATAAAGTCAGTCATTCATTAATTTATTTATTCATTCACTCTCCAATTTTGGGTAGACAGTCTGTAATGCATATTTAAAATTGGTTTACAGGTATTTGAAGTGATAAAAGTTACAGCATTAAGCTCTTGGGTGACAGTTTTTGCAATGTATCAAATCAAAAAACAAAACAAAACAATTCTGAATTGAATCGGATAGTGTGGCTTTTATTTTGAAAGATATGCATGCATGCCATTATGTAACAGCAGACCAGAATGATATGAAGACTGAATAAAGTGGATTAGAGGAAACAATATGTGACTCTGACTGATGCTTAATCCCACAAAACAAAATCTTGGCAACACAATGTTCCATTAAACTGATCAAATAAAAGTAGTAAAAGAATATATACATATAATCTTTGCCATACACTTTAACAATGCCAAGCACAAAAAATTAAATATAATACACAGTTTATGAAAGATTAAATCTTATTGAGAAGTACAACTGCGATGCTTGATTGATTGTCTTATATGTCTCACTGAGGTGGTCTCCCTGGGAAAGGCGACCAGATTTCTTTTAATGTATTATTTATCATTATCATTATTATTATTATTATTATGATTATTATTATTATTATACTTCCTGAGATTTTAAACCAATCAACTGAGAAAAAAAAAACAGTGACTGATGATAATTTGTAGAATGAAATGTTGAGTTCCACCTTGATCGATTACAGCTGTGAAATAATTTCTTATTAGCTTTCATTTACAATATTACATAGATAATGTAATTCACACCATTACATGCATAATTTAGCAGCATAAACATAAGTGACATGATTTAAATACGGCGTTGGTTCAAACTGAAAAAGAATGAAATTCATGAGGTTTGAGTCATGTGGAAATGTGGTGTTAGCATAGCTCTCCGTCACAGTTCCTCCTTGATTCTCTTTCCTGAGAGCACTATGATTGTTGTCTTCTGCAGGAAAGTAAAAAGAAATATCCCTGGACAAGAATATGATGCACTACAACTAAACAGTTCTCCAATCCACAGTTGATACAGATGTCTCACACTTGCATGCTTCAGATCATCAAACAAAATTTATTATCAGACAAAGACAACCTCAGGAAATACAAAGAATATTTTGGTTTCATTTATTTATCTTGAACAAAATAAAAAGAACAAAAAAGTACATGATAAACAGAGTGACAAGTGTTGTTGTTGTTGTTTTTTGTGTTTTTTTTAAATGATGATTTTATTTAATAGGTTGATTGGCGTGTGATGGTTGATGTTTGGCGGAGGCAGATTACACTTCCAGCAAAGGTGATTGGGCCCAAAGATTCAGAATAGCACAGCTGTTCTTGTAAAATAACTGATAAAATGTTAGAAAACTCAAATTTAGTCATCCTTGACAGATAGAAAAACTTTATTTATTCGATTATTGAATTTCATCAGACTTCCAGGAACAGAAACTAACCATTTCTCATGTAACCTCTTGTACAATATCTTGTTTCAAAACATTTACAGGCCATTTGTAAATGTGCTTTCATGTCCAGTTAAGAATACAGGCAGGCTTTTATCCATCTAGTCGTCCTTTCGGACACTCGGCTTTACATAGATTTTATACTCGCATGCGTACGTCATATATAATGTGGTAGTTTTGTTGCATTACTGTTACAATCGTAGAGCCGCAGCACTACCCGTTCTCCTCGACCTGTCTCCTGCATGTTAATCCTCTCCCGCCCACAGCAACAGCAAGGTGATATAAGCTGTGACTGAACCATCCAGAGCTGGCAGAACGACTCTTGTCCAATCAAATGACGTGATTGGAAACAACCGTCGTATATGGCTTTAATTCAGTTCTACTTTGTAATTGGCATACTTATAAATAAAAAATAGAGAAGCAAGTAACTGGAATTCATAAAGTGACTCGTGAAAATGTAATGTCCAACTGTCAAAATAAATACTATATTATCCAATATAACAATAATAAGAAAATAAATTAAATTAAATTAAAATTACCTCAATTTAATGAACAACAATAAGAAAGCACCTAAAGGGATGTGATTTCTCGCCCTGCTTCATTGCATATGAATTTATTGGACTTAATCTTTTCGAGTATAAATTCTGTTGAGGTAAAGATCACATCTTAATTTTCTTTTTCCATTTACTTGATGTCCGCTCTTATAGCTCCAGCAAAGAGGAGGCTGCAGGAAGCAGAGAGGATGCGGTGAAGGTGAGAACCACGTATGAGCTACTGCTATCAGAACCTATTGATGAAAGGGGCAAAAGGAACGGGAACACAACTTGGTAAAATTATTTTTAGTCGTCTTTACATATACTAGGGCTGGTTATCATTTAAAAATGCCTTACATGGATACCAAAACCAATACTTTATCTTGAATACCTGAATGATAATTTATTCATAACCAATGTAATAAAATTTCCACACAAAGAAAGATATATTAACCATTCATGGTAGGAAGCTTTAAGCAGTTTCACAAGACATATGACAGAATGTGATTTAACATAGGTTTATGTCCTATTAGGCATCAATATTTCACGACTCTTACAGACTAGTTTAAGTTTTTAATGCAGGGAACTGAACTCGGAGACAAGTTGTCAGTTCTTCCCACCTGCTTCTGCTGCTTCAGTTATTTTCCAGCGGGGTCTCTCTCCTGACATGTAGGAATATTAATTTTTGAACACTCATTTTAAAATTGTCAACAAAATAAAAGTCATTCAACAAGACAGAGCCCCAACCCCCCAGTCTCAACAGTCTAAAAAAAAAACAACAAAAAAAAACCCTCAAGCCCAGTCCTGGTTTTACCTCTGACCACAAAGAGTGAAGTCTTTGCTGAGGTTCACAACAACAGACGTTTACAACATTTACACAACAGCAGCTGGCAGAACCACAGCCAGATGGTAAAGAGCCAGATTTATGGGATTAAAAACTCAAAAAGCGGTTCAATAGCTTCCACCACCATGACAAGGAGAGATGTACTGTTAGCTAAGAAAACACACACCACCATTCAGCAATGCCTTCCATTCACTTTGAACGAGGTGACGTCAAACGTGGCCGAACCGAACTGTGGCCTCCGTCTTTCCGTTAGCAGCGTAGCTTCCATCAAAAGTTTTCCACACCATACTGTGAGTGTCAGCCAATTAAATTGCAGCTGTACAATTAGCACTAGCCAATGAAAATACACATGGGGGAGGGGATTTCGAGGGACATGCTGAATCTGTATAGTGGGCAGGATGGAATTTGATTGGATGTTTATGATTATGACGAAGCATCCTCAACAGTGATGCTAGTTGCTGCCACACTCCCACTTCCTGAACTGAAAAGAGGTAATGCATTATTTTTTCTTTACTCAATGGTAGCAATTTGGCAGATACAAAACTAATAATAATAATAATATTAAGGCAACTTAAGATTTTTGTGTAAAACTGCCAGAATATCAGCCTTTCACAGAAATTAAAGAAATTCTAAAATGGGAGCTGTGGTAAAGGCCTGTAGCCAAAAATATCTTGAGGACTTATTTACATCACGGAGCTGTTGCACAGTTGTCTGTGTTCCTAAATTATGACAGATGCTGCAGAGTTATTTGAATTTGGAAATACAGTTTTATATTCTGTGAATTCTGGTTCCAAGTGCACTGCTGCTAAACAATTTGTTAATGTACTGTAAAAAAAAATAAAATAAAATCACCTGCAGTTTACGCTGTTGAAAACAGTTAAAAGATGCTTTAAACACACAAAGCCTGAGTACTGTACTTGTCACTGAATGGGATGAAATACAAGAAACACATGTGGGCCAGTCTCAGGCTTTTAACTGCCACCTACCATACCAGACCATCTTCTTCCGCTTATCTGGAGACGGGTGGCAGGGGGCAGCAGCCTACACGGGAAGCCCAGGGTTTTTCCTAGGATGCATTGGAAAGGGATGCATTGCATAAAATGCATCCTAGTAAATGGAATGTATGTAATCGTGTTTTTTTTTTCGTTTTTGTTTGTTGTTTTGTTTTTTTCGTTGGGATCTCAGAAAAACCCACTTTTAAAAAAACAAAAACAAACCTTGACAGCAGAACTTCGCTAATTTCAGCTGTAGAACCAATGACAGTGGGCCTCACCTACGCTTTGGAAAATCACTTTCTTCAGCAGGAAAATCCAATTAATAAATGGGTTGTGTGCGTACCGAGCTAAGCAATGTGTCCGTGACACCATACATGAACATAATTAGATGTCTTTATACCATATTAGTTATGGCAGGAGTTTCTGGGGGCGGTGTTAATTGCTCTTATCCCATTGTTTCACCCCAGAGTCTTATCTAACGCAGAAATGTATTCTCAGTAATAAAACCCTAAGTTATTAAGGTGAGCTGTGGAGCTCCTCTCGCCAGTAATTGACAATTATGGGGGTTTTTTTCCAACAACACGACAACATGGAAGTGATCCCTCTTGTTCACATGGAGATGGTGATGTAGAGCCTAAAAAGGTAAAAGTGGTGTTGGTAGACTCACAATATTTTCTAATGAAAGGAACATTGAGACTTACTTTATTTCAAAAATCTTTTTAAGGAGTAAAAACTGGCCCCAGGCTTGAATTCAGGCATGCGTGACTTATATGGCAGGTTTGAATTCCAGCTACAAGGCTACTAGGTTTAAATTCACTGTTTGCTTGTTCAACGTGATACAACTGCAAAAGGATTTAAAATCAATGTCAAAAATAGAGGGTTTATATACCTGCTTTTTCTGTGACAACATCCCTTTCAGCCTAAATCAGCAAAATTATCTTAAAACTGCTTTTTTGTTTCCAAACTGTAATCCATGTAAGTGGTTTGAACTTTTTTTTAAGCTTGTGTTCAAGGACACAACCACTAGCAGACATTTGTCAGAGATTTGAAATCTGACCCATTACAGTGGCCACACTACTCCACTAGGTTTAATTCAGCTAAATTGGCCACATATTTGAAGTAGCCTGAATAAAGCAAATATTTGCACGGCATGCACAATAAAACAACATTAGCAAAGGAGATGACATACACTAACTACAGTATACTGCTGATGTCATTGGCACAAACGTTTGCTTGCTATGGAAGGGATCTGAAGCGTACAAACCCATTTATTGTTCCAGGAAGCTGATTTGAAAGCAAATTACGCAGATTCCCCTTCAAGCTTTCAAGCCCAGATGTTCAAATCACTGACAAAGAAAATGCAGCTTTAGACTTGCACGGAGGGTGACTTTTATTTACCGTGTCTCTCACACAATTTATGACACCTAACCAAAAGGTTAAATTTCTAATAACCCTGCTGGACTTCAGGCCTGCAGCTGGAATTATCCACCAGCCGCAGAATGTCTCCTTTTCAAACTGCTTTTCAGGTTTCACAAAGCTGCGATGGACTGGCGACCTGTCCAGGGTGGACCCCTGCCTTTCTCCCAAAGTGAGCTGGGATAGGCTCCAGCAGACCCCCGTGACCCTGCACAGGACATAGCGGGTATAGATAATGGATGGATGGTTGGGTTTCACAAAGACGAAATTCAACAACATCAACAAAAAAGTTAACTTGGAAGAAAATTAAATCTGCAAAAGGAATCTTTAAGCTGCACCCAGCATCTCATAACTCATTTAAAACCGCATCCCATTTTTAATAATACATTGACTATTCAAGCATACTGATGAGGAAGAGGATGTTAGAGGGACCTGAGTATGATCAGTTATAAGTGTGTATTAAACAGATTGAAGTGTTTATTGTATAAATTTGACCAAAATGTGCTTCAAAGGAATCTTGCTTTACTACCTTTGAAGACAATAACTACGTTGTACATTTGAAAACAGGACATATTTTGCCCGAATATTACAGAAGACATGGCCAACGTGAAGAGAATTTAATTGAATTTATATAATACCAAAAGGAGTTAGAATAAAGTATATAACTGGCCAAAAATTGGAAAAATAATACAAGTAAAGAAGCTGGAATGCATTTCATTCTGAAGAAGTCCTCTCTCTGAACTCAGAGTCATTGAAAGATTAAATATATACATGTTCATACATTATATTCACAAAAACCTGCCATTCTCTGGAAACCCTAGAAATGGTTGTGAGTTAAAATCCCAGCCAATCAGCAGTCACTAAAACACTAAAACATTCAGAGCGGCCCGTCTGGCAGCAAAAACCACGCTCAAAGTCACTTAAAGCCCCTTTCCCTGAACTTCAGCAAGTCACCTCAACCATGTTTACAAGCCTAAACGCATTGAGTTGGCTGATTAGACATTTGTGTCAACAAGCAATCAAACAACTGTACATAGTGGCTGGCGAGTGTTAATGCTAATGAGAAAAGACATCAGCAGCAATCTAGAGAAGCATTGTTGCTGCCCATCAATCTGGTAAGGGTTGTAAGGCCATTCCAAACTATTTGGAGTCCATCATTCTGCAATGAGAATGATTTGGAAAGCTTTCAGGACAGTTGTCAATCTTCCCAGGAAGAAATGTTGCAGCATGGTCACATCAAGGTCAGCCCATGCAATACACAGAGAAAATTGAAGGAAAAAAAAAAAATCCAAAACTACATCTCAGACTCGGCAGGCTACAAAGAATGTGAAATGTTAAAGTTCACGACAGTACAAATGGGAGAGGAAAAAAAGGAAAGAAAATGAATTTAAAAAAAGAAAACGACTGAAAAGGTGTTTCTGGTTTGGAAGGGCTCTTAGGACGAAGCCACTTCACACTGAACAGAACATGACACATGAACAGTTTGAAAGTTGCATCTGAACAAAGAAAAATACATCTTGAAAAATGTCAGTTGAGACAAAAATCAAGATCTTTGACCATGACACACACAAATCACGACAAAGGCCTCATACCAGCGGTGTACAGCGGTGGAGGAGCGATCAGTTGCACTATAAAACTCCTCCATATCCCAAAATTTTCTCGAGTCGAATGTAAAGCCATATTTCTGACAGCTGAAGCTTGGCAGAAACTGAAACATCAGAAAAATTAAATGACTGGGAAAGAAAAGAATCAAGGTGTTGCGATGGCCCTGTCATCGTTCTGACTGAAATGCTGTGGAGTAACTTCAAGACAGCTATGCAAAAACAATTACTTGCAAATTAACCAAATGAATGTGACAAAGGACATTTGGCCATATTGTTCCACATCAACGTGAGAGACTCATAACTTCAAGAAGAAAGCAATTTCTTCACGTCATTGCTACTAATTCAGCAGTTCTGCTCAATGACACTGCACTATGTCACATGCTGTAATCTAATATCGAGACCTGGAAGGGACTAGAACTTTTTTTTTTTGTTGCAATTTTCTGATAAGCAAGCCTCATGTAAGTGTGATGAAAAGAATATGTTCAGAGAAACATATCATACTATTCAGAATGAGGCTGTGGCAAGCACAATACTAAAATAAGGCTTGTGTGAGCCAAGGGTACCTCGATTCCCAAACGTCTTACACTCAAGTACCATTCAGCAAGCATCTTATCACGCAAGTTTTAATGTAATTGCTGCTTTTTATCAACACAGCTACAGACTGATATTCAAATAGCTTTTGTTTCCTAAGAAGACATGAATACAAAAGCTTTGAATATTAATCTCCAGCACCGGGGATCCCTTTAACCTATAGTAAATTAAATGTTCTCTAAATTAGGCTTTTAAAGTAACTGTTGAAACGATTCAGCTGTTGTGGTACCAACGGTACATAAACTCAGTAAAACCATATACATTCTTCAATACCATTGATATAGGACTATTCCCCATATCCATGTCTCCTATGAAAAAAAAAAAAGAAAAAGAAAACAGAATGACATCATCTAGACTATGGTACGAACAGGGTCAATCAATAGTGGCATCAGGCTCTCCAGAGCTGTGAATGTTCTCTACTGAGTGATAAAAGAGACACATTTCATACTCTAACAAGGGACTTGTTAGCCAGGACTGCTTTCAGCTGTCATGAAGTCACATTTTGCAGCCATTTTTTTTTTTTTTAGATGATGTGAAAAATGTCTCGAAAAGACACGCCAGTACAACTTGGAAACAACCCTCCCATTACATACTGTAATGAAATAAAACAACATGAAACAGCAATAATTTACAGTTTGTTTGTGCAACGCAAGTCTCGTCTGACAGAGAGAGAAAAGAGAGCAAATCTGAGCCTGGAACAATAGCAGGTGCATGGACTGTCATTTTTCCTTATCCACCCAGTAAGCACTCCGCTGTCACTCTCACTTTCCTCAGACCCTCAAACTGCTGGTTATTTTTAAAAAGAAAAGATCATTTAGATTGTCATGCAACTAAACAGCCAAAATATTTCTGTGAATGATAAAATGTTGGGACAGTGGGTGATCTCAATTTGAAAAAAGGAAGATGTTATTCCTTCTGGCTTTAATTGTGTTTTGTTTAGTTGTGTTAGGTTTCTTTTGATTTCTATGTTCTGAGTTTAGCTTGCTTGCTTTATTTTCTGTTTTACTGTCTGTGTTTAAGAATATTTGACTTGTGTATTTCTTTTTCACATACTGGTCTGTTCTGTCTTATTCCCACCTGTATTTTATAGCTCCTAAGCATGTGCATGTATAGTCCTGTGTCTCCTTCATTTGTCAGTTCGTCTGCGCACAACCAGCCTGCTTTTCTGTCTGTCGCCCTCAGCTCTGTTTTCCCTGTGGTGTGTTTTCCTTCCTGGTCTTGTCACTGTTCTTTACACCATTTTATTTCCCTCGTCTGTTCTTGTTTGGATTCTTGTTTGGTTTTCTTGTATATTGGATTTTTGGATTCTTTGCTTTTGTTTTATGCATCCCCTTTTTGTTGATCAAAAATTCTTGAATTCCTTATACCCCTGCCAGCCATCTCCTACATTTGGGTCCTTTATTCAAACCACATATAACGTAATGTGCTAGTCTCCATGTGGACAAATATTTGCTGGAAAAACTGTTTGCCCTTCCAGAAACGGCAAACATAAAAACTCATAAAACTCAACAACATGACACATACTGTAAGCTCTCTATAGACACTGATCAACCTTAGTGCACCTGCCTGCAGAATTTGAAATAAAGGGGACAACTCCATCTAACCACATAAAGAAAGAGACAACATGTAGCTATGGGTTTGTGGTTTTCATTTAATCTCTTGAAAAAGTTAAAGTAAAAATATGTCTCCTGTCAGAAACAGTGCATGCGCAGTTCAGTGGAAGTGACACAGATGTGATAAATGCATCGATAGAAACACAACTAAACATAATTATCCATTATAACTGCACTAAAACTGAAAAACTGTTTTTAACATTTTTAGCAAGACTAGAGCATTATCACAATAAAAGAAAAGGACATAACTTTTGCAAAGATCTAAGACCTCAGTGAGTGTATTTGGGCCTCAGTTTGTTCACAGAGGCTTCATACTTTGAACGGTTTGCTCCCTCTAAACAGCTACCTGTCACTCTGAATATTAGAACAACTGATGCCCACGAAGCAAGAGAAAGAATATAATATTAAGTTTCAAATAGCTTTTTCTTTAACTTTAATAAATGTAGATGCACCTTGCAAGGTATCTGCCTCACACAGTATAAATCCTGTTAAGTGAAAATATGTTTGAATAGATAAGGATCAATTTAATATATTTTGTGACATAAAAGGAAAAAAGTAGAAGGTCACATTCTAAGGTATGTTTCTAAAAGACTGACACATCATATGATGGAGGACGTTTAAAAATATGTTTATTATGAATGTGATAAAGTCAGCTGGCCTTTTTGGGGATTTTAATGATTCAGGATTATGTTAGTACACGATCCATAAGCTCCTGACTTGCAAGCCACAGAGTCCTCGGTTTCCCTGACCTAACAGAGCTAGCTTTGTGCCAGGTGCATTTAGTACAGATGAAGAGATGGGACCTCTACGATGCCTCTGTAACAGCAAACATAGTTGGATGTGCTACTTACCGCAGACAGGATTGTTTATTTAAAGTTGCAATTGAGCTCCAGGTGAGATATGGAGCCCTGGAAAGTGTGAGGCTGATAGAAATAGCATTTCAATGTGAGCGGTTGCATCTATGTCTCGACTTAACTGCCACAGCACTGATGTATGAGAGTGAGGGGCTGATGGTGGCGGAGGACTGAGACATGTCACTTGACAGAGGCAGGAACCGTGGACCATAAGTAATCTTTTCTAATTTAGTAACGTGTCTTTCATTTCTCCTCGATTTAACTTCCCTCTCTTGCTCTGAAATTTCTGTGAACGTCAAATATAGCATTGCCTTTTTGCACTGTGTGTGATATAACCCCTATAAAAACTACCTTTATTTGCATGTGTTCAATTTTTTTGTTTGTTTGTTTTCAATGGATTTGCTAAGCTTGAAATGTTGTTTCAAAATAGTTTTTAATTGCTAAACATTTTGCTCTCGCAGCCTGGAGACCAATCAGCCACAACCGGTTGTTTGAAAAGCTCACAATTAAATCAAAATACTAGATATTTACAACCAATTCCAAAAACGTTGGAATGCTGAGTTAACATAAATAAAAACACAATCCAATCATTTGAAAATCTCATGAATCCATATTTACTCCCAGTTGAACTTAAAGAACATATCAGATGTTGAAACAAAGATATTTTTACCATTTTATGGAAAAATATTAGCTTGTTTCTTTCAGGGAAAGCCTTGTGTATTTCAGCAAGACAATACTGCATCCATCACAGCAGCATGGCTTCACAAGAGAAGAGTTCAGGTGCTGAACTGGCCTGCCTGCAGTCCAGACCTTTCAACATTAGAAAACATTCGGCACATCATAAGATGGAAAAGCCAGTAATGAAGACCCAGGGCTGCTGAACAGCCAGAATCCTGCATCTGACAGCTGTAATTGTTGTTATGGTTTTTCTGCTGGTTGCTAACTTGTGTCTATTCACAAATGACAGTAACAATTATCACACTAAATCCAGAAACACTAAAGAACTAAAAAAGCATTTGCTGTATAATTGTGAGTCACTGAGTGTGTTCAGGTTCTGCTACTTGCAGGAGCAGCTCCTGACTCCTCGCTGCAGCAGGAGCTCAAACTGTGCAGAGAACGCAATAGAGGAGATTCAGCACCATGGACAGCGGCCAAACTCACTACTCAATCCACCTAAAACTGACCTTGGTAGACTTCCAAAACTTTTTTTTTTCTCCTTCTTTAATATAACCAGAAAATTCACGTGGGAAAATTAAAACAAAGAAAAGCAATTTATGTAGATGAGCACCATGAGACAGTGACATCAAGCAACCGCAACTTTCACTGAAGTGAGAAAAGTTTGACTGCGCATGTGCTAGTGTGTCAATTAGCAAGTTGCTCCCCACACCTGTTAGTTCACCAAAACATGTGGAATCTGGCAGGACAATGTTAATGAACTGGTATACAGGTCATGAAACTGATCCCGACGTTACTAATTTATTCATTATGGCGTACAGCTAAATAAAAAGAAAACAACAACAATATACCTTCCAATAGTAGCATGCTATGAGGCCTAACATTGCAATAAGAAGTGCTAAGTGTCGGTCTTATAAATGACAGGATGACTGTTATTACGTTTAAAATCAGGTGTTTTGGATGGTTGAACGTTTTGGTTTCGCTACCGTCAATATAGTCAATAAAACTGCAACCATTGTCTGTAGCCTGGCCTAAGCTAATGGACAGATGTTCTGTGTAACTATAACGACTAGAGCGGGCTTTTAAGACGCTTAATTAGCGGTGATGAACCACACTGACAGCCTTGTTTCCAACACTTACCTAGGACAAAGAAGGGGAGCTCAGTGTTTTCCAGGTCGTCCACCACCACGACGTCTCCGGGAAAATCGTTCCTGACGGAGAAGAGCAGCTTGGGCTCGGAGGCCGACGGACTGTGCATGATGCTCAGGTCGTTCTCCCTCAGAAACGGCAGTGCCGACACGGTGACGCTCTTCATCTTGCAGTCGGTGTCCTGGCCCTGGTCCTCGTCGCCGGTGAGGCACCGGACACGAGACGTTTGGAGGGCCAGGAGAAGCCACGCCAGACCCAGAAGCCGCAGCAGCGGTGTCGCTTCCATGTTGCTGCTCGCCATCTCCGTCGCCCCTTCTCCGCTCCTCTCCTCGCAGCCCGGCGGATGAGAGGAGAGCTGAGTGAGCGAGAGCGACTGTGGTACACCGGCGGGCGCTCACAGTGTAGAGAAACAAGCGCCTCTTGTTTCTCCCCAACGATCAGTCACATGATTTTTGTGAAAGCATTGACTGCGTGGCTGTTTGGCTGTGCTTAAATGATGATGACCCCCTTTACTGTAATTGATCGATAAACTGTCTAAATAGCTCTGTAATGGCTCACTATAGATTACTAACAGCAAATGCACCCAAAGTGCCCCGAGGGTCCCATTAGCAAAAACTTCATTATTTTTCATTTAACTGTTTTGTTTCCTCTCATCCAGATTTGCATATCATCTCCAAGAGATAGCACTGATCGTCTTCAACGGCTTATATGTGTGCACAATTTACTATTTTACAGTTTACTACTCACTGTAGGCTACTGTTAATGAAAGTTGCAGATATATATAGTTGTGACAAAATCTTGTTTTTTTTGTGTGTAAACATATCTTAAACACTGAGGGATTTTGTATTAAGACAAACAATAACACAATTTTGTTGACCATATCATTGTTTATTTCACAAAAATTAAACTATAAAATGCGGCTAATACTAAGTATGCCCATTATTCAGCAGTTTGTAAGTACAGCGTTACCAACAATACATTGGAGTTTTCATCTTGTGTTTGATTTTATTAGCATTTCACATCATTGTTGGGTAATGTTAGCCCTTTTTCTTTTTTCTTTTTTTTTGATGATGTTGCTTCAATTTATTAATATTTTGGGCTCTTCATTTCCCAACGTGGACCTGGACATTTACTAGGAAATATGAAAACCTTGAATAATTACTTTTTCAGCCATTCTGATGTAGATACTTGTAAACAAATTTTAGCCATTGGGTGGATCAGCTCATATTTTACATTTAATACTCCAGTATACAGAGGAGTTAACTTCTGCTGTGTTTGGTTTTGGCCAAACATAATTGGGTATAAACCCAAAAAAGGTTTACTTCTCCGTCATCTTTCCACATGACATCATTTGAGGAATCTTGTGCCCTGTTTAGATGGTTATTCAGGCTTTAGAATGAGTACAGTTTGCTGGAACTTCTGAAGACTGGGAGCTGCCCTTAATGCTTTCTATGGCATGGCAACAGTGACCAGTTTTACTTGATGTGGACTGTCTTCATATCATCAGAATTAGATTATAGAAGGTACCAGAGACTCGGCATGAAAATATACTTCACTGCATTCAACATCACTGGGCACTGACTGTGTTGTGTGGATGAAATGTCCATTGTGCTTTGTTTTCCAGTAGCTGCTATTATGCAGCAGCATTGTAGTGTTAATAATGTCAACACCATCCATTAACATGAGCAATGTTTTTATAAATGGGCATCTACTATGTATTCAAATGAACCGTATGGAGTCATGGAGATGAAGTTACATGACAGATTCATACTGAATAAATATGTACATAGATGCATATGCTGCTGAATATAACTATTTTTTGTTGCCATTTCTTGTTGTTTTGCATGCTTAGTTTATTAAATTTTGTATCAATAACCCTCTAGTATTGAATGTTTCTTCGTCAATCCTTTACTGGACCAAGTTTGCCTGTAATTTATCGAGCATCAATGCAGCTTGAAGATTCTAAAATGTTCTTTCAAATCATTATTCAATAGGAGCCTCATTATGAGGGAAGTCATGCACATCGTGTAAGCCACTTCTTTGATTGTTGACTGAAAACATTTATCCAGCTTTTAAAACCTTTTCTTAAATTTCATTCCCTTGTGAATGATTGCATGAGTTGTTGACTTTTAATTTTTCAAAGTGTGTTTTCAGAGTAAAAAGAATTTTTCAACAAAGAAATTGTCTACAAACACAGAGACAAACTCTGTTTAAGTCTCACCGAGACTAACATTTGCAGAGGGCTTTCTGGCTCTAAATCCCTTGACTGCTTTGTTGACCACACAATTGCAATTTGGATTTGGATGCAAAGCCGTAAGAAAAGAAGATTGCATTTTCTGTGTCACTACCGTCCATCCATTTAATATTTAAGCAGCTCTGTG
>JBAMYA010000009.1:8114535-8134253 GCA_037176975.1 Arrhamphus sclerolepis
GGTTAGTACTCGTGCTGCAGCATTCTGGACTAATTGAAGGTTTTTAACAAGGCTGTTTGTACAGCAAGAAAATAATGCATTACAATAATCCAGCCTAGGAGTAACAAAAGCATGGACTAATTTATCTGGATCTTCTTGAGCCAGGATGTTTCTGATTTTCCTGATATTACGTAAATGAAAGAAAGCTGACTTCATGACCTGTTTCACATGAGAGTTAAAGGACAAATCTTCATCAAATATGACACCAAGGTTCCTCACAGTAGAAGTAGAGGCCAAAGTAATGTGATCCAGACTAACTGTACAGCTCATTATTTGGTCAAGCAGCATTTTTAGCAAAGTAAAATCAACAAACACAGCTTTACACTGCTCTGGTCAGCAGGTGCGGCTCAAGGTATCCACGCTCGGAGTTATGATGGCTGACTTCCTAAAACACCATAGGGAAATCATTTATCCATCAGTCATGCATTCCTTTAATGTAAAAGCAATACTGTGTCTTAGTCTTTTTTTTGTAAACCACCTATCCAAGGCAGGTAGATAAATAGGCAGATTATCATAAAAGATCATTGAATTTTGCTCTGAATTAAGTGTGGGAAAGTATTAAGTTTGGTGTGGGATTCATAGCTGGTGGTTAGCTTTAATGTTGTTGGGATTCTAAGAATAACAACAACAACAAATAAAAATAACTGCTGTGAATTTGAGCATGTGTGTGAGTGTGCAGAGATGGACACTAGATAATGAACGTAAGTGCAAAGAGATTGTTAAAAGTGTGTTCATGTGAAAGTGAGGCAGTCAGGCAGAGATGAAATTATCACAGGCACAAATTCTGTGTTACTGCAGACAGTCCAAAGCAGAGAAAATTGTGGGGGAGGGGATGGGGAAGTAGTGGCAGAAGAAAGATAGCCCGCGACAGTTGAGATGCATGAAACGTGAGAGCACGTGGCAGAGAGAAGAAAGGACATACATCAGTAGCTGAGACTAGCAGGTGCGGGGATGGCAGGGCGGGCAGGGCGAGAGCCCGATCAAGAGAAAGATCTCATTCTTTAATCTTGAGACCCTTACTGTTGCCAAACTAGCCACGGTTTGGCCCGCTGTATAGCTTGTTCTGTGATCAGGAGCAAACAGATTCATCTTTTCATTTCGCTCGCCCCTCACCCTCTGCGTGGGCAGCAAAGTTGATTGCAGCCAAGAAAAGGCCTTTGTCATCATGCTGCTGGAGCTTTAACAACTGGTTCGGCTCATGCTGCAGCAGACTTATAACCTTTTTATACCCTCAGCATATGATGTAAACATGCCACTTCAGACAAAATGTGACCAGATTAAGCGAGGCCTTTTAACCCACTGCTGAAAGACTGCAAAGCCCCAAAATGGCATGTCTGTTTGATGTTCATTCTGCTGTTAACCCTCTGCAAAAGTTTGTGCTTATGCACCTCTGTAAAGACAGCAAAGTTGTCTTTGTCATCATGATACTGTTCTCTTTTAACTATGTAAAAGAAAAAAGAAAAAAAACAAACAAAAAACAAATGGGTTGATCGTTGCTGTACAAATGACTCCCAACAGCCCTGCTCATTTGGGCTCTGTAGGTGCTAGATGGGTCAAAACATCTAATATGAAGCAGATAGTGTGACAGTTAATAAATCTACTGTTCGAAAGTCACATCACTGGTCTTATTGCATTGCAACAGCTGTGACAATCATAGCGATCCATGAATAGAGCAGCTTAACAGATGGAAAGGGACTGTATTGTGCGAGCAGTGTGACCTGAACATAACACTGCAAATCTGCAGCCGGAGGCAGATGCCGTGGCTTTGATTTGACTTGTACGAAGATGAAAGAAACCAATGTTCCAAAACTTCCAGCAACTAAATAAGGATGCATCCGAAATAATTTATGGTCTAATTAATCAGAATTTTAAAATAAGAGAAAAGTAAGTTATGACATTTGCACTGGGATGCATTATACATATCAGAAATGAAATACTTGAAAGGTTTTTTTTAAGCCAAAAAAACTAAACAAAACAAAAAACATCTAAAGTGGAGAGAAATAATATCAGAACGAACTGGTTCTCTGCATTATTTTCCCATAAAATGTGATTTGATCTGCATCTTATTCAAAATAACAGACAAACACAGAGAATAAGCTGATAAAACACAAACTATTATGATTTGTGTCTTTACTGAAGACAAACATTAAACATTCAAAGCACAAAAGAACAAGAGGAGGGAAGTCAGGGAACTCATGGACTAAAGATTTGAATAAAGGCTTGTGTCTGAAAACCCGTGACCATGTTTAGTCCGTCTGGAACAGGTTACAAATAAATTTCAGGATCTTTAATCATCCAACAGACCACAGTTACACAAACTGTATATAAGATGATTCAAAAGGCACAATATCTAATCTTCACTGACACAAAGAAGAATTATTAATATTCAATAACTGTCTTGTTGGAGCACCACTTATTAAGGGAGAAATAGAATTAACATTTCTCAGCATCTCACCTGCTCGAGGATGGGGTAACGCAGTTTGGTCTTTCTGGAACTGGAACAGCTATATATGTTTTAACTGAACTTTAAATAAACACCCTAAATATTAATATGAATATGAATGGACAAAAGTACATAATTCTGCATATCATGTTATAAATTAATGAAAATAGCAAAGCTTTAACATGATAATGCAACAAAAAAAGATCATAAAAATACATTCAAGCTACATTATGATAAAATCCCAGCAGCTAAAATAAGTCAACGGTTTTGGACATGAAAAAACTACACTGTCTGTCATGAGGAGTCCAAATCAAAAGAAAAGAAACATAATCATTGGACTGTTGTATATGAGGACCTGATTTGATAAATTCTGGCTAGTCTAAACAGTTTTTAAAGTCCACATCTTCAGCCTGTGGTAGGCAAGTCTGCAGACTGGAGGGGGTTTTATAAGGGCGCTCTCATAAATCTGCTCACTCACAGCTGAAGATGCTACAAACCCTTCTCCTGATAGCAGTATACGTAAAGGTTTTGTGGGAACATGTACACCCAACCGGCCTTCCCCCCCCTGGGTTGCACTCTCTTTTAAGATGTCCACAACGTGACTCTAAAATTGGCTAATTTAGAAAATTTGGTCTTAGATTTCCGTGTTTTAGCACCTTTTAATCTGATCAAATGTGTATTTGGTCAGATGTGGGGAAGGGAGGAAAGTTGTGAGTCTTCTTTTTACAGAAAAAATGGAAAAAATAATAATCTCTGGCTTCTGTCATATTCCACAAAGCTGGTGTTTGACATTTACGCCACCTGCCGCATTCAAATATCCATCAGGAACATTGAATTCATATTACATTCTAATGTTGTAGAAAGACATAGCTGTTTTTTTTTTTTTTTTTTTAAATGTTAGTGACTTAGTCCACAGCTGGAAGGTGACTGAATTCTCATATCTGCAGGTTGTTCTTGATATTTTACAACATTTTTCAACATAAACCAACTTGATTATATTAAAACAAACTGCAAAGAAACTCTGTTTCCTCATTTCATGTAGTTCATTTAAACTTGTTTTTACAGACTTGTCGATCAGCCTCTTCAGCCGGAGACTGCAGCTCATTTACTTATTATTTTGAAACACATATTTATTTCTGCTTTAAAGAGACTCAAATACAGCACATTTTATTCATATAGCACCAACTCAGAGACAGAAACCCAATTATTCCTTTTGAGCAGCCTTGGTCCCAAGTCCTTACAGCTACAGAGCTTTTGACTTCCTAATCTTGTTTTTGGCAAACAAGGAAGGAAGAGCGTTTCAAAGATTCTGAAGCTTTCATCAGACCTAAAATAAGAACACATAAATTCTTATAATCATCACGTCTTATCTTATGTAATTGACTGTATTCATGCTTCAGCATCTACGTCATTTCATACCTCCGGTTTGTTCAAGAACATCTTCTTCAAATACAGACACTTAAGAGACATCATTCGGTTTCTGAATTTTATTATTCTAATATAGTCTTAAAATGAAGAGTTTCTTCACATTGTTGGAACAGATAAGAATAGGATATTTTTCTTACCACTCCAGCAGTTCACATTGTAGGACCTCATTTGAATGACTAAAACATTTTGTGCTTCTATTCCCACCTGAACACCACAAACTACGAACCAGTTATTGGCTGTGAGCACTATTTGGCAGTTTTGAATTGTGATATGTTTTAATCTCGGTGAAGATAGACTAGAACTTTACTCAAACTGCTGAGGCAGAAAAAAAAAACTTTCTTTCTTTGAGACTTTTTTTAAATATCTTTGCAGTGTCAATGTGTCTAGTTGTGCTTGAATAATAATGCATCTATGGCTTCGTGAGCGTGAAACAAATGTAGGTCACAAATTTGAACGGATAATGATGAATAGTTACATGGAGACGACAGATCAGACGGAGGACAGAAGAATCAACATACTGCAAAAGCCCACATGGCTCCAGTTTTCAACAGAGGTCATCTCATGGCACTTTCTCATGAAAGCAAAAGCAAAAGCAAAAGTCTATTTGATCCAGTTTTGTAAGATTTAATTAATTTCAATTCATTATCAGTGTACTGAAGTAATGCTAATTTGTAAAATGTAACATATATGTGGAAACCAGCCGACTAATCATATTCGCTCCCACATCCTGAACATGAACAGTTTGTCAAGTGACAGTGACGACAAAGAGTGAAAAAACAAAAAAACAAAAAACAAAGATTACAAAACGACAAATTTTGAGACTTCTATTAAAGGGACTCTTCGGGTTCAGTGACATCCAGACCTTCATCCACTGCTGCAGGTCCATTCCTCCTTTAATGCCCTTTTTATCAAACTGCAATTTGCTGTTGTGTAAAGGCTCTTTTTTTTTAATTGGCTGTGTGTTTTTGGAAATAAGACCTTTTAAATTATAGCACAGCACTGAAACCACCGGTTTCAGTTGAAGGTGCTTCGCACAAGACAAGGTTTGTTCCTGGTAAATAATTAGGTCATTTGTATGACATGATCAACAGTATTAACAAGAACAGGATTTGTTTGTGTTTTCTGTTTTCAGAGTAATTAATTAAATCCAAAACCCAATCTCACCGTGGAACAGCAGACTGCCGTGTAGCGTGGCGCAGGACAAGAACCCAAATGCAGGATATGAGAAGGAGTCAGATGATTAACTCAAGACTTTTTGATTCACAAAAGGTGCAGCAGACATCAAGGACCGGTTGTACTGTCACTGGCATTCATACAGTTGAACCATGTTCAACCATAAATATCAAACACTAGATGCTGCTCAGTCAGAGATATCAGAGGTTCCTGTAGGAATGACTGGGACAACAGATGTTTCACGTTGCTGCACAGATGTGAGTGAAAGGGAGGCGTTAGTTACTGGATCTATGGTCTCCATCCTCCTTTCAAATAATTTAAAAAAGACAGGATGAACAAGTTGTTCTGTTCTTCGTACTGTGACTCTGTTTTTTGTTTGCTTGTGCATGTGAAATCAATTTTTTCCAGAAAGAATTGACTTCATGTAGGTTGTACTGACTAACAGGGTTCAGGTTTACATTTTAGTATACTTCCAGTTTCCAACCATCTCAGCTCCTTCCATGCTTAACGCCTTGTTCTTCTTTGTTTTTTCTTCTATGTCTTCCTTGTCATCTTCTTCTGTTTTTGTTTTTGTGCAGGTAAACAGCACAAGTGGTACCCCACTGCCAGCAGGTGCTATGAAGTAGCCTGCTAAGTCAATCAATATTAGCACGTCCGACACATTAATGGAGACACCACAGCTGAAAGAACTGAGGAGAAGTTTGGCTCCAGTACTGTCCCAGTCTCTTATGTGTTGTCCCAGACTCCTGCTAATGGAAATCCACCAAGTCATGACATAATAGAGCAACAAAGGAAGTAATTGCAAACATCACACATGAAAGAAAAGAAAAACACCTTCAAAGTAAAACAGGAAACAAAGTAAAAAACTAAACCATAATGAAAACCAAAACTTCCCTCTCTGGTGTGTAATTGTCTGTTACCAGCGTCATAAATGTTGCTGCCTCGTTTCTGCCACGAAATAAACTATGAACAAGTGAACAAGTTCTGCAGTGTTGCTTCAGTAAAACAGGGAAACTAAACAGTAAACATAGAGATAAGGTATCATCTACACCGCTACAGTTTGGAGACCTACATAGTGTAGCTTCTACACAGCTTCCTGTGGGACTGGACTTCATAATGGATCACTTGGAGGGAGAACCACTGTTTTCTGGTTGTTGTCTTGCTTTTATTCCTATTTTTTGGGCTTCATTAAATTTCCTTTTGGCCACACTCATTTCTTTGAACACTCACGGTCTGAATGCCGTGCCAAGCAAATGCCTGTAGACTGAACAATTACCATGGTAACTTGTCAGAGGTTTACTGTAGGGGTTATCATAAGAAACAGATGCAGTGTAAACTCCTGGGAAGGGGAATATTCTGAGAGCTTTTCCTCACAATGAGACCCTTGAAGTATTTCGCCGGCGAAGAGCATGCAACCTCAGCAGTCTGCTGCTATCAATCCTTCCTCTGTGTCACGGCCAAAACTCCTCCATCATGATTTCTTTATTACAGCAGCATCACTTTGTAGTGAATGAGTCTGTGGCGATGATGCTGACAGATGAACTAGTAAACGATCACAAGCCATCGTCGCTATATTATAGGATTAAACAAAGATTACATTAAACTGACTGCTTTTTGACTTACAGTGCCAAAAACATGTAATTTACTTTGATAAAATATTTAGATTCTTTTCTTTTTGTTTCTTTTCTTTTCTTTTGGTACACTGTGGTGCAATGTGGTAAGGTTTTGTTGCACCCTAAGTAGAGTATTATTAAGCGTGTTGATGTAATTTGATTTTCTTGATTCCACTTTTGTCCAACAATCAACAGTACATTTTCACTCAAATACAAACCAAAAGCTTAAAACCTAATTTGCTATTAGGAAGCTTTGAAAGTGAAACACAGTACTTACACACAAAGACAGTCCGTGGTTGAGTTCACATTTTAACTGTGGGCTGCAGACAGACGGTGAATCCTTTCCCAACTTTATGATAAAACAATAAGGAAAGGTAAACAGCTCATGATGCAAGCGTGTGACATCATGTGTCGAACACGGTGCAGGAAGTGTTCTGACATGGCAGTAGAGCATGCTTTTCAGCCCCTGAAGACAAACTGACAGCAGATACACAGAAACACGCAGCAACCGAGGGAGGCTGCAGTGAAGGATTTTCTTTCAAGATTTGAAAATTCATGGTTTTACCTACAATTATGTTACTTTGTCCAAACAGTTTTTAGCCCCTAAAAATGGAGGAACGGATACAAACTATTGGTTCAAATTTCTTATTATACATTTTTAGGCCTGATCACGTGAGAGGGAGGGCTGTCTCAATTCCCTTTTGGATGAAGGGGAAGAGCTAAGGGGGAGGGCTCCGAACAAAGCCAGTCCAGGACCCCACTTTAAACAAAGGGGTTGAAGATATTTCCCAGCATACACTGGAGTCCAAAATAACGGAAACCAGGCGCCCACAAATGAAAAGTATATGTGTCGGTACGTAACTTTTATATCATTACTGACACATATATTTACATATATGGGCGTCCTGCTTTCTGTCTGCTGCCATCAGTTCCGTTCTTCAACTTTTATCACTTACTGCTAATCAATAACATTAGTTACGTTAGCTAGTTTGCTAACATAGCGAGCTAACGTTAACATTCATCAACATGTTGGTCACTGATGTCACTTTGCTAACATTTCCTTTTGATAACGGGACTCTTTTGTGATATTTTGTAACTGTATCATAGGTCCTGCAGGGAAGCCAGAGGAAAGCCATCACCTCATAGCATTAACACTGGGGGCCGTGAATGAGCAGCAGTTGTCATAGAAACTTGCTGCTTTGTTTAGCGTATAGCGACTAGCATTGAAGGGGTATCTCAGAAGGGGTATCTCATTTCCATAATGAAAATACCAAAATTGACTAATTTAAAGAAATATTGACTGAAAAAGCAGATTATTTTTTATCATGTGTTGTTTTTGTTATCCTTGCCTTATATCTTTTGTTGGCTAAAGTTTTCTTTTTGTTTTGTTTTGTTTTTTTAGCAGTATCATCTAAATCTTTGAAAGTAGTATTTCTCATTTATGCAACTTCTTATACAGACATGATATCAACCCAGCTTCAAGACATCACAATAACATGACAGCAACACTGAAAATATCTGACTTATGCCATGGAAGAACATGAAAACTGTATCTACCATACATTTACCAGCAGAAATACCATGCTGCTCTTTGTGAAAACATCTGGCTGAGAAAAGGAAAGGTCACTCCAAGACAGTTAATTCCATACTTGAAAGAAAGATGCTTTATGCAAAGATTATATCATGAAAGAGGGAATGCTGGGAGAAATACACTGATCATGGGAAGCAAACCTTTTATAAAGCTCACTGGAGATGACATGAGCGCATGATCAAATTGAAAGAAGACCCAGAGTGCTGTGGATATCAAAAAGAGGAGGTTCTGTGTCAGAGACCTCATAGATCAGCGAAGAGCAAAAAAAATTGTTTCATGCTGTGACCAGAATCCAGAACTGGGGAAATGATATTGAATTACATCAAGGCTGCAAAGCATCCCAGCCATCTGCCAGAGCCTGTAAACTTGTCATCAAGTGTGCAGGTTCCCTCTTATAGCTAAAATTAGACCCTAGACTCCTCTGTCAAGCAACGTGAATCACCTCCAGGGGTCCCTGTCATCCTGGCATCATTCCATGTTGCATATCTGTGGGGATTTATGGTGATGCTACCAGTCCCAGTACTGTAGGCATCAGCTCTGCTCCCTGTTCTTGAAACTGCTTTTTTTATAATTTTTTTTTTATAATTGGACACATATCGTCCTGCTTGTTGTTCAGTCAAATATAACTTCATTTTGCCACAAGGGAGTGTCTTCTGTACTAAATGTGCTTCTGTACAAATCGTAACCATACTGTATATTATGCAGAAGCCTGAGTCATGTACACAGCAGTCACTTTCTCCATCCATCATGAAGTTCAAAACCTGCCCTCAGTAAATCTTTGTACCTATACGAACTGAAAATGAGAGCAGAGGTATATATTCACTGACAAAAGGAGAAGATTTCAGACTTCACTGGTGTTGAATTCTCTCAGAAAGTTTTCTTTTTTTTTCTTTTGAAGTTGAAATGATTAGATGCATTGTCACCTTTAACAAGTGCATTGTCTCATTTTCTCACCAAAGAAACACAGTGTCTTGCCTCATAGTGCTGCTTTAGTCAAAAAAAAAAAAAAAAGACATGATCAATATTTGGAATCTTTGCCTGATTGCTTTTTTGTGTTCGAGTGGAGATAACAGAAAGATCTATCCAAACAGATGCTGTAACAACAGCTAAGAGGATAATGTATCATACTGCCGCTGCATCTCTGGTGAAGCTGCTTCACTTTTCATCTTTAGAGATCCACTTGCTGTAGTTCACCCTTCTGTGCATCCATGGACATGCTCTGCGTCCGGCACAACATTTGAAACCCTCCAAACTCCGATTGTTGTTTGTGTGCTGTGTGGGTATTTGCTGGAAGGCTTTGATCTGAAATTCTGATGAGAATGTGCTTGATTTTCTTTGCAGATATCCACAGTTCACAACATTATTAAGTAGCTTCGATTGGCCATCAGCAAATATTTTTTTGGCAAAGAACCTCTTATTTGAATCATTGCTTTGTTACTCCGGTGGCATGACGGTGGAATGAGCACACGCTGGATGATTCACAGTGTGGTGCATAATATTATTGCTGATTAAATTTTAAAAGAAAATTCTCATGATGGATAATTTAATGTGCACATTACTAATTTATCAGCACATGTAGGAGTCCTCCAAATTCAGAATAACATTATATTAATGTGGTGTATGTTGACTGGGGGAGGGCAGACGGCCTAAATGCTACAAAGTCTGCATCTCTCTCATCTCTGCACGACTGACATGCTGCAGGGCTTAAAGCGCACTCGAACTCCTGCAGAGTCTGTTCTTTTTTTGTTTTTGTTTTTTGCATTATTTTTTTTGTTTGTTTGTGCAGCAACGTGAAAATGCAAAATGAAGGATAAAGACGGGAAGCACCTGGAGGGTCCTGTGAGAGTGGTAATTGCTGGAGAGATGAGATTATAATTAGCTTCTTGACAGACCTGCATTGTCGAGATTCTTTTTACTTTGTTTGCTATTACACCACATATACCTTTATGTAATGAAGCTGTACAAATTAATTGTACGGTAAATGTTACACTTTACCCTTCCAAAAAGACAGAAACAGACAAATGAGCAATCAAGTGACAAAAGTAGTACTTTTTCTTTTTGCAATGCATATTTGCTCAAGAGCTAAAGTCAAAGTGAGGACACCGGAGAGCTTTGAGACTGATGGAAACATTAACACACTGGGGACCTGCGGTAAAAACTAATAATAATAATAACAATATCATATACCACTATTGACTAGTGACTTTTAGGAGAAAACAACAACAGCATGGCTGACATATACACAATCGTATCAGAGGTGTCCATCAGAGCGCAGCCTGATTCCCCCATGGAGTCATGATAGAGCCATCTCCTTATAAGCATGCAGGTAAAAATATTTCCTGCTGCAGCAGCCTCAGTCCCATCTCATCCACTCAATTCTCCTGTGACTGGACATTTGCCATAAGTAGACTTAGCTTAGCTTAACTCTTACATTGGCTCTCTTCCCTATCTTTGTCAGTTTATTGCTCCTTTTGTGGAGACATCTGGCCTCTGGCTGGCTGGAGGACAGCAGGGTCAGAGATGGTCTGGAGGTCTTCTGCACTTAATCGAACTATACTGCCTATTCAAACGGCAAGAATGAGTTCTTTTAAATGCAAACAAAATTACTGATGAAAATGTAGGCCTGGTTTTAAGAATTCAAAAGATCCTGTCCTGTTTTTTGTATTCAGCTGTTGATGATTTTAGTTGTCTCTGACAAAATCAGGGTTTTTGGAGTTAATAAAGCATGCTAGGCTAGATACATGCACAAGAAAACTTACATCTTCTGCAAGATTAAATTGCATAAATATGCAACTTTTAAGGCTTCCTGCCAACAGTATGCTCAGGCATTAATAAAAAAATTTCTAAATAAAATTTGCATGATATCATGTTAACATTACCCTGTAGACAACATCATGCAAAGGAAAAATATCATCTCACAACTTCCGCTGACTTTCTACCCAATTCTTGTGTCTGTTAATGAGCAAAGAGACTGAAACTTGACTTTTTCTTGCTGTGGGAAACTTTCGGCTCATTAGATGAAGCAGTTGTCTGCCAGAGTCAGAGGTTCAATCCCGGTCCTTCCCATCCTTGTGTTCAACTGTCCCTGAGCACGATGCTGCACCCCGTATTGCACCTGATACATTCATGAAAGAGAAAAGGGCCTAGTGGCAGAAGAGTACTCAACAAGGTTAGAAAACTGCTCTGTAAATGTAGTCCAGCTCTCATTTAGTCTAGTTCTAATGCTAAAGTGTACATTTAGTTATATATATAAGTGTTTCAGAGTACGTTCAGTCCATGGTACTGTTATGTAACTACACCTGTTAGAAATGCATGAGAAATGCATTTTTGAGCCACAGAGAAACATTTCTTTCTTTTTTTTCCCCTCTTCAGTTAAGTTTTAGTCTTTGTTTACTTGACCTCTTTTGCTTTTCAAAAACTCTTTTTTTTTTTTTGCTTAGTTTGGTTTATCTCTGGTTTTGTTTTGAAAGTGTATTTCCCTTGTGTGTAGTTTCTTATTTCACCTCTTCTGATGGTCTGTCCTGTCTGTATTGTCCCCAGTTGCATCTCATTGGACGTTGATGGTGTGTGCGCACACCCTGTGTCTCCCTCTCCCTTTCACGGGTCATCTGTTCCTCACGCCTCTTTAGTTCATCTGGTGCACCTGAATCTCAGACTTTACCCAGTATGTTTATTTCAGGGTTCTTTTTGAATAAGCCTGCCTTTGTGGTGCCTTCAGGAGTTCTGAGTAAGTATTTTATTTGCTATACTTGCCATCTGTGTCCTGCATTTGGGTCCCTACTCTAATAGTTATTGCACATTCTGGAGTGAGGCAGCATTGGCTGTTCCACTCAACTACATTCTGCCAGCCGTCCTCTTATTCTTTCATGCAGCCGTGCCGGTCCAACCCCTAACTCACTCAGCGAGCAGTTTAGCCTTCAGCCATCATCAGTCCTCAGTCTTTGCCCACCAACCTAATAACTTCCTCACTCCATCTCAATTATTCTGCAATACACCCTGATCAAACTTTTACACCCAGTTCAGCTTTCGGGGTTCATCTGCCTCATTGGTTTTAAAATCCTGTGCCCCGACAATTTCTTTCTTTTTGCATTTTTTTTCTTTTTTTTTTTGATGAGCAGATGCCCAGTCCAGCTTCCTTGGTCAATTTAAGCACACTCTTAAACTAATACAGGAGTTACTTTTGCCAAATATTATATCTCTTTTCTTAAATTCATCACCTCTTCTTGAAAAACAGAAGATAATTTTTTTTTCCAAATCTCGTAGACGGATAAAGTTTTGGTTCCAACAATGATGTATAGTACATTTTGAATGTTCTTCCATCAGTCTTCCTGCTGTTAGAAATCCAAGCATGTTAAAGGAGTTTTGCCAAAGACTCTTACACTGTTTTGCCCTTTGTAAAAACTTGCTTATTCCCCAAAGATACATTTGCCCGTGTAATTGAGACAGGAAATACAAATAGCCGGGTTGAACTAATTGCTGCAGGAGGCCTGCCAAAGCACCTTGCTTTGCCCATATACTTGCATACTCCCTTTATTTTGCACGTACTTCCTTGCTCTCAAACCTCCTTTCCTTGCGTCGACTGCGTCTCTTGAGATGCGCCTGCAGAGAGTGCTCTTATGTGTCAGCTTTCGTAAGACGGATTGTCGACATCTGCCACTGAGCCTCGCTGGGCACATTACCTGAGACACCAAACACACACACACACATAAGAAAAACACACTGAAGCAGAGCCTTGTCTGGCCTTAAACGGCCTGCCAAGACCTGACCTTCTAGTTACAACCGTGATCACCCCCGTGGGTACAGGTGACATCTGGCTAGGTAATGTGTGCATGCGTATTGTCTGTTGTTCTGCTTCACATGTGCTTGTATGCCTTTTTCCCTGCATGATAGCCAGGGTCCATGCGGTTATTTCTGTGCCTCTTTGTCTGTGTGCGTATTGTTGGCGTGAACTCGAATGCCACACGGAGCCCAGGCAGCATCAGAAGGGCCGGTGTGCCCCCAGAGTTTGACCATCTGTGCGTTATTGGTTGTCATTAAGGTTTCTAATTTGGAGGTGTCTTGGGGATTAGCCAAACGAGGGCGGAAAATGTCATTACGCTGTTTCTCCTGCTGAGCTGCCGTGACCATATTTACATATTTATACACCTTAATTGTCTTTGCCTTGCTGCCGTGACATTGAAGCAGCCAGAGCTTCACTTGAGAGGGGAGAAGAGAGGAAGGGAGGAGGACAGAGTAAGAGAGAGCGTTCCAAGTTACAACATTAATTTTTTAAAAATTTGCATTTGCATTATTAACATTGTTTGAGTAGTTTAAGAAAAAAAAAAATACAAAACTGGGAGATTTAATATATTCAAATCCTCTCCAGAACGCTTTGCTGCAGTATGCAGACCTCCTCAGTACAGTGCACATCATTTCCTCACAGTGAGAGGAGAGACAAACTCATATTTGAAATGTTTTGATGTAATGGGAGATTACGCTAAGTACACCTCCCACAGGTGTTTGAGGAGCATGTCTGTTTTCCAAATCATGTCAGCACAGGTGAAGCTAAAAGCTAATGAGTAAATTTATATTGCTGAACAGAAGCAATGCCTTTAAAAGACTCAAGAGCTGCAAACCCATCAGTGAAGAGACGGTGCAACATATGTTTGAATAATCCCGACTTATTATTTCATGCAAAGAAAGAAAGAAAAGTGCCAAATTGTTGGTATTTTTCCATTTGACCCATTACATATTAAAATTAAGACCAAGAACCTTAAAAACACAAGAACAGTCTCCTCCTGTAACCTAAGTAGTTGAAATAATTTTGTACTTCTTTTAAAAAAATTGGAAGTTTTCACAACCCCCTCTTGGTACTTTTGGTCTAAACCTAACTGGAATAGATTAAAATAATAAATAAATAAATAAAAAGGTAAAGTAAACACGTAGAACATGTATCCATAACTATTAAAAATAAGTCACATGCAAATAGCAGCCGGCAATACAAATATGGTCTAACTTTGACCAATAATACAAAAGTACGGGTTTCCTGAGACGTCTGCACAGTCCAGGAAGTACGTAGCTAAACAAAAACATTGACTAACGTTGAGTTTATGTTTGCATGTCACTCTTACTTTGAGGAAAGGGAGAAACATTTGTTTTCAATCCTGAGCGTGGTGGACAATAAACAGAAAAGTTTCTTCAGAGCGTAACCTTTGCTGACTGTCAGATTACCATCATTTATAATCGTTTAGTCTCAGACTCTGTCTCCCGCTGAATATGAGCAACGTCCCTTCACCAGGATTTTTCTTTTCCATAAGTAGAAGAAGTGGCACTCTTTAGAAAAGATTCCCCCAGTCATGATTTTGTTCCTGATTCAGTGATCCTGTCAAACGGCTCCATATTACTTGATGCTGATCAGATCATTTTGACCTGACAAACCTTGCATGAGGTGACAGTCCCGTCTCCAGTCTCACCTGTGGCTCGTGTCTGTAGTAAATTAAGTTTCCATTCAATTTTCAAACAAATTTGAGACAAAGTGTTCATGCTTGAAGTGTCAGGAAATGGTCGGTGTTCCCATCACCCATTTTGGAGCGAATACAGTCGGCTGCTTAGTGTTTTAATGAATTGTAGTGATACATATGGCTGTATAAATATAGTAGTAGTAATTAGCTGCTGAGAATGTCTTTAGGGATTTGCTTGAACTCAAAATGCTGTGTTTATTCTTTCATGTCATCGGGATCTCGAGAAATTCTCTCTTGGAATGAGAACACTTGGTTATTTATGCGATTTGTCACGTTAGTTAAAGTTATGCAACACCAGACGTCATTTACAGAATGTGCTTCTATCCTCTTTTATGAATCACTTTACACACAATCCTTTTTTGAGAAAAACATCATTGACAGTAAAATATGAAAAAAAACAAAAAAAACAAAAGAAAAACTTTTAGCAAGTGTAAACTTATTTGTGAATTTGAAAAATGCATTTTCAAGATTTGCAATTTAACCTTTTCTGTTGTGCAGCTTCAACAGAAAAGGTTGATGTTATTCGTGCTCGTGCAGAATCAGTTTCGGTTAAAAGTCAGATGTCCTGACAAAAGCGCAGCATCTTTGAGATGAATCCAAACATGTGGGGCGCCCTGAACCTTTGCCACTATTTGTGCACTCATTCAAATACATTCAAATATTCAAATACCCCTTGTGACAAGGTTCAAGTTTAACAAAGAAAATCTAGGGTTGTCTGTAAAAAGTTAACTTCTTCTTCCAACTTAGTCTCTTGTGACGTTTAAAAGAAGGAGAAGACAAGGATGAGCGTGTGTGTCATCATGTTATACTTCTGAAGTGTGTCAGTACTTGTGCCTCAGCATATTCATGCTCTTAATAAAGACATAAAGAGTTTCACTCAGAGGGCAGTGAAACCAACGCCTGAAAGCTGCTGAATATGTTGACATTCCTGTTTCATGAGGCAGAAACGAACTTTTGATTTTTGATCGTAAGCGATGACACAAAGAAAAATACCATCAGTGAAACATCTGCGGCTCATCTGGCCACGGTCCAATTTCTGCTGCTATTTCAGTCTTGGTGCTGCTGCAGCTTCTCTTACCTTGCATTCTGTCTTCCTCCCAGAAGGACGTGTAATGCAAGAAGCATCTGTAAACTCGGCCTTAATGGACGTGTACTTTGTGTTTCTGCCTACATATCAGAATCAATAAAATATTAGCCTGTAGACGATCCAAACAGTACAGGAAATGTAGTGGGAAGCTCAGGCGGATGCCATGATTCAAATTAATGGAAGACTAGCCTTCAGTTGATGATCTCAGTCAGAGACAACAACCAAGATATTCCAAGTCAGCTTCTGCGCTTCAGCGTTGTATTCAGTTTCTACCAAACATTAAATAAATGGTTGACTGCTCACTCTAGTGGACTTTTGTTTTTGTATCCCTAGATTTAACTTGCATGTATGAACACCTGCTACTGCGACCTGAGTCAGTACATGAAACGCGTTCAACCACTGGAGCTGCAGCTGCCTGAGACACCCCACGATTCAAGAATTTTAAGCCATCGCAATTTAACACCGAAGCGAAAACCTCTGCTGGTTGATGATGTGGGAGACGTACGGCAGCTGTGCCACAACGGCTAAAATCTCAGAACAAGAAACTGCCTTTATGATGGCTAGCTGTTTCTGTGTTGATATGCGTAGAAAGGACACGTATTTCTATGTTTGTCCTGTTATGTATACGTTCATATTTTCATTTATACAACAAATGGACAATAATGAGCAACTTGTCCTCCAGTTTGGATGATATTTTGTTTTAAGAAAGCTCAAAAAGATCAAAAAGTGCTTATTTTAAAAAAGAAAGAGACCAAAACGGAATGTAAGATGAATAGTAAAAGAGTAAAATAAAATAAATCGGGGAGTAAGGGAGGTGAAAGTAGAAGAATAAAAACAAGAACAAGAACATTTAGCCTTGACTTGGTGTTTGTTGTATAAATTTTACACAAACTCACTTAAATATTTTGTATTCTCCTCTATAATTTCTAAGTTTGGTCGACATGCACAGACTGAATAACCTCTGTTTTGATTAAACTGTGGATAATAAAAGAAAAAGAAAAAAACAAACAAACAAGAAAAGGGCAGGCCAAATAGCTGAATATCAGAGATAACTGCTCCACAGAAATTTACAAAGGTGTGTTGTTGCTAACATGAAAGCATTCATTTTAGAGGAAATGACATTTGCTATTCAGTGTTGGAAAAAACTGCCGCCTTCCTTTTTAAGCTTTGAGGATATCACTTTTAAGTCTGACTATTCAGAAACACACACACACACACACACACATAATCTCCCGCTAAACAATCTTGTCCGGTGTTGTGTGAACTTATTTGGCGACAAACATGGGAGGGGAGAGACAAGTTTGGTTCAGTAAGTAACAGACTATTTTGCAGAGAAAGATGATTATCGTGTAATAACCTAATAACTGTTTGCTTGAATGCCTCAGAGTTTTCCCACAATTGCGTCAGAAGGCGCTAACACACTGACATTCTGTAACGTTTAGGTAAAGGTGGCGCCTCCAGTTTCACTCCAGTGGCTTTTACATACTGGCCCAAGCAAGGAAGAAAACTCCCACAAACTCCGTCCTTACATAAAGGAAACCTGCATTCCAGAAACAAAGGTGACGTTAAAAAAGCGTCACATGACGCACAGTAAATCGAAACAACAACGGAGGAAAGAAAGTCATTTGGTTTGCGTGATAATAATTTCATCTTCTGCCTGAAGAGTTAGAAGTTCTTTTGCCCTAATTCAGCATCGTTATGTTGATGGTGAGTTGGCCACCAAAAAAATGCATTTCTGTCCACTGTCTTCCACATCCCATTGATATCGACATGGAAACGTCTCACTCGGTTATAGAATGGAGGGGGGTGCCTCGTTTTTCACGCCTTTTCATGACCTCGGAAAGGGCGGAAAAGAAGAGGGGATGTGACCGAGACCGGTAAACGGTGGAGATATTCACAAAGAAAAGCCAGTATGTAAGCACCTAGAGTGAAGCTCTGGAGCAGCCTGCAGGCCCAGATTGCAGAGGTGACTTCAGGGAGCTTTACGAATGCAGCCTCAGGGTGAAGCCATGCTGTGCCTGAGGCTCAAAGATTCCCAGGCTCACCAAACTTTTTAAATGATCAAAAGAAACTGTCTTTCTGAGTGTGAGGAAATGCCACCAGAAAGTTTTGTTCCTATCCTCTTCTTCATATCTTTAAAAATAGGTTGCATCACTTCATTATGGATCTCTTCAAGCACCACATGTATTTATGTAAGACATGAACATGGTATCTTTAACATTTCAGTACATGCTGGTAGTGAAACTACGCTACTGGCACCATGAATATAATGATGATAGTTAATATGTGTAATCTGCATAATATCACATATGCATATACTTTTACACTTGACATTTTTACTTTAAACTCATACATTTCTGAGAATTTGAGTTTTCTATTTGTTCATTTTTTAAATTTTACTCTATTTTGTCTTGATGTTTTTTCTCTCAGCTTTAATACACATCTCACTTTTCTTTTCATGCTACAAATTCAGTTTCAGTTTCATCTGAAGGAATATTTGAGCACTTTTGGGAAATTCTGTGTAGCTCCACTGGTCTCTTGCCTCTGTGAAGTGGACTGGGGGGCATTTTTGGGGGAACACATCTGGCTGCAGCAGAGGTCAGAGTGCAGGATATAAATAGTTCATTTGACCTGTAGGCAGAGCAAAGCAGGGCAAGTTAATTTTTTATGGCACATTTTACATATGTGCCACCCGCCATTGTGGAGCTCAGACATGCAGATATTCTGATAACTCTGGAGACTGATTGTTGTTGTGTGGCCTGCAAATATGTTCTGTTTCATGGAGTTTGCCTTGTCTGTTATACGCTTAAATTTTAATCATGTTTAGGATTTTATTTTTGTTTTTCTTTGGGACCATTTTTGGATTTGAACTTGTCTTAATCTTGTCTGAACCTGAGCCATCACCCCCTGCAAGAATACGCTCCTGAATCAATTTTTATCTGTTTTTTTGTTTTTGTGTGTGTGTGTGTGCTTTTTATAGAGATACTCACCTGAAAACATCGCTTGCTGAACAAACCCAGAGAGAACTACACGTTTTCTGCATCTGTGTGCCTCTGCTTTCCCTTTTTAGATTCCCACTCCGTTTCTCTACAGTTTTCTGCTGGTCTGGTTCCTGGAAGGGTTATCTCCGCATCAATCTCTCTCATTTTCTTTTCTTTCTTTCTTTTTTAAATCTCACTTATGACAAAAAAAAGCACAAGAATGCGATTAAAATGCAAAATGAAAAAATGGATATAGACAAGAGAAATAAAGCAAAGCTTCAAATAAATAAATTAAAAAAAAAAAACAGTGCTGCAATAGGGGCAGCATGGAAATGATACATGAGACAGCACAGAAAAACTGAGAGCTCGGTTTAACTTTAAACGTGGTCAGAGTTGGGACACATTTAATGGGGGCACATCAGGGTTCTCATGTACTAAAGTTGCACACGGTATTTTCCACGCTCACGTTGGGTTGTACCAAAAGTGAAATGAAAGTGGGAATGTGGCTCATGTATGCACATTTCTAAGGTTTTGTTCTATTGCTGTGATGGACTGGTGACCTGTCCAGGGTGTGCCACTGCCTTTCGCCCAAAGTGAGCTGGGATGAGCTCCAGCAGACCCCCGTGACCCTGCACAGGAAATAGCGGGTATAGATCGTGGATGGATGGATGGTGTTCTATTGCTCCTATTTGTATCCCTCCAAGCTGTATATATTGATTTCCGTAAAGTGTTTAATACAGTTGATCATTGCATTCTTTTACAAAAATTGACTTCTTTTCAACTTTCAAATGTTCTCTTCATATTTAGCTGGTGGGTGTCAGGTTGTGAAACATGGAAGCTGTATATCCAGGTCACCACTCTGC
>JBAMYA010000009.1:8144287-8160247 GCA_037176975.1 Arrhamphus sclerolepis
TATATATGTGTGTATATACACACACACACACACGTATGTGTGTGTATATATATATATATATATGTATATATATATATATATGTATATATACATACACACACATGTCACAGCTGTATTGACTAAGCCATGGCTGCCACTCCTCCTCCTCTGCCAGTATGATGAGCTTTATGAAAATGAATATGACTGGAGATGTGAATTCATTCCAGGTGATATAATCATCTCAGTGCAGCCAAGTTTCTGTTAAACGAAATAAATCAATGGTTATTATGATCAATGATAAGGTAATTCAGGAGTAGTGAGTTGGATGACAAAGATCTACTATTCAGGAGTCCACATTTGGGAAGAGTTTGTGTTCTATGTTGCTAAAAAGTGACCAGATTGTGAGAGCAGGAGCCAGATTGTTTACTATATTATCTAATTTTCTATCAGAAATAATGGCAGGGAGGCTGAACTTTTCAGAGGTGATATGTTATGAATACTTCCTGATAAGACTGTCAAATCTTGTTCAGCACATCGGGGCTGGGTCACAGAGGAGGAGAAGGGCGGATGAGAGCAGCAGCTGTTTGAGTGAAACAGTCCGTCAGGTGTGTGATTAAGAACAGCGCGCTGCAGGTGAGAGGATAGTGTTCAGGTACCAGCTCTGTTTAAATGGATTCCATCTCTGAGAAAGCCACAGATCAGTGACTTTTTGAAGGATGATGGATGAAGTGACGCCTGGGAAGCAGTATGTTATTAAAGTAACAAAGGTTTCTGATTATGGAGTCACCAGTAATCAGCGCTGAAGGTGGAAACACTGGTCTGGGATCAGAGGACAAGTCCGGCCAGTTGCTCAGTATCATACTGACGCGGGGCTCTGTCTGACAGCTGTGGGGCGGGAGAGGCGTCTCCAATCCAAGAGATGTCACGTGTGGATTGTGAAGGAATGAAGGTCCTGAGTACAGCCTCCTTCAGCATGAGGCCATGAGAGGATGAAGATGATTTTGACGCTGAAGAAGCTGGTTTGGTACCATCATCAGATGAGGGTGGTATTGCTGTTTGGGCTGATGTTGATGGGTTTTCTCCTGCCTCATACTGGAGACTGAGAGCTTCATTCAGAAGAGGTGCAAAGTGGTTTGAGAGGTCCAAGGAGGGTCGGATGGCAGAATTTTCAGGTTAAAGCTGGCCTGATTTGGTGTGGAGGTGAAGGCAGGGACCTTGGGAGGGCCCAGTCAGCAGCAAGCTGAGACAGGACTGGGTGTGGACCAGCACCATTGTCAGAAATGGCGAAGCAGGGCTCCAGGCACACCAGCTGAGGCTCACTGCATTGCATCTGTAACACAACCTCCAGACTTTTCTCCACAAGCATCGGTTAGACGTGAGCCACAGAAGAGTTGTAGTGGTGTCTGGAACTGGGAACTGGGACAACTGGGACAAGGATGACATGACAGGCGGGCCAGCCAGGGAGGAGTCAGAGCCAGCAACATGAAGCCACTGAGCAGGCCATCTTTCTTTCCTAGTACATGCTGCACTAAAATATTACGATGACATTACAATAATATTGCACAAAAGAGTATTTTAAAGTGTTTTATTAAAGTAATATTGTTACAAGTTATATTCAAATAAAGCAACAATGTTGACGTAATGTGATCTTTATTGTTTGGCAGCAGGACTTTTAGCACCTCTACTTATCCCGCTGGTCACACTTGTGACTTTCACACACTTTTTCATCAATTTTCAACATTTTATTTTTACTTTAGGGCTTCCAGTAACATCTGATTGGGATATTTTCATGTCTAGAAAATATATATATTTATATATTAAATGGGTAAAGGAGATATTTGTTGAGGTTGTAAATTAATTTGAGGTCTAAAATGTTGCACCTGTTCCATGCTTTGTAGAACATTTAATAAGACCCAAAAGACATGAAGTGACTGATCGAAGTGTGAGTCAAAATCACCACAAACAATCTTTTTTTTTTTCTTTTCTTTTTTGTGTACAAAGCTTGTGGACGTACTTTTGTGCAAACATCAGTTGGGATTGTTTCCAATAAAATAAAACTGTTACAGTTCAAAAGATATGGCATCATCAAAATGTATTCTTACTTTTTAAGTATGAAAGTTGTAGTTCAGTAGTCAAGCTTCAAAGAAAATAGCTGCTCCATCTGTGTTAAGCCAGGTTTCATTTAATGAGAAATGTCTTGTTAAAAAGGGATCTCATGTCTAAGAGTGTCATTTTCTCTGCAAGTTTTTAATACGTATAACAGAATATGGTGATTTATGTGCGGCAACGAATCCGAGCTTATTGAAATTCACAGCGTCTTATGTCTGGCAGTGACAATGACAGGGATTGTTGAATAGTTACAGTCATCAGAAGGTCCAAGTCTAATAGAGTAAGTATCATTGTTCGAAGTGGAACTAATAAGCAAGACTGAGCCGGCTTATTAATCTCTGGCGGTCTGATCAGTGAGGGGAGGCTGATCGTGTGCATGAACAGACATGCTTGAGGTCACTCTGGAGTGAAGATTCCATAAAAAAAACAAAAACAAAAAACATACGACTTCCAGAAGTGTTTAGGTGAAGCCAGCGTGCTCCACGAAAATGTCACTTTTCTCAGAGATATTAGAATAATCTGTAAAGCTCCTGCGGTGGGGATCACAAGCAGAGGAGCGTCAGGTGTATTAGAAGCCTTTTAGCATCTCATAAAATTAATCAGATCTAGATGTGGAGGCAATTTTTATAAATTGTTTGCTTCTCAAATTTTTGAGCTTGAGTTTATGAAAGCTAATTTGGTCCAGCTCAACTTACATTAGATTAAAAAGACAGATTCTCTCACATAGTCACTAAAATGCCATTGTTGTCTGTGTTTACCTTAAAAACGTCTTGCACCTGAATGGTCACAGTGAAATTATATTTTGTCTGTCAACACTTTAATTTACTATTAAAGTGTCCAAACGTCAGTGTCATATTTGTCCTCCAGAGAATCTGATTAAAGGCCACATTAATTAAATGCACCAAAATGAATGGAACCCATGAATTTCTCTGTCTGTCCAGTGTCGCCCTCTGCAAGTGCGTTCACTGCAATTTGGCCTCCAATTCAGAAGAATTTCAATCACTGTGGAAGAATAGCAGGTCTCGCTCCATGTAAGGGAACCTTGAGTGTGATGTTGGCAATGAAGCGACAGTGAAATCTGAAAAAACAAAGACGACACAAACGATCCCTGCTGTGAAGCGGCAAAGACAGACGTAGCTCAGAAACACCATTTACAGCGTTGATTCTTCTGCGCTCTGTTATGTTTCCTTGATTATGTGCAGAAATCCAGCAGCACACTTCTTGTGGTGGGCAAATCAGTCCTTCAGCTTCTGAGACAGAAACTGTGTAAAGTGAAGTTAAAAGCAATCGCTGAGAGACAACAGAGGTTTAGGAAAGTCTCACTGTATCAGTGTAAAAGAAGATTAAAATATGTTTGTGCCAGAGCGTTTTTTTTTTTTTCCTTACCTCCTCTGACTCTGACTAAGCCTGAAAAATGTGTTTGATTGCTGTTTAATTCAAAGCAAAATATAACAGCAATAAATAGACATTAAGAAGGAAGAAAAAACAGGGGGAGCTTGATTTCTGTTATCCTCCGCCAGTGAGATGTGTTTGGTTTTGAGGCTGTCTAGTACGACGGATCAAGAGCCTTTCTGACATTTCAAGGAGTTCAAATATTTGACACTTGAGTCAAACGTTTTATTCAGGTCTGTCACAGAGGTGTTGCTCTGCAGAGAGTTGTCATTCTGAGACCTTGCCACACACAAGCTGTGACTAGAGCTGCACTCAAATATGCAGGCTGCTGTACTTCAGCTATATTAATATATGCTGCATTAATATAGCCAACGACTGAATTGTTTTTTTGTTGTTTTTTTTTTCATGAAATTTTGCAGCTCCCCTTTGGAAAACAACCTCATTGCAATTCCTGGTTATCTACAGTATGATGTTCTTGTAATTGGAAACTAAATTATTTTTGTACCTAGTATGAAATTGTATTCAGGCCTAAGTGGATTTTATTGTGACATGCTATGTAGTGATATTGAAATGTAATAGAAAATCTCCTTTCCAAACCTCTAGAGAAGAAATTAATATTTTTCTTTTCTTTTAAATGGCTGTGGACTCTTATCTCTTATCTATTTCCAGATCAGTTAGCTTAGGCACTTATAAATAGCGCTGCGATTTTGCTTTGTTTTCTGTCTTGATTTATTTTTGACAGAGAGTAAAATGTATTAATGTTGGTTTGGTTATGAAAGACAAAAGTAAATTAAATGAATATGAATGTGTTCCTCATCAGCAGGCAACGGCCACAATCTTTTTTTACTGATCCTTAAAAATGCACAAGTGCAAAATTATTATCTTATCTGAAATGGGGGAACTGTAGTATTTATAGTCTGCCCCCTCCCACCTCTGAACCCCACCCCACTGGTTTTTGGGGTTTAAAATGTAGGACCCAGCTCCATGACTTTCCCTGGTTGTAAAGTAGTTTAGCTCTGAAAAGCCTTGTGGGAATTTGAGTGGCTTGAGGTCCCGTTTCTCAGGGTGGCCTGGCTTTGCTGCTGAGGTTGGACATTTCTTTGTGATTAATACATGGCATGGTCCGCCATCACACAATATAACAGGGAATGTCATGTTTTTGATGAGGATTTGGATGCTGTGCAGTGCTATCTGGCAGAGCAGTGTGTTGTTTGACTGTAATAAAGCAGCAGCCAACATGCCTACGGTGGTGCATTTCTGCTCCACAGATTTATTATGTCCCCCTATTTTATTCCCTCCTTCTTTTACCTGCTCACACTCCCTTTCTGTCTCTCCTTCTGTTCCCTGTCTTCCTCCTGCCTCTTCATCTATCATCTCTCTTCTATCCCGACCTGCCTTTTCTTGTCTTATCATTTTGCCTCTTCTTTCTCTTGTCCCCTTTTCTTCTCAGCTGTGGCCTCGGGGCCTTCATTACCTTGATGTTATGCAGTGGCCACTCCTTTCATCCTGGTGTCACTGTGGGATTAACGCTATCTCCATCTCTGTCACTTGCTTATTTATTTTCTAGACTCTTGAAATAAAGCTCGGCCAGACGTGTGATGAACTCCAGATTACTGGAGGCGGGAGGCAGGTATGGAAATCCTTCACCGATTAGATGCCCTTCTTCAGTCTGAGGGAGATGTGCACAGACTGCTGCCGAGCATCTTAGAGATGCACTGATATACTAAATACTAAATCCTGGGAAGGTGGGGGGAAGTTTGTATTGTTTTTCTTTTAAATTATGTTCTTGTGTTGAAAATTTACACAGTTGTGGTACATTTCCCAAGCCAGCAGTTTGCAGCCTGAGTAAATGGGGTACGAGTCTGTTTCAGCTAGTCGTTGTTCAGTTCAGCGTTCGCTCGCCTTTCTTAAATTAGTGCCTGGTAAACGTGCCATCATTCAGGGAAACTATAATCTTTGGTTGGTTACATGTTTTATAGCAGTGACTTTTGTTCTTTTGCTATTTTACAGAACACCAGAGTTTCAGGTTGTCACATCTTCGAAGATGAAAGTAAATTAAATGCTTGATTTACAAATCTAACGCTGAATTAACTTTCCAAGTCAAAGATGAAAGTTTTCGTTAGACTCTTTCAGAGACAATAGTGAACAACTCACACTGATTTAATCAATGTGTACCCCTGCAGATGCCAGAAAAGGTTTCATTTTACAGATTTGCTTTGCTCACATTTTGCTGGAAAGTAACTCATGAGTCTTTTTTTTTTTTAACTCTGTAGATTATGTTGTTTTTGACTCAAATTTGATTATTGCCATCCGGGTGTAAGCTGGTTGGCTGTTTGTCCTCACTATAGGACGTGGTAGAATACAATTAAGAATTCACAAAGTAGGACGATGCTCAAGATGATCAGTAAGCTAAACTTTGAACCTCCAGCTCAGAGATGACAGTTTAAGACTTGTTTGGAATTAAAAGTCAGTGTTAACCATTTTCAAATCTATCCATCCAGTTTGCTCCTCCCTCTCCAAAACAATGGTTTTGGTAACACCAGGCTAATTAGTAAAAACCAAAACCAGGCTAACTGGTAATACTGAATCCCACATGGGCTACATATGCATAAACTATAATGCAATTTGATTTACAGGAGGATAATTTGGTCTAATAAATAAATCAATACTTGTGTTTGTGTGACAGACTGTGTGTAGGAGTGGCAGGAAGCTGCTCGTGTTGTAAAAGTGCCTTAAGTGGTCCCTGGACTAGAAAGAGTCAATATTAGCACGTTGTTGTTGTTGTTGTTTTATTCACTATTTGTCGACACGACATGTTTGGTGGCGCACAACATTGGAGCTCATTATGTCTAAATCTTTATCAGTTCAAATTTTCTCCTTGAGTTGAGACAATTTGTAACAATATTTGAGCCTGGGGGAGGTGCTTCTGCATATTTTAAGCTGCATATAAAATGACGATAAAATCCAAAATATACATAAAAGTGACAAAGTGACCGTAATAACGATAATGGGTTCGCTGTCAGTATGCATAAGATTCACAGTTGAAAAGATCAATTATCTCCACTGGGGGAAAAGTAGCCGAGTGAAGCATCATCTCAAGACATCATCTGGAAAGTTAAAGCTACTATGGCCACACATACATTTTTACATTTTTTCATTAATTCAGCTGGGTTACACAGAACTCATTATGATTTTATTACATTGCATAACATTACAGAAATGCTCCAATATTCAGAGCAGAGTTTGTAATGTAAAAAGTCAACACCAAAGCAATTCAAATGTTTTTTCTTTGAGTTCTTATCACCCTTTTCTGTGTCTTTAATCAAATCAAGTAATGTTTTAATGGTAGAAGTGCAGGCTTTAATGGATATGCTCAGCTAGCTTCTTGCAGATAACTTTAACTTAACCACCTTAAATGAAATTCATTTTGAAGAAAACCTCATATTCTGCTTAAGAACATAAAACGTGTTATGGTGTTTGACTGCTACCTTACAAACTTTGACTTAAACTATTGGGATCCTGCCTTTGGAACTGAGAAGTCAAAACTCTTGATTTGTGTTTTGCTTAACTGAAAACCTGATCAGAAGATAAATTGTTCACATTTGTTTATTTTTTATTACTTTTTGCTCAGCCAAAATTGTCATAGACTTTCACAGCAATCCAGCTTCTCTTCCCTGTATCTCCTATATTGTATCTCTTTCAAGAAAGCTGATATGAGCTCAATAACACATACACAGTTGCTAAGATACAGCAGTTTGTTCTGCCGTATTTTCCTGTGTTTGGATTATGAACTGTGTTCTTGTTTCATCTTCTGGTTTTTTCTAGATTAGTATTGATTTTTAAGACTCTCTTCCTCACTTCACTTTTATCCTTGGCTTCATTTTCTCTTTTGTGTGTCCTGAGTTGTCCGAGTTTTCCTTCTTCAGTCTCCTTTCCTTGTATTCCTGCTTTATTTCCTGTATTAGTTTGAAAGTCTTTGTTTCTTTGTGTGTTTAGTTCTGGTGAGACTTCCTTTGTTCCCACTGGCTTCATTGGCTTGCTGTGTCTCTGTGATCATATCTGGTCATTGAGATCTTCAGCTTTTTGGGTTTTAGTTTCTGATTTCGTTACAGTGGGAAAAGTGAAGCTTTGTGAAACACTGAGACATTTGAAATTGTGCCAGAAATGGTTTTAGAAGCTTGAAAATATTTAAACCCCACCTCCACAATGATACTGGCCATTTTCCATAACATTACATTTTATTCATGTGTTTGGTGGAACAATGTCTGAACCAGGCCTTTGTTATTGGATACAAAATGTGTGCAAATTTTTGCTTTCTTGTAGAATGTTTCATGTTTCGTAGTTTTAAGTTTTAACCAGCACACACAGATGTGGATAAATGACAGCTCATTCCTCCCTCTACCATCCCTGTAACCCAATAATACACCTCTCCTCTTTCACTTATATTGCTATTCACTTGTAGCTACCTAACCTAACCACTGAATATATCACTAGTCTGTCCACTGATACAATTATTCATTTCAATTCAGCTCAGTTCAATTCAGCGCTGTGTTAATTGACGTCCTATACGATTCCCTGGAATACCTGCCTGTGCGGCATGTTTAGCTCATGATGAAATGACTGGTTTGACTGCTCCTGTCTCCCATGTTTCCTGCATCTGGGTCCTCACCATACCTCATCCTCACACAGGTGGACCAGCTAACCTCCCATACTAGGAAATCTGACTTCTTATTGCAGGTCTTTAATTTCTTAATGGTCTTTGATTTTCCCCATTATTCCCATTATTAAATGGTACCAATAATGCAACATAAAAAAAACAAACAAACTGATTTTCGCTGAGTCTTTGTTCCCTTTCTTTTGGTTTATTAGGTAAAATAAAAATCATGTAAAATATGCTGCAGTTACAAGAAAAGATAGGGCTGAATGAATAAATGAAAATGTTGCAATGACCCCTAAATGGAAAAACTAAACAGAAACTAAAGTAAACCACACTGTTCCATGACATTTTCTTCTATCTATTGTGCAAATTTACATAAATAGCTTCTCCTGTTTACAAAAATCTTTTTGTCCTTTTCACATAAATGATATTGATCAGAGCGTTATGTCCTGTTTCAAAACATTACAAGGATGTCATGGTAAAAAGAAAAACGTATGCAGTGAAAATGTCTGCGACAGCACTGAGATTGTACACTGGCAAACTTAAAAGGAGGATTTAAAAATGAAACACTTTTGTTTATTCATAAGGATGTTTCTGTGCTGTTATGCCTCATGTACGTAAGGCTTATTGACACTGACAGTCACAACAACACCCCCGTGCTGTTCTGTGTTTCAGAACTTAATAAACTGAGTACAGCTGAGCCACAGTCACAGCTCTCACTCTTAGCTGAGGCAGTAAACACTCACTGAGCCTGTTTGGCTGTAGATTGATGCCAAATATTCTCATGTTTAAGAAAGACACTGCATGCAGCCCATTTTCATTAAGAATACAAAGGCAATTAAATGCTGTTTAGCTTTCACCTTCTGGCCTGCATAACAAACAGTAAATGGCTGCCATCTGACTCCCTCCCCCATCACGATGGAAGATATCGTTTTATATTGTACTGTTTCAGCTGATAGTTGTTGGCATACTTGTGTGTCATGGTGTGGGAACAATCATCTCATATTAAACAAGAAAATTGAAGTGACTGTGAACTTCAGGAGGGGTCGGAAAAACTGTGCCAAATGCTATTTCCATCCAGTGAGAGGATGTGGAAGTGCTTAGAGATACAGATATGTGAAAGAGGTTCCCCTTTCAAATTTAAAGTTTCACATATCAAGGAATAAGTAAATATCATCTGCTCCTTAACAGGTCTAAATGAGGTAAACACAACCTCAGACAAAACAATATGACATATTACACCCTGTTATTATTAATCAAATGCAAACTAAGATGGAATGCAGAAGCAGTTTGTGGAAAACTACACTTACCAACCAGAACCATTTACCTCATGTAAGGTAAAATAGAAATTGGATGCAAATGTTGAAGGTGCACCATTATCAAAGTTTGCACAAAGTAAAAGCTGGAATGAATATGAATAGTATAAAACTAGACACACATCCACAGTATAAACCATACGATCAGTGTGTTCCCAAACAGGTAATTTACCACTTGGAGCACAATGGCCACTTTTCTGAAATCTGCAGCTCCCCTGCAAGGTAATAAGTTTCAAGATGCTCGTGTCAAAGCAGAACTGCAGAAGAATTGTGTTTTTCTTTTTGTTTTTGGAACACCCCTCCTGTTCAGGTGTAGTTCAGCACAGTTGTAACTGGAAATCATGATTTCAGGCTTACACTACATTGCCAAAATCATTCTCTCACCCATCCAAATAATCAAAGTCAGGTGTTCCAGTCACTTCCATGGCCACAGGTGTATAAATCCAGCGCCTAGGCATGCAGACTGTTTCGACAAACATTTGGGAAAGATTGGGTCGCTCTCAGGGGCTCAGTGAATTCTAGCGTGGTACTGTGATAGGATGCCATCTGTGCAACAAGTCTAGTCATGATGTTTCCTCACTCCTAAATATTCCACAATCAGCTGTCAGTGGTGTTATAATGAAGTGGAAACGATTGGGAACGACAGCAACTCAGCCACAAAGTGGTAGGCCACGTAAGCTGACGGAGCGGGGTCAGCAGCTGTTAAGGCGTATAGTGCTCAGAGGCCCCCAACTTTCTGCAGAGTCAATTGCTACAGACCTCCAAACTTCATGTGGCTTTCATATTAGCTCAAGAACAGTGCCTAGAGAGCTTCATGGAATGAGTTTCCATGGTCACGCAGCTGCATACAAGCCGTACATCACCAAGTTCAATGCAAAGCATCACATGCACTGGTGTAAAGCACAACACCACTGGACTCTCCACTTCTCCATCTGGCAGTCTGATGGACGAGTCCGGATTTGGTGTTTGCCAGGAGAATGGTTCTTGTCTGATTGTATTGTTCCAAGTGGAGAGGGGGATTATGGTGTGGGGTTGTCTTTCAGGAGCTGGGCCTGGCTCCTTAGTTCCAGTGAAAGGAACTCTGAATGCTTCACCATACCAAGAGATTCTGGACAATTCCATGCTCCCAACTTTTTGATAACAGTTTGGTGATTGACCTTTATTCTTCCAACATGAGTGTGCACCAGTGCACAGAGCAAGGTCCATAAAGACCTGGATGAGAGAGTCTGGTGTGGATGAACTGGTTTGGATTAAGTAATGATCTGAACTTGATTGAAAACATTTGGGATGAATTAGAGTGGAGACTGAGAGCCAGGCCTTCTCGTCCAACATCAGTATGTGACTTCACAAATGTGGTCAAAATGGTCAAAAATTCCCAGTCAACCTTGTGGACAGCCTTCCCAAAAGAGTTGAAGCTGTTATTGCCGCAAAGGGTGGACTCACGTCATATTGAACCCTATGGATTAAGAATGGGATGTCACCTAAGGTCATATGAGAGTCAAGGCAGGTGAGTGAATACCTTTGGCAATACAATGTATCAACAGACAGCAGTACACATGGGTTTGTTTACCAGTGTAAACCCAGTATAATCAGTGAAGAAGGTGAAGCCTGTAGAGCCAACAGAAACTACCAAAGAAGACAAAAATGTCAATATTACAGCTTTATGTGGTGAAATCCCAGTTTTTAACAGTTTGCTGTACTGTATGTAACATGCATCCTCTTTTTTCTCCCCATGCTGTTGGTAATGCAAACTCATATTTTAAAACAACAAAACCTAGTTAACAAGCCAGTGGTCAAAGACCAGCAGAGCTGTCCAGACATTATTTAGAGTGCAATGTAGCACATCTGTGAGATAGCTAATGATGAACAAAACAGGCAAAGATAAATTAAGGAGTGGACAACATTGTTGTCTCCTCAAAACAAAAGAGCACAGTGACGACAAAGCCAATTACCTATACGGAGACATTACTCACTAGTCAGGTCTCTGCTCCCATCTACTTGAACCCTCTGGCATTGGCATCCAAACACACAAGACAAAACCTGCCAGCTATTTCCTAAATGGTGGAATGAACTACCAGAGGGTTATAAGAGCAGGAACGTTCCTCTTTACATTTGACAATCTCTTGAAGATGCACCTCATCTGAGCTCAACTTCTTCCCTAAAATACCAGCATTTCAGACCATCACCTTATTCTGTTGCTCTTATTGGTCACGTGTCTCTACGCCATGTTGCTTTATCCCTTAAACTCCCTTCTACTGCCACAGCACTTTGGTTTCCTTTCATAATGAAGCTTGAATGTGCTGCCAGAAGTGTGTTTGGATAAAAGCATCTGCTAAATGAGTAATGCTGCATTCACATGTATGCACCGGATGTAACGTCTGCATCTGCCTGAACAGACTCTGAATGGGGTTATATTATCTGTAGCTGAAATTAATAGTGGGTTGTCTGGCACTGTGGTGGGTCCAATGCTTCTGTCAAAAGTTGAGAAATTTCCAACCTTTGACGCCTCAGCGCGTACGTCAGCCAATCAGGTTGTGGTTTGTGGTCACACAGAGACAGAAGTGTCAGAAATAAAGCTTCAGGGGGAGTGGCAGACATTGTGATGAATTTGGTATGACAGTGTTTGTGTGGTTGTGGACAACAGTGATGTGTTGCTTGAAAATGAGCTGGTCCGAACCACCGCTTTTAAATGTAAATGTAAATGTTTTAAATGTAAATGTTTAAATGTTCCCTTTCGCTATTCAACTCATTGGCTACTTTTCCATAGTTACCAGCAGTTAGCTGGTCGACACAACAAATACCCTCTTCCTGATTATTTTGCAACCAGTAGTTTGATTGTTTTGTTCTGTTTATATTGACACAATCAACCTGATGCATTAGACACCCTCTCCGTCATGCGTTGCTACAATGCGTACGTGCCAATGTACCATAAATGTGATGTTATATAATGTATTGTAGTTTAGCAAGAAGATGGTGAGTTCAGTGTACTTCTTACACCCCATTTCTCTTTGTTGCTCGGAGTAAAAGCCACTCAAAGATTTAGTGTTCTCTGGTCCTGCATCCTGTTTCCTCTCATACTTCTTGCCAAATACTGAAAACCAGTCCAGAGCTTTACCCTCTCTTGGTTGGTCATGCTGCCTCCCACTTTAGTAAAAGGAGCTGAAACCAGTTCAAGACTTTCTCTTCCTCACTCCCTCCAACATGGCCCTCTTTGGTTTCTTTGCCACCTCTTCCATGATGAATGCCAAGGTAGCAGTGAGTGGACTAACTTCTGGCTAACAGAGCTGGCCAGTGCTGACATTAGTGTGCAACGTGTGGTCGTAACACAGCTTGCTCGTGCAAAAGGGATCTGGGATGGACAACAAACTTGTGTTTGTGTTATTTATCCTAATACAAAAAAGCAAACGGGGTATTTCTTAGTAGCTTCATTGTGCCAACTGAAGATATTTAGATGCATTTCAGTACAGTTTAACATACTGTTTCACAGCTAAAAAGAGTAGGTGTTGTATCAGAATCTACTTAGCATTAATACATGAGAAACATTATAAAAAGCAGCGTTGTCCATGATCATTCAAAACAGTTCCTGTTTGCTTTGTCTCAAACTGTAAAGCACATTTCAGGAATTTCATCCACAGGTGTCTAGGTCCTACTGCATTCCTTCCTTCTCTTGTAGATCATGTAAATTTATGGTTACAGCTGCTGCCTCCCCTAAAGGCCTTCAGCAAGATTTATGCACCCCATTTTTGTGTTGGCGATGATAGCAAGTGAAATCAGAGAAGACAAACAAGGCTGTGGAAACAAAGAGACAATGAGACAGAGAGAGAGAGAGACAGAAAACACGTGACAGAGAGGTGACAGAAGGGTTTAGCATCTAAATTTAGAGCCCAAGTATTCAATGTTCATCCGCGCGAACGTTGTGTCTGCACACATATTTCACGTATACAACAGGGAAATGTGGATCTGTGTGATTTTATTTTTTCTTTCTTTTTCTCCAGTTTTCTCTTCTGACTGGTTCATGACTCAACTGCCAATCCTGATTCACATAGAGGCAGACATCTGCCTGGCTAGGATTAAGCCGAATTGGAAGTGCGATTAAATGACTTTGGCAACTGTCTTCTCATACATCTTAATAGAATTTACAAGTCTCTTCCCCAGAGGCATTGTTAGGATCTTGAAGCATTTGGGGCTTAGTCCAGCCAAGAAATCTCTGAAATTTCAAAAGACATTTGCATGATTCCCGTATTATTTAAGAATGATTTGAATGTAATGTTTGTGGGTTTTTTTTTTTGGTCAGTAATGTGCTTATGCTGGCTTTTACAGCAATAAATCCAATAAAATCTGATACCGTTAAAATACAGCCACCATTTAGACTCATTTTTACTCAATGGGATATATCTCTTCTTCATTCTTGAAGCTGGCTGGGTGCTACTGTTACCCGTCTCTTGCATTCCTGATTCCATATCCAAACCTGCTCCACAAGTCACAAGACATGTGGGACTTTGTAACCAGCTGTTGGCCCAAATGGAAACGTAGGCAACCTCGTAGTGCTGCTGACTTGTGTCGCTTATCTGCAGAGACTTTTCATCCTTGACCTAAGCAACCCAACAGCTCCTTGAAGTTATTGTCTCTATACTTCCACCCAAAGTGGCTGTATTTGTGAATTGTTGTGTACTTATGTCTCAGTGATTCACTGAACAATAACAATAGCAATGTTCTCCAGTCATAACACACTTTAAAGAATTACTGTTTATATGAGTAGGTGGCTGCTGGGTCAAGAGCAATGCCTGATTATTGGCCTTTGACGTTCGTCTTGAAGAGGCATTTGAGTGCTCTCTCTAAATGCTCAAGTCTAAAGAGACCTAAGCTTTCTTTTTCATGGTAAAGTAGATTTTTGTTTGATTTATCTGAACTGAAAGAACCTGAGTTGATAAATGGCATCTTGCACTCATAGGAAGAAGATTAATAACTCAAAAGAGGATAGAGAGGAAAAAGGGGCTTGGTTAATGCCGTTGTGCTAAACAATCTTCCATCAAATAATGCAACATTTTAGACAGTAAAATATTCATTCATTGTTAAACTTTAGATTAGTTGAAGGTTAGCATACATCTGAACCTTAGGTAAGCAGTCACTAGAATAAAAAAAGCTGCAGAATGCAGAAAGCATTGGGGCAATATATCAGTTATTTTCCACCAAGTACAACCATAAAATGCTAGTTTAGCATTGTTACATTCACGTCAATGTTAATTGGAAGAAAATGCTGACTCTGAATTAGATGCTGCTGCAAAAAAAGCATTTTCTAAAGGCATTAGATAGATAGATAGATAGATAGATAGATAGATAGATAGATAGATAGATAGATAGATAGAACTTTATTAATCCTCGAAGAGAAATTCAAATTGAGTAAACTCTAATTTATATTTATTTTAAATGAACTCATAGTTATTCATATCTTAATTATTCATTTATGTATTTAATTACCAATAACCTAATATAAGAATGAACCTTAATTTGTTTATTTAATTGTTTGTGTTTTTTATGTATTTCAATTGTCTTTCTTCAGCATTTCCTCCATTCCTACTCCGCTATTGTTTTTGATGTCACTGGTTTGTGTCTAGACAAATGCGCTTGAGTGGACGAAGTAATTGTACAGATAATTGCTTCTGTTGCTTTTGTTTTAATTCTGTAAAGCACTTTGTGTTGCAAAAATGGTATGAAAAATAAGGTTTGATGGATTGATTGACTGATTGAAATCATGTATTTATTGTCCTTGATCTAATAATACCTGGTATATGGTATCTTTTTAAAGGAGTTCATGCTGAATCCCTTTGAAAATCATGTTCGTTCCTCACTAAAATTCGTTCTGAATAGCAAACTAAATAAAGGAAACCAATTTTTTCCCCTACATTGTGTCAGATGAAAAAAAGGCCTGGTTCTGAGTTCCAACATCCCATTTCTGACGCTTATTAAATGCATTATAAGTTCCAATCAGTGCAAAAAAAGAAAAAGAAGAAGACATTTTTGGGTTATGGAAGAAATCTGAGTAATGGTCTGTGTTTTGAGGGATATGGATACAAAGAAGGCAGTGAATGGGCACAGCCACTGCAACGACGAAGGGGAATGTAATGTTCACATGAGACATCTCTTGGACATGCTCTTTAACTTGAGACTGAATGTGTATTAAATATCCTTTCTGCAGATCATGTAAATGCAATAATTGTAATATTGTCTGTTTAGAATTAGGTCAATAATCTAACTACTACTGTGCATGTAAATGTAGCTGGTGATTACTGCCTAAAATATTTATCTTTCACTGCAGTTAGATGAGAGCTTGGATGTATGGTCAGTTCTGATGATTTCTCAAAGTCCTTCATTGTTAAATTAGTACAACAGCTTACACAGCCTCTGTCCCTGTACAGGGTGAAAAAATGGTAACAATTAAATAGGAAACATTATAAATACTGAGTTCAGTGCAGTCAGCTGCAGCAGCTGTCACTGTGTTGCTCATAC
>JBAMYA010000009.1:8160347-8179506 GCA_037176975.1 Arrhamphus sclerolepis
GTTGCTGGACATGTTCTGAATGAATAATATGGCAACTCTTCTTGGGAAGACAGTCTGGGTAATTGGATAATTTGTTGGCTTTAGAGGTGTGTTTGCTAGCTTTCCGCAGAGACAGGATTGCCCTTTTCCTGTTTCCACTTTTAGCGGGCTGTAGCTTTATATTTACTGCTCTTCCATAGGAGCAGCATCAATCTTGTGACAAACTCTCAGCATGTAAGAAAATACAATCACAGCCGCTTTCACTTGAAGTACTTTTTTGTTTAAAACACATTTGGTAACTTTTCCACATAGCTGTGGTTGATGGAATAGTTTGACATACATTGTATAAAACGACACATCACTGTTTGATAATAAATGAGACAAAAGTCACCTGGGTCTGTTAGAATGACCAAAGTTTATATATATATATATATATAAAATATATATATTTCATATACTTAGAGAAGATTATTGCATCTTTAAGCAATTTGGGGAAGTCCAGATGATGATGTCATGGGTGTGGGGGCTTTTGATTTGTTAACTGACAACATTTGAGTTAACTGAATGCACATCTGAGGATATTTTTTAGGGCATGCATCAAACACACTGCTTCCATTGGTGACACCATGGAAAACTCAATAGAAATCAGCCAAGATCTCAGGAAGAGAATAGTGGACATCCACAAATCTGTTTCATCCTTGGGTACCATTTCCAGAAGACCAAAGATGCTACATTCATCTGCTCAAACAATTATACGCAAGTAAAAACACCTTGGAAATGTGTTCATGTGTTCCAAAGATGAATATGCTTTGGTGTGAAATTTGCACAGAATAAAAGTAAAACACTTTCTGAAGATGCTGCTGAAGCTGGTAAAAGACTGTTATCATCCACACTGAAACCAAAGTGGGATGGAAGGTCATCCAGGAAGAAGACATTACTGCAAAAGCAGCTTACAAAAAAAAAAGCCTGATTACAAAGGCATTAATTTTTGGACACACGTTCTGTGGTCTCCAAAAAATTAAAACTAAACTCTTTAGCTGTAATGACCATAGTTACATTTTGCAGAAAAATGTGGAAATGTGGAACACTATTCCAACTGTGAACTATTGTGAGGAAAATCATGATGTTTCAGCCTGGAGGTTCAATCTTGGGTGCAAATCGGTCTTCCAAATGGACAATGACTCTAAACAAACCAGCAAATTAGTCACAAAGTGGCTTAAAGACAATAAAGTCAATGTTTTGGAGTGGTCATCGCAAAGCTCTGATCTCAACGCTATAGAAAATTTGTGTGTGAGCGAGGCCCCATGCAAACCTGACTCAGTTCCACCAGTTAGGTCAGGAGGACTGGACCCAAAACCCAAAACGTTTGACCCAAGATATGCAATTTATATGCTACCAAATACAAACAAAATGTATTTAAACTTCTGACTTTAAAGAACCTAATAATAATAATAATAATAATAACAATAATAATAAGAATAATAATATATAAATATGTATGTATGTATATATATATATATATATATTTCAGGAAATATATAAGCAGGAAAAGTTTAGTCTGATTTAATGACTTGTCTTACACTATTTTTATATAGTGTCAAGTGTTGCAATATTAAATCTAAAACAAATATTATATATAACTGTTAAGTCATCTTTTCTCTTCAGCATAGATAGAATATTATGAAATCGTACCCTTAATTTTTTTCAATTTTAGTTTTCGTCAAAACATAACACACGCACACAAAAAACAAAAAAGTTCAAAAACAAAATGAAACAAGAGACTCAGGAATAATAGCGAAGATAATTACAGCTGCCTTTGTTGAAGACTGGCAGGATAAAACTGCGTTGTTGCCGCAAAGATCCTTAACTAGCCGCATGTCTGCATGAGAATTGCTTAAAGGTCAGGCCATTGTGTGAAATTAGCAAAGACAGAAAGGTCATTGAGATTGTCCCTGGCTAATAGATAAGACTCGGGGCCTTAATGGGTTCATGTTTTGCTTTTCTTTTTTTTTTTTTTTTTTTTTTTCATCCACCATCATTATTTTCCAATGGTTTGTGGATGAAATGTGTCTGCTGCGGGCGCACCCGTATTTGTGTGTTCTGATTGCAATTTCAGGGCTTTAAGCCGAGAAAGATAAAGGAGGTGCACTCTGGAAGTTGCACTAAGTCCCGAAGCAGCCAGAGTTCACGCCAAACTAATAAATCTTGCATTTTACGAGCACACAAAGCAACGAAAAGTAATGGCAGATTCAATTTAAAAAACAAAGGGGATCAGCTGAATCTGTAAGGATAGGCTTCCCATATACCTGCAAACGAAAGGAATCCCAGATTAGGAAGGATGGTTTTGTCAACTTATCTTCTCATTAGGTATCCGTTTGGTATTCAGATCATAGTTTTTGGAGGTACATTGTGTTCTCTTGCTGAGTGTGCCTCTGGTTATTTTATCTGTTGAACAAAAGACTCTCTTCTTGGTTCATAACCAGCAAAATCAAAAGTAAATAGTCTGAGATGGACTTAATAATCCAAGATGTGTCATATAGTACAAAAGCTCTCGAGCAGTCTTTTACTCACTTTCAAGAGTGCATGTGAAGCATTGTAGTGACGGGCCAAATACTGGAAGGGTCTGCTTTGATTAGCTTCATGACGAAGTGATTGCTGGCGCTGGTTAAGCATTTTGAGAATTAGATGGGATCGATTAGATATTAAAGGAGCACATCCTTTGATGTGTATGTATGGGCTCTTTCTGCCCAAGTGTGGGGCATGAGCCGGGTATACCAACCGTCACTGGCGGAGTGATTTCATAGCATTTGATGTGGATGGACAGAGAGGAATAGTGAGAGTGACAGGCCACTGCTCAGTATAGCTCCGAGAGTGGTAAAGACCTAACTAGCCATGCACAGTTACTGAAAAGGCAAGGAATATTTATCACCTCTGTAATAGAAGAAGTCGGTCATGCTGTCTGGAAAATGGACCAGTTTTAGTGTTTGCTTTTAGCTTTTGGGGAATAAAAAGTCATAGCTTTGCCCTTCTTTTATATTACAATATACATGTTTTGCACTGAACTGTGAATTTTCAGATCAAATGATTTTAGGTTTATCTTCTTAAGAGGTTGAAATCATCATGAAAACATTACCGGTTTTGTATTTCTCAACTCTCTGTTGTTCAAAATAAAGCATATATTCACCTACTTTAATTGCTCCTGTAAACAAACCTTGTTTGTGCCACAAGAAAATGCAAATTTCTTCTCATTTTAATTTAATTATTAGACCAAAAGACATGCAGGTTTTGCATTTAAATACAATTTCTAAATTTCTATGAATTTCTTTTCCTCTCATCAGAACAAAATGCTGACAAATGAGAGCTGCTCCACAGATTTCCAACATTCACATATAACTGATATGCAAGCACCATCCTAAACAGTAAAATGTTTATTCTGATTGAAAGTATGAATTTCATTAATATTAGATTAATAGTCTTTAGGTAATTAGCAAGATTTAGACCTGATATTGTTGTTTACCTAAGAAAAGTTTAATATAAAGTTTAATATAAATCTACAAGTGTAAAAGAAGAAAAAAATGTGAGTTGATGTGTGATCATTAATAACAATAAAGATCTTGCAATGAACGATGAGGGTCTTGGCTCATTGCCACTGCTGTTCCAGTTCAATCATCTTTAACTGGAAGCAGTTAGCAGCTGAGCTCTTCAGGGTGGCTTTGCCCTCTGCTTTTCACACAGACTCACAGCAGGACTTCAAGAGACTTCCTGGGAGATTAAAGCAAATTAGTCAGGCAGTGGGAGAATGATGTTATTCACACACACACACACAAAAACCCACACATTTTAGACTGTTTAAATGGAAAACAAGGTCTACTACGACTCAAAACAGGAAGGCATTCTAGACCAACCTTTGATAATATTAACCATCATTGCATTTTGTAACCTCTTGTTTTCAGTCAAGGCAAATGCTGCAAATCACAAGTATATAACAGAAATTATATAGTAAAAAATGATATTCATAAAGTGCTGTATTCCTTTAATATTTTCATCAAAGCTTCCACTGAGGAAAAAAAAAGGGGCTCATCATATCTCTTTGAACCTTACACTATTTATTTAGCAAAATGAACAAATGTGAACTTTTAGGAAAGCAGCAGCAGACCAAGGAGCCTGTGTCCTGTGTTTCAGCCTAAATCACCACCACAGCAGGATCTCCAAAAAGCAAAACTACAGACTAGGTATCAACACAAGGAGCAACAGAACTACATTGAATGACAACAAACTAACAGAGGAAGAGTGAGAGACACAATTACTGCATTTTTACTAAAAAAAGAAAAAGAAGAAACCCCTGAGAGCAATGCAGAACACAAACAGAAGGTGTCTATTTTGTCTGTTTTTCATACATTATTTACAGACCACTGTGATTGACTATGGTTGGTCTGTAAGGGGTGTCAGCCATGGCTAGGCTCAAGGAGCCTTGCCATTTGTCATTTCAGGACTCTTCCAAGCAGACTTGTGCTGGGACGTGCAGTCAGTCATCTCCGCCAGCCTTCATGCATGGAGCTCTCCAAGGTGGCATTTTCATGGCAAAACAGGAGCAGGCTCTAAACACGAGAGCAATAGAGGCTGGACCTCGGACCCTGGATGTTGGTTGTGCAAAGAAACCCCTGAAACCCAGCAGCACATCACAGCAGGGTGGAAGATGCTGGCAGTGTGGTGTATCTACAAAAAAATAACTCACTGCAATTACCCCAAGAGGTTCTTTTGGAATTTCTCCATTTATTTCAGCTGATAACCAACATAACAGTTTCTCATTTTTCTGAACTTGCCGGCCGCTCCCCGAGCCCAATCGGCCACACCCAAAACAAAAAGTTAAACTGTGCATGTTCAACACTCACGCGCATACGTCACAGCCTGGAACAATCCCAGCATAGTGTCAGAGGACCAATCACAGAACGCAACATACAACAGCAACTACAATATTGTTGCATCGTGTGGATGATTACATACACAACAGGCAGGAGGACACAGATGGAACACACAGAAACATCTGAACTAAGTATGGACTGAATGAGTGGCTCAAGATTCTGTAGGACGTCTAGGTCCAGACTGACAAACTGGTGACAGCCTGACATAGTGGTGGTGGAGAAACATCAGAGGAGAGCTGTGGTGATAGATGTGGCCATCCCAAGCAATCATCAGAAACATCAGAAAGAAGGAACATGAGAACACAGGACCTGAGTTTGAAGGAGACACAACACCACCCAAGTGGGCATGTATATAAATAGTTATGTATACATATATATATATACACATACACATACATACATATATGTGTAACACAAAAGCAGAAGTCTTGTATAAAAAGAGCAAAACTAAAGAAAACAAGAGGACTGAACACTCAATTAAGCACACAGTATAAAATATTAAGACTATGACAGTGAAATAGTTCTCAATGACAAACAGCTATTCCACCTCTCATGAAGTGGCACGTAAAATGTTTTGTGCAGCAACTGTTTTGTAGTGGCAGAAAATTCCAACTTCTTACATATTTGTGGAATTTATACTTTACTTGGAGAAAAATGGAAGCTAAACAGAGAACATACTCAAAGCAATGCCATCATCTGTTTATGACCTAACACTGTAAAAACTGCTGGTAATTGGACAAACATTGTAAACAACACCTGTGGGAGATAAAATGGAAAATAGCCACTGTAAAATGTTAATTGCAATCCCATATCGCAAAAGAAAATAAATTTAGACCTATAAATGCAAATGTTCAGTATGACAAATAGATTAAGTCAGAGGTGAATGTTTATCTCATAATTTAGGATGAGTAATTAATAATAATGTAATACTAATATATTTGATATAATACTTTTTAATTACATGGTGGTTTGCTTCGTTTAATTTTAGTCTCTTTATGTACAATTAGAGTTTTCACTTTTCAGCTTTACCAAGGCTCTTAACAAGTCTCAGCTCATTGTTTATCCATCCACTCCATGTCTTCATCAAAGTAATGAAAACCCAATCTATGCTGCATTACCACACAGCAGCAACATAGACATTTAGCATCTGAAAAGCCACGTTTTTCCCCAGAGAGACTGTAGAGGACAAAAACAAGCTAAAAAAAATGGAAGACAAGATATTGGATTTGCATTTGCTGGGTGGCTAGAAACATAACTGCAAATCCTCCCAAGAGTCAGTAGAATTAAGTAGATTTTCTTTAAAGCACAAAATCATCAATACAGATGACCAAATTATGTTATGCAGAGCTGCATCAACAGAGATGTGTAATGAACTAGGCCCTTAATGCTTTCTTTTTGAATCCACCCTTAATATCTCATTTCTTTACTTTAGTGGAAACCAGTGGTGCCCTGGTAGCTTCCAGATGGGAATTCGTAGTACCATGAGATTGTGGTGAAGGATGCTGTAACTGAAGCAAGGTGCTCTATACAGACTCCCTGAATAAATAATGGCGAACACGCTGTCGGTAAACACACACCTATCTACCCTTCATCAGGCACCACCGACCGGAACTTTCTGCACATGCACATCAGTGCACTGGAAGCTGTTCCTCAGCTTATTTAGCTTCCTTAATTAAACCAAGCATCGCTCCTCCAATTTCCTCCATTAAGGAGCTGTAAATCTAGCAAGCAGCTCTGACTAACAGCAATTTACCCGCACAATGATGCAACTGGCTTATTGGCCTTGCAGCCTAATCAAACTTCATGAATAAATCAGGCAGGTGGAGATGTAGGGTGATGGTGGTGGTACTGGGAGGGTATGGCTTTGGAAGGATGCTGAGATGTACATGACTTGATCTTATTTTTATTTTCCTGTGAGGTTTGATGTTTTCAAGTATCATCAAATATGCTGATGGAGTCAGCCTTGACTGGAATGATGGTGAGAGAAGTTTCATAGTTTTCCTTCAGTCTGTTTGTCTAGTATCTGTCCATTTTGGCTGTGAAAAACCTGCCATGTGCATTTTACAAGATGGTCTGTTCACAAAAGACGGACCAGAATGGATGAAAATCTGCTTCACAAAAGCGAGACAAGCAAGCAGGCCTCAACCTCCTGTTGTGATTTCTGTTGACATTTTCTCAATTGCCCAGCCTCTGACTTGCCACGTTCTGAAACTCTAATTATCTTTCAATTAGTTTCACACAAAATCACAACAAAAACTTGTGTGAGCACCTTTTGCATTTAAAATAACACTGTGTCTTTTTCAGACCACTTTGGTCTGGTCTGATAAGTTGATCAGAACACATCTGAAAGCTTGTCACGGCTCCTCTGTGAGTTTAGGACGTCTCTTTGTGAGATCCCACACTGACAGCTGATGCTCTGTGGTCTCTTTTCGCTGTTGGAGATTATTCTTTCTGATTGTGACTCTGTGCTCAGGGTTAAATGTCTCATGTAGCAGTGTGATACATACAGATGTAAGTACATCAAAAATGTGACTGGCATACAGAGTACTGCATGTACATGTCACTCATGCATATAGTAATGGCACCTCCAGTAAGATACAGAGGAGGAAACTCAAGTCCCACCGTGATAAAAAAATATACTTAGACACAAGTCGAAAGATCATTTACTAAAACACTTGTTTCATTTCAATAATTTCTCTTTAGGATTAATAAAGTGTTATTGAATGGGATTCACTTGAGTTGAATCACAGATGTTTTCTTGGGGAGCGCTGAAGGAAGGGAACAACTAGATTGTGACATCATTCAGAAATTCCTCACCCTACCTTTAAACAAAGCTAAACAAAGCAATGTATTTTACTATATTCAGTTTCATGGTGGTGACAGTTTCATGCCTCATCTTATAGCACACTATACAATACATGTGCATATATTGGCTGACAATGTATATAATTTCCAAGGCACCTGTCCATTGTTGAGCCCCTGAAAACCACTAAAACTCGCACTTTTGAAAATTGTCAGTTCGACTGGTGTCCATTGTACTGGTGGGATTTCCATGTCACAGTTAAAACTCTGCTGCAATGCAGGACTGACTGGGACCAGGATGAACAGATGCACAAAAACACAATACAGCTCATGTCAAAGCTTCCCACTTTTACAAAGTAGCAAAATAAACTGCTCCCTCTGTGGTGTATATATTTAATCCATAATCCATATTTAATCTGTAATTACACCAGTTCCACTTTTCTGATTAAAAACAAATAAATAAATACAATTTAAGCATAGTTAATCCTTTCAGACTAAGATGTGCAAACACTGAGCTGGCACAGTTTGTAACTCATGAAACAGAGACATTTTGTATGATTGTTTTTAAAGCAAGTATGCATTTCTGCAGATTGTGCAAACTTAAATACCTCACTGCCTAATTAGGCAAAGAAAAGACATAGAAAAGACTTCAGGGAAAAGTCATTTCCCTCCAGTCTTGAACAGTTACCTCTTTACCCCAAAAAGCAGAAAACGGCACAGATGCGTTTTCTTTCTTTTTTGCCGACTGAAGTGATAACAGAGCAGTGTGAGGTTTTGTGCTGTTAGAGACACAATAGCATGACTAGAAGCAACTTCTGCTGTGTCACTTTGCAACCAAGAAGCCTGATCAAGGTTCATGAAGTAAAATTTATCATAATGCATTCTGTGGCTTTCTCAGGCAAAAAGTGGAGAGGCGTGGCCTGTGTCATTGCAGACATCTATCACACCTCCCATCATGTGCTGTGACTGCTGCCATCTATCACGTTTCCCATGGTGCATGCTGAAAGCCCAGATACCCAGAGATGTCATGATTTATGTATGTCCTGCCTGTCAGGTATGTGTTCATGCGCTGTTTTAACTTGAAATAGATTCATAAGGATGTGTGTGTTTGTGAGCATATTTGTGTGTGTGTGTGTGTGTGTGCAGGTATAAATCCGTGTATATTTGCCTTTGAGATGAGAAAAAAGCAATGTGAGATAACACCCGTGGGCTAAATGTATGAAACAGCGTTCAGAAGTGCAGTTAAGATAAGGAAAGGGACAAGACAGCTTTATAAGAACACTCCCACTCTCCTTAAATCTGCGGCTGTGTAGATTCTGCATATCACTGCACTAGTTTGGGCATGTAAAACACTACTTGAGCAAAGATAAGAGACAAGATAGTTTGATTTCTTCCACATATTTTATTCTTTAGGTCTTATGGTACAGTAAAGCCCAGAATGTTCCTCCACCATATAACAGAATATCTTACCGCCTTAAATCAGAATTTTCCTGTATTTATTCTGACATCTCGCTTTTGGGAAAGGCAGGAGCACAAAAAATATTCCACATCACTGAAACACTGCATAACAGCATGAGCTTTCATTTATTCTTGAACCGTAGTCACTTCATTAAGTATTCAGAGGCAAAAACAGTAATAAACTGACGTCAAACAATAATTCAGGGAATTTAGGCTTAGCCAATGCAACATCATGCAGGCTTAGTACAGTTAATAAGAATGCTTCATATGAAGATGAAAACCATCTCCAAAAATACAATATTCCCTGGAAAAAACGCCAGCATATCACTACTTTGCTTTACTTTGGCGGTTATGATGAGAGATGTAATATCTGCATATACTTAACGGGCCCTTTCAAGTGAAGCGAGCAGACCCTGGTGGATCTTATTTTTGCAAAGTGAAGGTCTTTGACGGTGGATACCGAGATTCACAAAGTGCAAAAAAAGCTTTTTGAGTAAAGCTAGAGGTGGATTCTATTACATGTCACACTTACACACATATGAAAATGAACGCTGTTCAAATACACCTTTCATTTCATTCTTTGGTGGATAGATTTTAATAAATGGTTCTTTGTTATTTATTAAAATATTAAAAAAAACAAAACAAAAAAACAACCTAACTCATAATGTATACACCACACATTTCAGAACCAAAGTTATTTCTTCACTACAGTCACACAGCAGCTATGACGACTACCTTTAAGAACCTTAAAAAACAGGGAAGAGAGGAAAGACAATATAATATTAGGGATTAATCCGGTTTTATTTTAATCTTTCTAGTTTGAGAGGCGGAAGACGAGAGACAGAGGAAGTTCCCTGGTGTAAATCCAAAGCGGCAGTTTTTATTTATTTATTAATTTATTTTATTATTCTTTTCCATTATGATCAATATGTCTAGAGTTACAAAGGCTTTACTTTTCCTATAAGGCCCTGCACAACTGCTCACACTCATGTCGATGCATGAATTTTAAAATAGCACAAAGAAAAATCAATGCTATAAATTGCTATCCTGAGGGTGAGCATTCGACGGATATGTTCTGCTCTTTCTTATTCTCTATTTCCTCATTTTGATCATTTTTTTTCCTTTTTTATTTTGTCTGACTTGTACAGAAGAATATAAAAAAAACCCTGCCTTTTTATACCAGTTTTGTGTCATTTAAACTAAGGCCCGAGTATAGTTATGAATGCAGGATTTCATTTATTTATTTATTTAGCCTACTTAAAATCCCTACTGTTGTGAAATCCGTTGTCTCCGCATGCATATTTGTTGAAAAAAACAAAACAAAACAAAAAACTGTTTTAACAGTATAACAGTACGGCTGTCCATGCTGACACCTTACAATGCCAAACAAGTGGGCTCAGTATCAGAACTGTGTTGCCTGAAGCAAAATAAATCCAAACAACTGAGAGTTAGCTGTCACAGAGGACATTGGGGAAAGCTACAGGCTACGGTGGCAGCTGCTGCTATAATGTAGGACGGATGGATAACAGGGGACCTATCAAGCCCCACAGTTTTGCGCACCACCCTGATGGCTTGAACAAACACTCCGTGGAGCTCCCTCATGTATTTATTTCACCCTGACATCCAGCTCCACTACATCTTCCTCTTGTGCTGTGCGCAGTGCAAAATGAGGACATAAAACAAAGACAGCGCCTGGTATTAGAAATCTAAAAATGCGTCCCTGGTGTATGTTGGTGTTTTTAATCAGAAATTTCCACAGCAGCTCTGGGGATAAAGTGGAATCTTCATGTCATGAATATGGGAGGTGGATATCCGTAACATCTAAATTAATTAATGTTACGGAAGGACAAGCCATATTGGACAGAGCTGATTGGATTAGAGCTAATGAAAATGTACCAAACACTTTGCTTCCTATCTCCCAAGATTGTAACAGACTATTAGCAAGAAATACTAGTGGTGACACGCCTGGCTTAACAATTAACACTGTGACAAATTATCAGCTGTCCTGACACAAACTGTTCCAGTGAATTTAATGCAACGCTGAAAGCTATGGCGATGTTGACGAGAGCTGTATTGTGTTTTTGTACATCAGTTCTTCCTGGTCCCAGTCTTGTATTGCAACAGCTGGTTTACTTCTTTAAAGAGAAGCCAAATAAATTTCTCACTGACTAACCAGCAGTTAAAAACACATTCCTATAAAACCATTGAAGGTGGAAAACTGAAAGTCTTGGTGTTGGGGGATGCATTTATCTGCTTTTTAAAATCCTTTTTCCACATTTGTAAAGTAAACATGTTCTTTGTCTTTATTGCCCACGTTAAAAAGTATTTCAGTGACGTTGATGCAGTATCCACGGTAACCAATGCAACAGAGGTGACACAATCATGTCACTTTTTTTTCACAGGCCAGTGTCATGCACAGTGGCTTAACAGGCTGTGCTTTTCCATATCTGCCTGAAATTGTGGAGCAAGTCACATTGTGTTAGACTGAAATGTTTTCCAAATTGCAAGTCATGAGCTATTTCCGGTGAAAGCTTTGTCAGCAGTCCTGTGCCATAGGAGCACTCCCTGATGAGCCAGGTTGTATTGCTGATGCCCATCTCTACTGAAAATGACTATCCAGTGTTACAACTCTCCTGCTTTGCTGGGGCCAGCTGAAATATTCAACATCCTCCTTCAAAACTCAATTTCCCATCAGCTTAAGTAGCGCAGACTGTGATGGGATCATATGGATGTACAAATACAGCTGAAATGGGTTTGAGCATGGGTCCAGTATGGGCACCGGATGTTGTGTGCCAAAAGGCCATATATGTAAAGAGGAGATCTGCTGTGCATACAGGGATGTGCTTCTCTTAAACGCTTGCATCAACTTCTTTCCATTAATGAAACAAGATTTTAAAGAAGTAAAAAGAGGAAAGAGACATTTCTCACAGGTTATGATATCGTTGATGCTAACACCAGTCTGATGCAGGTAAGCCTAACGCCTCTTGAAATGTGTAATAGTTACTAAAACTAACAATGTGTTATCAAAATAAGTTGACAGACAACACACATTACCTGTAACTGTTCTGAAGTTGCACCAGTGTGGCTTGCTGGGTAAAATTTATCAGAATTACCTCAAAAAATGTTTATAAAATGTGACTTATGGTAACAGTTGAGGCCTGGAGCACTCTTATGGCGACATGGTTGATGGTGCTCGGATCTGCCTGATCCGATGCTTACCTACTACCTACGTTTTTTTTTTTTTTATTTTAAATTCCAGATTTAAAGAAAAACAAACAAACAAAAGAAAACAACTAAATTTAAGGTAGTATGCCTCAACAGCCAGACAGACTGATGACTGAAACCACCTTGTTTTCTCAGAATTAGAAGAAGCAGGTTATATACTGTAGATGGAAGGATGGAAGGATGACTCAGCAACTATATGGTGAACAAGGTTACCATGGAATAATAAAATTAAGTGCACAAGTTAGCAGGCCAGAGCAAATGAAGATCCTACCTATCATAAATAAAGATTTTTTTTTTTTTTTTAGCCTTTTTTTAAGGAAATATCATACTTTTAGAGTGCATAGCTCTTTGGCATCATGTGCTGACAACCGAAATCAATTCATTTCCTGTTCCAAAACCGATTTTGCTTTTGTGTGAGACAGAGTGGTCATCCTCGCACCCGTTGCAATGTGTTAAGTCTTGGCTTTGATTTAATAACAGGCTAGTGTTTGTAGCATGTAGCTGCTGGCGTTTCCAGGAAACCAGGAAACCTAATCTAATTGTTATACTAATAAAGATTATTATGAATATACTCTAATGCATTCATACATGCTTTCGTGATTGCCCTGGATGATGTAACAGCCGTAGGTTGGTTGTCTTGTTTTAACCGTCCCCCAGAGTCAGTTGTTAAACTGCAGTCCGGTGACGGAGGTTTATTTGCACAGTTCACTTGGTGAAGTCTGTTTTTTTTTTGTTTTTGTTTTTTTTGATGTGCAGCAGTCCAGATGTTCAGTAGACTACTTTGGTGCAGTAAGTCCTTATCATTGATAGAGATATATGTTCGTTTTCTGATAAACTCAAATTATTATAATTGTAGTACCAATCAATCACTGGAAAAAAAAAAAGCTCAGCAATTTAACTGGATTACTTTATGTTGTTTCACACAAATAAATTAAGTACATTCAACAGAGATTACCAAGTTTTCCTTGTTAATATAAACTGGATGATCTTAATGAATCTGCTTGTAAAGGATTAAATAAATTCATCTTTTTTTTATTCTGCTGAGAGCTCGAACATTTGGCAATTAGTGTAAATAACATCAAGCACTTATTCTTCTGCCTGATCTGATGAAATATGAAATATAAAGAAAATTATAATTGTCGGTCAAGCTGGTCCACAGTGGTTTTTCTGAAACGCTTAATAGTTTACACCAACAAGCTCACATATTCTTATCAGAGGGATGAAAAGGTGAAGGAGAGTTTTACTCGTAAACTAGTTATTAAGCTGAAAGCTGGAAACACTAAGCAGTACACTCAAGTTCTGCATATTTAAACATGTAGGTGGTATAATAGATGTCATTTGAAAAGCTTTTTCACATCTCTTGCTTTTATTTTTTCTTTTGGAGATGCAGGCAAATGAAGCCACAACCGTAGAAAACATGTTTAACATCTTTTTGCTGTAAGCCTGAAAGAAGGTATTGAAAATTAATTTGAACTTATATTCAGAAGGAAAGAAGAGAGTGGATTTTGCAAGGAAAGGAGAGATAGCCTCGGTCAGACAGAACAGAGAGAATCAGGGTGGAGAAAGGCGAGTGAGCGAGGCAGCTGACAGATGCACAAAGACAGGACACAGCCATTGCCTCCATTTTCCTCTGATGCATTTTTTATTAACTTTTTGAATTTCAGAAAATTAATTTCAACCTTCCACTATGTTAGGCCACAATATAAGCGGTGGCTTAGCACAGAAAAAGGATGGAGGCTATTCAGCCTCCTTTAAATCCATGTCTGTTGAAGAAAGCACTCAGTCGCGGTTGTACAGTAACTGCTTTTATTAAAGGACAATTGTTGTTAAACTATACAACATTTTAATTTGTAGAGTAAAATTTTCCACTTTTTAATAGTGCCAGCCTTTTGGCTAAACATTTAAACACAACTTAATTAACCAAGTCATCATAAAGTGCCCTTCAGACCAATAACTATAACAATAACTATGAAAAAAAAATAGTTGTAAATATCACTGCAGTTTAAGTAGGGAGGGAATGTTGTTCTTCAACATGTCGTCTCACTTGAAGGATCATTGCCCAGCTCAGATCAGGTTTTTTACTCTTTCATTGGGATGCATTTTGTCTAAATGTGATTGGGTGACAGGTTTGGACTGGTAGCTGTTGGAATAAGGTCTTAGTGCTCAGGAGGAAATGTTTGATGTCAAGTGTTTAATACTTTAGAAACTGGTGGTAAGCTTTGTCCATCCAGTGTCCAACACCAAAGAAGTCTTTTGTTAATCTTCTTGGCTGTGCACCAGTGTACGTGTGCATTAAAGAGTCCCTGTTGTTTTGCAAAGATGCATTTCCACATATTATTCAGCTCTTTTTCAGCTAGTGTCCTTCACAAACATCATCTTCTGAACAATCTCATAATTTCCTGTGATATGAAGTTTCTGAAATTGATGAAGTTTTTTTATTTATTTTGTAAATGTCATGTCCATGCTGCATACTGTATATCCCTTTCCATTCTCCTTTACTGATTTAGTTTTAGCTTTTATACCTTCTGAGCTATTCCATTACATTTCATTAACCATAAATCATAATTATGCTTCTTTTCTTGTTTATTTCAAACAAATTTGTCTCTCTCTGCCATTTGTTGCTGGACACACAACTGAATGCTGTTATTGCATGCAAGATTTATGTGAGCTAAAATATGCTAAAACTGTCAGTTGATAATTAAATACAAACAATAAATATGTATATTTCTATCTGAATCTCTGCTGAGTATTAGCCACTAAACGCAAAGCAAATACTTAGGTCTGGACAGGCTCAATCTTAAAGAATCAAACAAATCCAGTGCAGAGGCTGCTTCTTTAGTCCATTTCACAAACACCCATCTTATTACATGCTGGAAACATAACATTGACTGCAGCCAGAAGTAGTCTGGCTGTACCTGTGGACTCCTGCAGAAAATTTAGCTTCCAAATTCTGTTTACTATTTGCTATCCCTCTGCTTTTATCTCTGTCGGCCTCTCTTTGTAAGCCTCACTCTCTGCACAGGCATCTCTCATTGAGCGTCAAGAACAGAGAGGTGCTTGTTTGTGGTTAGCCGTTGGCTGCATCCTCCCGAGGGACTCGGCTGTTTTGTAGAGATGCAGGACACATGATTGGAGTTGGCATGGCAGCGTTGCCAGGGGCACTGTGCCTCTGGCATCACAGCTCCGTTCCTACACTCAGAGAAGTGACGGTAGCCAAAAGAAAACAAACCAAAAAAAAAGTGTTTTGACCTAAATATCCTGTGGGTAATAAATGAAATAATCACTTCTTTTCAGATCTGACATGCTTTTTTGCTTCTTTTAAGTTGTGTAAACACCATCTAAGGCTTGTTGTATTGCTAAGTTCATGAAGGTGGCTTAATATTTTAAAGTTACTAACCTTTCCTCTTAGCCTGTGTCCTCTCTTTATTGCCTCTTCTCTCCTCTCTCTTCGCTCACCCTGAGGGCCAGAGTTGGCATGACAGCGCCGCTCTTCACCCACTGTGCTCCATGGCTTAACACCCAACCCACCTGCTCATAATTATTTAACACCACAGTTAGACAAAGCTGGAAATAGTGCACACCCAACTCTTAGAAACATCTAAAGTACATTTGTGCTTGTATGCATTCAAAATAGGCTACAAATGCACTATGGTTTATGTAACATTAATAAGCACAAAGAGCTACTGCATTTTATTTATTTTTTTGCTAGGTGAAAGTCTTGGAGAATGAATAATGTCTCAAGAGAAACCTTGATAAGAAGGCTGCAAACAAACAAAACGTTGTCACGACAATTATTCAATTACTGATGAGCATGACACTATATTTAGATAAAATCATTTTCCAAGTGAGCTGCACATCAAAATGTTGCCCAGGAATGCTACATGGAAGAAGGTGATAAAGTTAATTCATTTTAGTTTCCCGTAGTTCATGCTAACCTGTGATGCTAACATTGCTCCACATTGGGCCTCATTCACGAATATATGTGAATGTAAATGTTCCTATTTAACACAAAAAATAAGTGCGTGAGTAGACTCACCGTGGGATTCATGAAACTGCTCACCTGACAATTTTGTTCTTCCCGCCATGCGTACGTTTGTGAATCAGACTTGTTCTACATTCAGAAGTGCGTGTTCGCAGTCTGTGATTAGCATAGTGCCACGCCCCCATTCCTCCAAATAAGGAAACCATCTGCCTCAAGTTTATTCATGAATGAATGAAGCGGTTACCGAGGAGATGTACAGTACAGTGTGTTAGAAGCAATGGCACCAAAAAGGCGAAATAAGCGCTTTAAACCACAGAAACTGAAACAGTTGTGTCCGAGGTGGAAGCCAGAAAATTAATATTTTTCCAGAGGGTCTACTCACTATGACAATAGTAATAAATAAAAAAATGCTTGGACCGCATTACCGCAATAACCGGGGCTGTTAATGTAGAAGTGCATTGTGGCCCGGGGGGGGGTTAAAGTGAAAATAAAAGTTGATGCCAAGACAGAAAAAAAGATAAAAAACAAACAAACAAAAAAAAAAACACATTCCCACTCTACTGTTTTGCAAAATAAAAGTGTTGTGGGTGCTTCATGGCCAGCGGGGACAGTGTTAAGGACGTGGCAAAGATCATCTGCATGTTGATGGGTTTTTTTTGTTCATGTATTGCATTGAGCCAATCAATGGAGCTTTGATTAAAGCTGTAATCGGGTCTTAACAGTTGGGCCAGTAGGTCCAAGCCTGAAATTATTCGGCCCGATATTTTATATTTTGATTTTCAACAGGCGAACACATTTACAGCCCAACATTATTCAAAATTGTGCACACACACAGCACTTTTGCCTTTTGGCAAGAATGAATATAGCCTACATGTCGCATCTTTTGCATTTCACATAACCCACTGGCTCATTATTTTTCTTATGTACACAGTCAAAACATCTACACACCTCACTTCAGATCTTCAGCTTTAGTTTTGGTAAGTGATGACACGGCTCAGAGAGAGTTGTGAAATCTCAGCCTGGTCTGCTATTTCTCTCTGTAATGTAGCTACCTGTAGCCATGGAAACCAATCATGGACAGGACTTCCATGAGGTATGAGAATGATGTGTTTGATTTAGATGCTCCAGAGAATCACATAGCTGCAGTAGGCTACATACACCATTGGCAGTCGGAAACGGTTGATAAGCAATTCATCACTTTCTTTAAAAATGTTTTAAATTATTTGAAACAAAAATTTTATTAAATCTCTTTTAAATGAATGTGGTTTTATATGCACTGTACTTAGAAGCTCTGTATTTGCTTTTTCTGAGTCAGTTCGGCTTTTCTCATTTGTGCATACGTATGGTCTGAGGAAGTTCTACATTTGTTCGCCTAGTAAGGACAAATTTGGGTAAGAAAATATTGATGAATCCTGAATTTGTGCATCAAACGTTTGCATGCACAGTTCAAGCACAGATTTGTGAGTACGCACTATTTGTGAATGAGGCCCATAGATTCTGATCAAATCCATTCACCACTGCTCATTTCAGATGATGCTACCAAAACAAAAAAAGTCAGATCTGCTCACACAGCTGCACTGTGACACTGCTCAGCTACAGGTGTTTCTGACGCACCTTCATCATAGCATAAACACAAGCAAGCTGCATGTTTTGAATCAGCCCTGTCATTTCACTGGCTAGCTCTAGCTGTGTAGCTAGTAGTTTGATTAGCTGATACTCTTACAGAAGCATGATAAGTTGAAAATTCCAACCAAATACAAAATAATTATTGGAAGAAAATGCTGCCACACACAGAACCAACAATCCAGTTCAGCAACACTTGGCAACAAAGCGAGTGGAGTGATGCTGAGGATGCTTCTAGAGCTTATATATGAAGAGGGGTCATACTAACAATTTTAATGCAACAGTGAGTTTACACCCACAAATCTATCGTTGCGTAGTACACAGCAAGTATCTGAATGGTGTGCACAAGAAAAACTGAAAATTGACACACTCAAGGCAAGGCAAGTTTATTTGTATATCACATTTCATACACAAAGGCAAAGTGCTCCCTCACTGAGTGGTCTCCTTCCTGTTGATGTAGAGGAAGTGGAAGGATACTACATTGCTTTATTTTCAGCTACAAAGAGGATGGTGGTCCATCTTCAGCTCCAACGATGCTGCAGTTTGAATCTCTCATAAAGAATGATTACACGAATACCTTTTGTTGTTCTTGTTCTTTTACACTTAACAGTGGATCACACTATTTTATTATCTCATTTAGAGCATTGTGTAGGCATTCATGGCACAGCTCTAGAGTGGTTTAGATCATACCTGGCTCAGAGGTCTTTCTGCATCGGTCTAAACAAATTCACGTCCTAATCTTCATCTGTGGTGTCCCGCAGGGCTCAATACTTGGGCCTCTTCTACTTTCATTATACTTGCTGCCTCTTGGCTTCATTTTCAGAAAGTATAACTTTTCATTGCTATGCAGACCACTCTCAGGTCTATGTGCCCCCAACACAGGAGAATGCCCAATCCACTCAAGCATTAAAAAAATGCCTCGAGGAATTAAAAGCCTGGTTGGCTCTAAACTTCTTAGTTTTTGATAGACAGAAGTGTACAGTAGTAGACTTGTACAGTAGCATGAAAATGTACAGAAAATGAACAGTATGTGAAGCCTACTGTTAAGTTTAGACTGGACAGTAATATCAGTGCAGTGGTAAATCTAGCTTCTTTCAATTCAATTCAATTCAATTTATTTATATAGCGCCTATTTACGACAAGTCATCTCTAGGCGCTTGAGAAACCC
>JBAMYA010000009.1:8190883-8210892 GCA_037176975.1 Arrhamphus sclerolepis
ATTATAAACAATTTGGGACCCAAGACTGACCCCTGAGGAACCCCACAAACAATGTCCAAACATCCAGAACAAACATCTCCCATCTTCACATACTGCTGTCTGCCTTTCAAATAACTTTGAGCCCTGTCTAGTGCTACTCCCCTCATCCCATAGCATTCAAGTTTTTATATTAATAAATTATGACTGTGTCAAATGCCTTGTTGATGTCCAAAAACCCTGCAACAGTGTTACGATCTGTGGCAGTAGTTAATTCCTCTGCAGCTTCAGCGTGCATTGTTGATCTTCCTGATCTGAAGCCGTACTGACTTTCACTGATTCATTTATGTTTATCTAAGAATGTTTCCAGTCTGTTATTAAATAATTTTTCTAATATTTTAGAGAATTGTGGCAGCAGAGAGACAGGTCGATTTTGTTTTTATATAATGGTAATATTAATTACCAGTTATGTCATCGAAGTCTATAGGCGCTGCAATCAAATGAGCCATAGCGAGGAAAAAGAAGAGTGAGTGCAGATGGATGCCAGACGAGACCTAAAATTTAATCGTGGTGTGGGGCGAGCCACATAATGAAACGGTAAAATGGTCACTTGAATGAACTTACTGTCGTGGTAACAGGAAACAACAGTAACCGCCACTTTCGTTCTTGTAAGTGTAAGTAGTGATAGTTTTTCTTAACACATGCAGTCATCCATCTCACCATCGCTCTTCTTGAATTTTCTAAATTTTGTCCCAAACTATAACCTGTTATGTAATCCACTGCAGCTGCCATAATCACACTGGGAAAAATAAAGAAAAGGCGGCTAGAGGAAATAATAACTTTTTATCCATCACACAAATCACTGAGTTATTGAAATGTGCATTCACACAGGATTAAAATTATACCTGAAATAGGGTAGGCAATTTGGGGTGGAATTTTTACTTTACTAGACATGGTATATTGGATTAAAAATCACAAACGTCATCTGCAGTTATTGCATATTACCTCTGGTCCTTAGATAACACTAGTCCAGAGCCAATGGAGCGTTAGTCACATAATCTTATCTCAGTTATCATTCTCACTTATTCAAAACAAGCTAAACTTTTCACAAGAATGTATATGTCATCAAGTACCTGAAGACCAGATGATAGCCAGTACTCTACACAAAGATCACAGATGCTAGCTAACAGTTGGATGCAGTTGGAGTTTACAGTGTTCAAGCACGACCAAATCATGCTCATATCAGTATGAGATACTGAGCCACTGTTGATGTTTTATTGATGTGCATTTTAACGTTGTCGCAGACCAAGCATGCACATGACCAGCTGAAGCCTCCCTCCATGATTCCCACTACACCAAAAACTAAGAAGTTTCTCTTTCAACAAAGAGCTTAATGCACTGAGCTGTCTTACAAATCCCAAATCCCATGTCCTCCAAATCCCATGAATGTCTTTTGCAAAAACACAGAACTTTCTTTTAGTGTCTGGATTCTAGAAACCACAAAACATCCCTGAAGGTCCTCCCTGTCCATCCACCTACACCAGAGCAGATTGTAGGTTGGTGGTTTTAATGGTTTAGCTGATCTGTGTGGATTTGAGTCTATAATGACTGGACAGTCAAAGAGTGATTAGGGCATGCAGCCATGAACGACTAAAACCTTCACAGCTGAGATTTCCATTTAATGACCTTGTCTACTGTACTTCTGCTAATGACTGAAAAGATACTAAACCTGCTGTAATTAATATATTTAAATATCATAAATAATATAAAATGACCTTGATAAATGTGATAAGACCTGGAAATAGAAACATACTAAATATTCTCTTTGTATTCATTAATGACTCGTATTGATGACTGATTGATGTGTGTGTGGTTGTTGACAGATTACAGAAATAACAGTGTTTTTTTTTTTTTTTTTTTTCCCCCAGTGCTGCGAACATCACGTTCTAATAACTGTCATATTCCTGGGTCTTTGGTGGCTCAGAGGCCACATACAATTTTCACCCCCATGCTCATATTCTGGAATTGGATTGCAATTGGTCTTTGTGACCACATGTGTGCATGTGTCATGTGCGCACATGCAGTACATGAATTTGATGGCAAAATGGCATCACACCAGGACATGATCGACAGCAAACTGTGATAATAAGTGCCAACAGATCTGTGTATAAACAAGTACCGACTCAATTATTTCATCCCAGCTGGAATAAAATCCACAAACACACTCATTCTGCTGATTTTCTGTTGGGAAATGACTCCGGGGCAGTACTGTGAGAGGTGGATAACCTGCATTTGTATGCTTTCCTCATGCATGTTCTCTCTTTCAATTTAGCAAGAGTCAATTTGAATTATGACTTGGAGTTTCAGACTCTATTTAATAAGTGCAGGGTGGGAGTTATTGGTGGTGGATGTCGGAAGGGGCAAGCGGGAAGATCATTGATGTCTCTGACAATAATGCCTGATTTGATTTGGTTGAAATTGCCCCTAATGCAAAAAAAATAAAAACTGACACCTCTCTGTTTTGTTTTTGTCTGCGGGCTCAGTTGCTTCATTTCCTGATAGAAGAATTTAGCTTTATGATTGGATGTCCTCAAGTGGCACAGTGGAGTCATGGAGGCGAGTAAACAATGAGACAAGTAGGAGCTTTTCAGGACAAAGAAAGTGGCACAAAATCGTACCATAAAAATAATATGGGAATAAATAAACCTGTTAATACAAATCAAGTTTTAAATCTTGTTGAGTTCCAGATAATTTTGTGCGTTGGCGCGTTATGAAAAATAATTTTGTTGAGGATCTCTCCCTTGGGTCATTTCAATATGAAGAGCATCTTGGCGTTTCAGGGAATCAAATTGTATTGTTTGTTTATGTTCTTTTGTATGTTTGTTTTTCTGACAGAACAAAACTGAAGTAAGAGAAAGAAAAAAAAAACATTTTAGATTAACTGATTTTTGCCCCAAAATGTCAAATTTAAGCTTTTAAATTTGAATCTAAATTGAATCTTGATTCAATTTGTTGAATCCTGGTTAGCATAAATATTTAACCAGCGGATTACAAAAAGCACACGCGAGGAAAGAAATGACAACTTCCCTCTATTTGTACTTGATTTCTTCACCAAAGCAGGAGAGAAATCTTACAGTTTTTAGCTCAGGGGGTCCACCTATTAGAGCTTGGAGATTCATCAAATTTAATCAAAAGTAATATTCAGAACCAATAACCAACGCAGTCTTTCTCACTTATTCCACATCTTTGAAATACTCATTAAATGACGGTCTATAGTTAAACCCTGTGGGCTTCCTTTGATCTGTTTCTAAATAAAAGATGTGCACTCTTTTGTCCAAGAAATATTCCAGTTTTAATAGTTGATTATTGCAGCAAAAGCATTGTCAGTGATCTGTAAGGGCAAAAACAATTCATCATGATATTGATTTGAGTACATATCACCCAGCCACACCCCCTATAGGCATGGAGGTGGAACTGTCTGTCCAACAATGTCCAAATTTTGCATGTGCTAATATATTTTTGAGTCCCTTTCAAATGGAAATAAAGTTAATATTTCAATATTAAAACAACAAAAAAATATGATTTAAAGGTGTCCATTCAAATGTGTACAATCTGGGTTGCCATATTCCTTCTGTCATGTCACCTACAAAAATTTCATTTTGAGATTCAGCTGTACGTACGCATCAATAGGTAATCTCCCTCGTAGAGTAAGAGTTATGAATAATGCAAGTGGCCGTAGAGCTGTGGCTTTTCAGAAATGGAATACCACACGGAGACAGGCAGCGCGCGTCTTACCAAATTAACACTGGCAGGACACTTTTTATGTCAAAGGCACTTGAGATATTTAATCTCTGTGTCTTTCAGAACAATTATTCAGCCTGAGAAACAATCAAATTAAAGCCTTCACTTCTGAAATGAAATTCATCTTGATGCAGAAAGGGTTATCTCATGTTGGAGTGATAGACCTGCTCTGTCTTTTAATGTTTGGAAGGGAAATAGGACACATCAACCAAGGAGAGATTGGCTGCGGCACTACTCTCAAAATAGCTGAGAGAAATTTAACAGGGAAAGTGAAGCATTCATCTCCTTGATTTCTCCAGTAAGATACTAATACAGGAAGGCAGGGAAGGAAATTCAGAGCATGTCATGAATCCTCTGGGCTGTCTTTTTTTCTTTTTTTTTTAAGTACACCCCTGCAAAGTGAGCTAAGAAAGGCACAACTTCACTACTAATATACCTAAACTGACTCATAGCAAGCCTACTGTTTCATTAAAAACCCAAAATGATGCCAGAGTAGAAGAGTTTATATCAGGAGCTTATCAGATTGTTGCACTGTATAGTATATATTGAAATAAAGAAAATCAGGAAAGGGAATACGGATACAGGGAAGTGAGGCAGAGAGAATGGGGGAGAGACACAACAAAGGGCAGGAGTCGAACCCACGACTCCTGCAGGAGGACTGAGCCCCGTACATGCAGCGGCACGAAAAGGACATTTTTAGCCAATCTAAGGTAGTCACTCATGCATTCAGCTGCTCGAGGGTCATTTCCTGTTACTTATTGACAAAAACCTCATTACTGTACACACATGGATTTTAAAAGTAGACCCAATGAACTTTCCATCCAACCATGTGCACCACCTCAGGCACGTTGCCATGGAGAACGATGCAGGTGACTTGAAATGTGCATCACCGTGCTAATGGTGATTTAGGTGGCGGATTAGGTCGGCATGTACTGGAGGTGGAGACTAAAGTCTAAATTATCAAAATCAGTAGTCACATCATTCAGAAATGAAGAGGTAAAAAAACTGTCATTCAACAGCAACACAAAGCAATCAAGTCAATGGGTTTTCAATATATGTATACACACACACACACACACACACACCATCACTTAGTTTTTTTGTTCCAAGAAAAAAAAATCCAAACTAAAATGAAAAAGGAAAAGAGAAAAAAAAGCACAATGATAATAATAATATTTTGGTGTTTTCTTTAAAATAATAATAGTGTATAGATATTATTCACCCTGTTCTTTTGAGTATGATGATGAAGTCCGAGTCAGAATAAGACTGTTGAAGTAAAAACACAAGAACTGACGTTTTCTAAATGTGCCTGAATACTGGTCTCATTGAAGTTTTAGTTAGACTTGCTGATTCTGGTGTATTTTTATATACATTTTACAGCTAAAAATAGGTCCTACGATTTGCTGTAACTGTGTGAAATCTCAGCAGTTTTACTTCCATACATTGTGTGCACATAAGTGCTTTAAGCAAACAAGATGCAGCTGAAGCATTTAAAAAAAAAAAAAAAAAAAAAGCTGACAAAGACACCCAACCCAGATACGCCAGCTTCATAAGTAGTCAGGTGATGCACTGTACAGATTCAGGACACGCTGAAAATCCAACATAACCACTTGTTAAAATGGTTGATCTCCTTTCCATAGTATCAGCTGTAGCCTGGTAAAACCTGCTTAAATTCTTAAGATTTTCTAAAATACATGTAAGCTCTGTCATTGCTGAATGACATGATGACTAAAAGTAAATCTTTTACCTGCCCTTTCACGTCACAGCTTCCGTTTGCTGTCATTATTCAATGGATGTTTGTGGTCCCTGCAGCAAGCTTCCAGTTTAATTCATTCCACAAGATTCATAATATCTCGGGTAGGAAGATCTCATCATCATAAAAAATTACACTCTGGTTTTCACCCTCCATTCTGGGTGGAGGGTCTATTTCCAGAGGGCTCCCACAAGACAGTTGGGAGTTTTAATGAGTTTAAATCCCAGAACAAGAAGAAAGACTTCATGATTCAGCTCCTAGGCTGCAAAACTGAAGCAGCCGGTGCTTCAGAGCAGAACCACACTTCATTTATATGTACAGTGCTGTTTGGGGGTAATAACCTTTGGTCAAGTGCTTGACAAGACAGTTTTGACAAATGTGAGGTGGAAACTTCAAGGTTCAGGGGCCTTACGAGTATGTTAGCTCCTAAATGACTAGAGTATAAGAAAGCAATGAATATGTCAGTCATAATTTCAAGATTGCAAACATTTTCATTTCAGAGCAACTCAAGTTTTTCAAATTTATCTCCAGAAGCCTGGCACTTTTGAAAATCTGGAGAATGCTGAAAACACATCATGCATAAGGTCTCCTTCAGCTTCTGCAGTTGGTTAGATGGCTGCAAAGTGGATTCAAGCTGCCAGTGTGCCTTCAAAAACATTTTGATAAGCCATTCATCAGCGGCTTTAATACGTGAAAAACCTTTTTACCACAGACAGTCAGACTTCATGGTTCTTTGTAGTCTTTGGTTCCTTACATCACACTCAGATTACTAATGTCAAATCTGGCTCCTTTTGTGGATTTATGTGCTTCTGGATCAGTCACCACTCAGACTCAGAGCTGACAAGTCTTTGGGATCCAGTGAAACACGAGCTCACTGTCTCTACAAATGAATACACACTGAGCTGGTAACTGACAAACAACAGCAGAGCGCGTAATAAAGCCTTGTGTCATTGTTTTCAATAGCTCATAAAAAAAGGATTGATGTGGTTTTGCCTTCTTTTCAAATGAAAACATGGAGACAAACTTTTATATTGTCAAAACATTTGAGAGATATCATTCATTTTATTTAAACAGACGTTCTGATGTATGTAATAGATGTACATAACTGAAAATGGAAAATCTGAGTATATGGCAGTAAAAGGAGGCACAGTCACAGGGGGAGCTAGACTCTTTGTGACTTTTTCATCTACAGATTGGTAGAATGAAAGCTCCAACTCCACAGACATAAATAAAGTAGCAGATGCTGTGGAAAATAGTGAATAAAACAATCGTCCGTTTTAAATGATTTGTATGTTCCACACAACTCTTAGATTTGATTCCTTTGAGTTTCGGATTCAGGACTCCTGAGTCTGTGAAGAGACCTGGGTGACTGAAGTGGATCTTCAGGGTCTTGTCCATCACTGATTCACATGTCATGTGGCATAAAATACAGTCTGACTGTTTAACAAAATTAGTGTTATTCCGTTTTAAATATAGTTACGGTATCTTTTTGTTGTTGCTGGCAGCTGTCAGATGTTCATCAGACTGATTTGTCTCTTGGTGTTTCCACATGAATCAGGCCTCATCATGCTTGCTCTGGTGTTCTGGTTCTTCCTGGTGCTTCCTCCCACAGTCCAAAACACATTTCCAGGTTCATTTCCTCCCATGTTAACTGCAGGTAGGAGGCAGGTAGCGTGTGCGTGGTTGTTTTTTCTACAGGTGATGGATTGGCGTGTGACCCCTGCTTTTCGCCTGAGGAGAGCTGGGTCAGGCTCCGGTAGATCCCCGGGACCCTGAATATGACTGTGTGGGTATCAGTGATCTATGGATGGAACAGCTGATGCAGATAAACTGGCGGAGCAACGCTGTCACCCTCTAGTTGAGACAAAGTGACAAAGTGATAAAGTCGATAAATGTCTGGAGCCAAAAGTGATTTGCTGTAAATATATCTAATACAGGAAACTACTATAAAATGTCTGAGGTTTGAATTGTTCTAGATGATGAAAATTCTGTCTCCCATGGCTCATTCTGAGTAGCTGTTACTCTATTTCTCACTGATACTTCAAACCGAGAGTGACTGCTACTACTAATTCACTGACTCTCCAGAAGTACGTCACAAAACGCCCTTAAAAAAAAAAAAAAAATAGACAAAGGAGAATTAAAAAAAAGACCTAATACCCAGTTAACCCAGTGCTAAGTGAGGCAGTCATTGTTCAGGTGATTGATTGAGGTGTTTGATTTCCACTTGATGTTGATTACTAGTTTAATCCTCAGCTCCTCGATGTATGAAAGTGTCCTTGGGAACAGACAAAAGCTTTGAGGACAGATTTCTTAACAGGGACACCAAAAGATCTCACAGAACTTGAGCCTGTAACTATTTTGGCTGCAGCTGGACATAAGGGAATGAAAAAAACCAAATCTTTCTGGCTTCTTCAAAGCTCGTGTGTGCGTTACATATCTATGAACAGGAACTCCCATTGTGCTATAACCTCAAGCATGTGACTGAATATTAAAAATGAGAGAAAAAAAGGGGGTTTTGAGGGTAGAATGGATTTTGTAGAATATTAAATGCAGAATGGAATAAAAAAAATGATCCAACATTTCTGTATAAGGTGAACACTAAACTTACATATCTATCTTTTAAGCAGCTGCTAAAGTTACTGTACTTGCAAAAATGCAATCTTTTTTTTTCTCCTATGTTGTAGCAACCATGTTCCCCTGAGCATGATAACATAAGAAAAACACTTTCAGTAAGGTGGATGAAAATATCTCCCCTCTTCTTGTGCATGTAAGGCTCATTTCCATAGAGGATTGCTTGTGTGCAGTGAAGCACGATTTTCATGGAGAAGCCTGAAGGTTGTGTGTGCCCCCAACAACCCAACTCCAGAAATAGCCAGAAATCATAAGTGGGCCACTTCTTATTAATAGGTGAGACTGTACCTGATTCAGGTGAAGCTGCTCATTATAAAGTTTCAGCTCTATTCACTTGCAACAACACAAACTTCTCATCATGAGTCAAAGCTCAGGAGAAAACGTCTTGTGGTGAAGATGGAGGGAGAGTGCAGAAGTGTGCACAGCAATTATCACTTTTTTTGTGTGTTTCCTGAACACTTCATTGTTCTTCCTTTCTTTTTCAAGAACTTTGTTGAGTGCTTGGCTTTTTTTTATTCATTGTGGTCTCGATTAGGATAAAACACTCGGATGGGTACTATAGTACAGAAGCATGACTCTTAAGTATCTTTACTGTTGAACTGATAAATTCTTCTTCATGTGGAGCCATAAATATAACCACCAGGCTCTAAAATTAACTGGGAAGCATCTTTCACCTCTTAACGGTTGGTAGGGAGGATGGTGCAACAACTCTTGGAGAGTTTTGATCATCCACAATGTGATATGAGACAAGACAAGCATGTTGGTGAAATGTGACTCGATTGGATTTCACAAAAGTAGACCTGGTTTCTGCAGCTGTGGAGCAGCGATGACTAGATATTCAAAAGACATTATAGTGACATATGAAATGTAATATTTCAAGAAAAAATAATCCTACCACAATTGAAAGACAAGGCCTGTTTTTTTTTTTTTCTTTAAATTCTGAACACTAAACAGTGTTTAAGTTAAATGTGGTCATTATCATGTAATATCACCACACATGGAATCATTCGACCTTTACTGTTGCAGCGGAGGACCAAAACTGCTTTCAATTGCACTATTAATTCAAGAGCACAAGAGTGAACGACTGATGGATTCAGGCGCATTTAAAACGCCTAAAGCCTACACTCGCTGGGTAACAGGCCACCAAACTCTCATAATGATTACTTAGAGAACGTCTGTAAGATGATGGACGTAGTCGCAAACACAAATTTTGAAGTATATTTATGAGGTGACATGAACATTGATTGGCGCTTAAACTGTCCAATGAAATCAAAGCTGCTGATCCAGAAATTTTCTGAAATGTTTGTGTTTTAGCTGAAAATCATCAGCTTGTTCGTGTTAGTTTAGCATCTGAAAATGTTTCCTGGATTTGATTTTGACTTTGTAAAGAACTGTGAAGGAATGCACATGATGTAAACTGACCCCAGGAAGAGTAGCTGAAGCAGCACGCAGCTGATGCTGATGGCGATCTTAATAAACATACACATAAACTGTGAAAGCCCTTTCACAGTTTAACTACGCTTGCTAGCACGCGTTCTTCACACATCAGGTACAAGTATTCACAGGATGAAACTGAATAAATGCTGGTAAGCCTATCAAAACTTAAAATTAAATAACACAGAACATGTTTAAGTAACCCCCTTTTTTTTCTTTTCCCACCATTTTTTCCTTTCGTTTCAAAACAAGCTTGTTGTTTTTATCCCTTCATCACAAATAAAAGTTCTTGTCATAAATTCTCAAAATGATTTTTAAAGCACAGTGCCCCAGATATAGAAGTCATGCACCACTCAGGTGGAATTTAATCGTTGAGTCAAAATCCTGTCGCTACGGCTGCGTCAGCATGATTAAACATTTTGCTTCTGTCCATTCCGTTACGTTTAAAGATTTTAGAGCTCATTTAGAATTATAGTTCTTATGGATAGTTTTCACCATTTTTTTTTTTTTCAATCAATGTTCGTGATCCAGTTACAGGATTTTGATGGATTCTGTATCAAAGGGGAACTCACAAATTTTCCAACTTCTTGCAAATTTCATGGCTGGAATATAAAACATTAAACTCAGCACTGGTGTCCATCATCAGCTCATTTCTTTCTTAGGTAAAGTAAATGCAGCGTAATATGGGATGACATCTACTGTTCTGGCACTTTTGAACATATGATAAGATGAGTTGCCATAATAATAAAAAAAAGGGGTTTGCACGTGACAGCAGCTGATTATAACAGGTATAAAACCCTAATTGCAGATAATCTTAAGAGGAGAGGCCATGGGTGTGGAGCAGGAGCATCATATTGTTCCTTTCTAATCATGTTTTTCTCTCTCTCAGTAATCACTGGGAATGTCAAATCTCTGATTGACAAGCATGTAGTGCAGCAGGAGCATTGCTTTCTTAAGACGGGCAGTACAGAAGGAAAACATCACACACCCCAACAGAAGTAGAGTAAGAGAGTCCTCCTTAGCAACAGATGTGCTCAGCACTCAAAGGCTCAAACCTTCAGTCATCCGCTTACATTCTGTGATGTCTTACAGCTTGTAATATCCAAGTGTAACTCTTCTACATCCTGCTTGGAGGAGCATCCAAGAGAAATTTCTGCATAGCTAAAGATTTTCCCTCTTTTTTTTTTTTTTGTCTGTTAAAAGCCAAATTCCCTATGTTTCAGCGGAACTCAGTGCCAGAGCTGCAGGTGCAATCAGCGCTGTGCTAAAACCTTTTAATTAACACCATCTATCATCATTAGTCAAACGGTCAGCCAGCAGTCTCACCGTTAACTCTTAGAGAGCGAAGCGAGGAGAAAAGTAAATGATGCAATGCGCTTCTTTGCTTTTCGCCATCAGCTCCCCTTTGCCGTGCTCAGTCACTGCAGCGCTGCTCCAGAAACACATCAGTCTGCATCAACCACCCTTAATCAGTCTGCAACTACTGGCTGTCATTCTGTAACTTGCTGATCTAAATACGGAGCCAAAACCAATGTCTACTGATGCATGTTATTGTGGTTTTGGATGTGACTTAAATTATTTGCATTTGACTTCTGCATGACAGTTGCATTATTTGTTTGCAACATTGTAGTTGTTGTAGTGAAAAAAAAAAAAGAAAAAAAAGAGAGATAGAAAGAAGGAATTAGGCCTTTCAGTGCCTGATTGTGCCTCATCTGCAGCCATTTTGTGGGCTGAGTCTTGTTAACACATTACATCCTCCTGTTTATGAGCAAAGTCTTGTTCAAAGTTTGTTCCTTCTTAAAGGGGAGTTTTTACTTGCCATGGCCACTGTTTTTGTACTTAATATTTAATCATATTTGCTCTGGTGTCATGCTCTGGGTCTCTGAAAATCTAGCTAAACAATTTGTATGGTAATAGATGCTATATAAATAAAGTTGAATAGAATTGAATCATTTACAGGGCTTTCTTAGCTGATTTGTTGTCATTGTACCATTCCATTAAAAAAAATAAATAAATAAATAAATATATATATATATATATATATATATTTATGTGTGTGTGTACATATGCATATATATATATATATATACACACACACATACACACACGACAGTGACTACCATTTTTTTCCTTTTGCATAACTCTTAAAAGTGTTAAAGATATGTTGAAAATGGGAAATACTACATTCATTTTATTTTGAAAAGCTGGCTCAGCTAAAGGAAAGATGCAGATGTTTTTTTTTTTTTTGTTTGTTTGTTTGTTTGTTGTTGTTCTGCATGGGGAACACTGTGGTCTGCAGTAAAAGTATTCAGATCATGTGAGGCTTCTTGGACTGGCTGTAAGACCGGACTGAACTGAGCCTGTAGGTACAAGAAAAAGAAAAAAAGAAAGTTAAGTGAGTGTCCCTGAAAATGACGAGGTTTCCAGCTTTCTCTTGACCTGTAATTTCTTTATACTTTCCTCTTCCAGCTCAGAAGTGTGCACTTAAAGTAACTCTCCCTGGCTTGTTCTGCTCTCATGACAGAATAATGTTTCCTGAGTGCAAGATGTATTGTGCAAATTGTCTGCAGTGACTGTGTGCGTGACTAGAGCGAGACTTTAATTGGTGCATTATGTGAGAGAGAACTTCCTAATGAAGCACAAGTATGACCGTATGCTCCCGAGGACATTTCTTCTGAGGGCAGCTTTGTCGTGCTTTGACCTAAATGGTTACAAATATCAGCTCCCCCTTGAAGATGAATATGCAATGCAACTAAAAACAAATTAAATCCCACTGCTGTCTTTAGTCTAGTGCAGTCTGAATGACCTTATTCATATTTACTGTGTATTATTAGAGGGAATAAACCTAATTCATGTTTCCAAGTGTTCTTGTAACGTTGTCAACAGCATAATTATGCTATTGTGTTGCTGATAATGGGAATATTGTGATTGGGGAAAAGGCTTTAGAAGAGCAAAATTGTTGGAAATTGAGACAACGATGCAATACAGTATATGTATGCCCCCCCCCCCCGATGCATGTTCAGCTCTCATGTGAGAGCAAAAGAGCCCTCAGGGGAAACCAGGCTTTTACTGCTGGTATTTGCTTCAATGCGTATGCATACACAAAACACTCATTTTGCCAACATATTAATGTAGATGAGCTTGAAACTATGTTTTATTTTTTTCTTCTGTTATTTGAACAATCTTGGCATATCATGGTGCTCTTTTGTTGCAGAAATGAGTGGTGATGAAATCATTGTTCGCAGCATGAGATGGATACGTTTTCCAGTGTCAGGATCTTTGACTTCATTCATTCAGAACTTAAATCTCTCAGGATTCTCTTTCTACTTGTTTGTGCATCTTGAGTGACTTCTGCTTGTACTTTTTGAGATCAGGAATGAGGAGTAGCCAAGAAAATTTGTTTATTTATTCATTTGATTTAAATACAGGAGCAACTCTTTGAGCCCATAATGCAAGAAATCCAAATCGCTCCCGAGTTGAAGAGGAAATGCTGTGGATGTAGAGCAGGAAGAGAAGGAGGAGGAGGTTTAAACCATTTTTTAAGCATCATACTGTGTAGTTTAATTGGGTGGAGGATCTCTGCACCCCAGATATTTTACTTTTAGTTATTTTAATTTTGTCTTTGGCTGTGTAATAGTGTGTATTCTGTGTATTGTGTAACGCATGCGTGACAATCTTCTCGCCTCCTACACGCTCATTGTTCAGGGGCAACTTATGAGCAAAGGATCTGTGAGGAGGTGGTCACAGGAAGCTCCAGAAACTCTGCAAAGCTGATTGAGGTTACAGACTACACTTTGAGAGCCACATGGAGATGGTATCACTCGACTGAGTGCGTAACATCCTACATTAACTCCTTAACTTTTCCGCCAGGACAGTGAGGTCCTTCCCCACTAATAAGCTCTGGATCACCAGTGACCTGAGGCAACTGTTTAACAGGGAGGAAGAGGCTTTCAGGGAGGGAGGGGGGCTCCCGAGGAGCATGCAGAAGTAGCTTAAAGTAAATCTAAAGCAGAGCAAGGAGGTGAGCCTGAAAGGAAAACCCAGAGAGTAAGCCAGGAAGCCTGGAAAGAGCCAATGAACTGAACATGTTTTTCAATAGGTTCAGCTTCTTCTGACCTAAGGCACCTTGACAGCTTACCTGCCGCACGTCTGCAGTCTTATCTTCAACCTCAGTCATGGAGGTAGCTTAGGACTTTCAGTGTTTGCAGCTAAAGGAATCCTAACCTGCATAAATCTGAGCTAAACTCTTCAGTTTTAGGGCAGTTTTATTTGCAGTCTTCTACTGGGACAGCAGGATCAGAGCTTGTGGCTGAACAAAACTGAAAAAAACAGCTGAATAATGCTGTCTCTATGTTGGAAAGTGCACTGAAAGTCCAAGGTTTGATATGCAATTTGTGCGCAAAGTTTGGATCAAAGACAACATTGATGAGGACCGGTGATTCCAGAAGTTTCTGAAGCCAGTGAGACATCATCTGCCTTTCACTGGCTACTTGCTATGCCACTAGCCTGACATTTACTCGCAAGTAAATTAAAAGACAGATGAATAAGCATTGATGTATTCTATTAATGTATTACACAAAAACTAAATGCATGGCTTGGGCATCTAACATCTCGGTACTATAACTAGCATTGCATAAACCACTCCCAAGCAAATATGAGTAGTTAAGTGGATTTGCTTCATGTAGCCTTCATTAAAACCAGTATTTCAAACATACAATACACAGCATAAAATATGTTGCTATAGATGACTAAACATACAATAAAGAGGAAAATCTAGTCAACAAAACTCCAAGGGTTAACCAGAAAAAGGGAAATAGATGGTTAAAGTGAAGCAATAAAAGGCTCAAGCATAACTTCAGAACAAAGGAAACTTCAACCTAATAGTCAAGAAGATTTAAAGAACATATATATTCATAGTTATGAAGTCATACTGTATGTGTGTCCTCAGTTTGACAGTTTTTCTCATATTTTTTTCTCTTGACTTTGGACAGTGTCATGACAAGAATCATAAGTATAAGTTTGCTGTCATTTCTTTTCTCCTTTCACTCACCTGTTAATGTATTCATGCTTTCAGGGAATTCAGCCACTGGAAGGTGAACAGCCTGGCGACAGAGAAGAGAGATTTCCTCAAAGCTCCATTGCCCTTAGCACCAGAGTTCCTACGCAACCTACGGTTACTGGGGCGACGGCCAACCCTGCAGCAAATCAACGAGAACCTTATTAAGAAATATGGGACTCACTTCTTAGTCTCTGCTACCCTGGGAGGTAAGGAAGGACGGCAGGTGATTGCCCTTTATTCCCGGGTTAGGAAGTGTTGGGACACGCCAAATATAGAAGAGTTACTTATCTCAGCCCTCCAAGGAGTTACATAGCCCGTGTTAACGTAGCAATACAGAATCATGTCTTGGGAAAACCAACAGGTGCCGAACCACACTGTGCACCTGCAGAATTCAGCATTCAGGATTGTTTTCCACTGTGATCATTTTCTATTCATTCTTCCCTCTGATGAACATTACACACAGCTGCGAGAGTCTGACAGAGCAATAGAGGGATTAAACTGTTGTATTTATTTGCATATGTCTTTCACACACGTCTCCCTCGGGAGAAGAGTAAGTCACATAACAGAATTGTCAGCAGTTCTGATTGCTTACACCTCACAAAAACAAGACTGATGGCAGTTTAATGCTCAGAGTGGATGCTTCCTTTAGATTGATAAACTGCAGAGTCTGGTCATCTCATTGCACTGCCAGGATGGTTTAACAGTTGCTTGTTTTATAATAGTCATTTAAAAAAAGAAAGTGCACTTTTTTTTTTTAATTTTATTCCTCTGTTTTAATGTAGCCTACACAACAGCACAACACATGATAAACTGTAGTGCAGGATGTCATTATCAATATTCATAAAACTAAGCCAAGCTGTGGAAGAAGTGGGTGATGAAACTAAATACAACCTTAATGCTTTCAAAGGAAGTGGAGCATTCACAGGTGCTGCTAATCAAACATACTTGATTAACTAATCAGTAGCAGGTGTAAGAGCCTCCACGCAAGCAAAGGGTTTTGGCAATTTGCTGCTCTGGAAAATTCAGGTGAGAGATAATGCAAATTCAAGGATGAAAGATCAGAAACTGTTGCTTATTCAGGAAAGGGTTATGCAACCATTTCCAGTTAAACTGAAATCCATCATAACACAGTAAAGAAGGTTTAGTGAAGTGGGAAAAGTTCCCTAGGTGTGGATATCCCAGCAAGCTCACACCAAAGTCACACTTTGCAATGCTTAGAGAAACTGTAGAAACCTCAGGAGCTGCATCTCAGGCAGAGGTTTCCTCTGTATGATTTTTACAAACCTATAAGATTAATTAAAGTCGCATTGCAAGATGGGAAATCGGTAGGCCGTGAATTTACAGCATGTTGCACAGAGTGCGACTGAACATGCACTGAATCGTGGCCACGACAGAAATAAATTCAGGCTCTAAATACAGCGTCATTGCGTCCTTAGCATCATTGCATCATGAGCAGGTTGTTAACGCTAATGCATGATGACTCGGTGTGTTGCCATAATGCTGTGCATGTACTAAAGAAAAAGAAATTAGGAAGAAATAAATGTTTTTCTTCTTTGAGTTGCAGTGGAATCATATGTTGAATCATGGCTACGACAGGAATAAATCTGAGTGTATTTTCACCCTCTAAACACAGCGTCATGTCATCAGTAGCAGGTACTGCAACCCAGAAAAATAACTGTCTTTCTTCTTTATTTGAGCTGCGAGTTTCTTCGTTGTATCTGGCGCTGTTGTTGCTAGGCTACTGTGCTGTGTAGAGATGCTGATGTTTACGTTATTTCCTGGTGCACTCCTATTGGTCGGTTAGCCGACAGAAATCGTAGAGGCCATCACACTCTGAGATGATTCCTCCAACTTTCTGACACGACTTTTTCGGTTGTGGCGCATCTTTGGTTGGAGACCATTCTCTCATCTTTGCTCCTGCCTCATTGTGAGATCTACCACCACCTTCTTTGAGCCGTGATGACCAGTTATCTGAAATGGTTCAGTGTGAACCCAGTGTTAGACCTCCAAACCTTTCCCAGCACATTAGTTGTTAGATTACATGGCAGTATAATTAGTAAAACAATGCACGTATGAAAAGTTCTGATTCCAAGAAAAGTAATATGCATATATATTATAGATTTGGGGGGTTAGGAATAGCATATTGACAATGTTATTCCAGTGGTTATAGTAAATAATATAATTAGGCTGATTTATATATAATAGCAATGTGATTTTAAGGGAGAGTCCTCAGACAGGAGTTTGAGTTTTATGTGGGAGATAGATGAGAGGAGTTGTGGATGTACGTTATGATTGCATGTACGTGCTAGAGATGGTGATGGGCGGGGCGGCAGGATCGCCGTCTGTAAGGAAGCCACTCAAATGCTGCGTGGAGAGCATGTGAGGGCTCCTGGATGAACTTGCCTGCTCACCTAGCCTGAGTGTCTGTTGGTCATGTCTCTGTGTAGGAGTTCTGACAGGAAGGCCAGTGATCTTAGAGCACACTGACGGTGCTCTGCAGCCACTTTCTGTTCTGGAGGCTGCTGGAGTGGAACCAGCAGGTTATGGAAAATGTGATGATGTTCTTTGTGAAGATAGTAATAGAATGACATCACTGATTCCAAAGGAACTGAGTTCCTTAAGGAGACATTACAGCTGCTGACACTTCCTGAGAGTGAGAGTTGCAGCAGGTGGTCAAAGTCGGTGCCCAAATATTTGTACCCCTCGTCAAGCTCCACTGGCTTCCTGTGGATGATGGTGATGACTGCAGCAACCAGATCCCTCTGCTTGTTGGAAAAGGTCACCGCCATCTCATAGGTTTTGCTCACGTTCAGTTCCAGGTGTGAGCTGCCACATCACTCCACAAACCCCTGTAGAACTGGTCCATGATGCTGCGAGAGGCCTAACAGCAGAGACATGAGCGCCCCGTGGTCACGGAGATAACCATAAACTATAGTATTCTAACATCAAATATAAGGCTGTCGATCTGAAAACTAAAGCTTGAAAATCTACAACTGAATTACTGAAGAAGAAAACAATCAAAATGTTCAATGGGCCCAGGTCCAGACCCCAATGTGATTGAAATGATGTAGATGGACCTTGAGAGAATGCTCATAACCGTCACTGAACTTAAAATGACTTTCTAAAGAATAGCAAGCAGTCGTGAAAAGAAAACTTGCATTCAACTGCTGAACTAAAAGAGTACTTTTCTCATTTTTGTACATTAGAGTTAAGGAGTGATTTACATGCATATGTACAAAATGAAATTAAGGGTAGTGACTAATTTCAAAGCCCTATAATGGACCTTATATTAAAACACAAGACATAATTTCATACTGAAAGTTCCTATAAATGGTCAAGCCTGCAATTTCATGAAGTAGTGGCCATGAACCTTTTACATTTAATTATGCAGATCATGAAGGACTGTTTCTGATGGATGATTTCTATAACATCTATTCTGAGTCTGTGTTTGCACCCACAGACACCCAGCTATTCTGCCGTATATCACTCGGCGTATACACCGGAGCATAAGTGAGGGAGATCAAGCAGAGACAAATGCTGTGTTAAAAGCAACGCTTAGACTCTATATGTAATTAGCAGCCTCGATTAAATGTACAGACCCAGTCTGCATGCTGATGAGACTGGAGCGGGGTGAGAACCCACGTTCCTGATAACTATCTGTTGTCCTCTTTTGCTCTACTCTTTTCACTCCAGTCTTGCCTGCTGTTTCACCAGCAGCATCAATCTGTAGAAGCTGCTTTGCTGAAGCAAATAAGTTGATTTTTATGTAGCTGTTAAGGCTCGAAATGGGAATATGAATGTTTATGAAACAAATTGCCTCGCACTGCAAGAATAGAGGATTCTGGAATGGTATTTCATCAGGATATTTTTACTTTTGTACACTCAGGAATAGCGTCTTTCTGATTCTGACTTAAAAATGTTTAACTTTCCTTGAGATTATAGCATCCACACATGATACGCGTCAGGATCATGTGGACCCAGGCCACCATGGCCCTAAATTTGTCAGAACCATGTCTGAGTCACAAATAAGTTGTACATTGATCGTGTGCACATTTTCACAGTTCACATGGACAAATCCATCTTCACTCTGAGCCCTTATCACAACACGACTTCTGTCAGTTGTTCCGAGGGAACATTGCTGTAAACTGTCTTTTAATTCTTTTAATGCTGTTGCTCAATGTTCTCCCCGTACAGGGAACGATGTTCCATGTGGTCATGCTAAAAATGCTAAAAATATTTTCAAAAATTATGTAAGATTTCAAAAATGTTCAAAACTGCTCAAGATGCCTTATCGACAGCTTCAGTTTATTAGCAGTAGCTTGTAATATGGTAAAATATCACTCTTTCGGAGTAGTTTGTAATGTTATGGGGCGTTAGTGATGAGATTTGCTCAGGAATCCTTAACTGCAGTTCTCATTCCCATTCAGTTCCCAAAATATATATACCCCCCCCCTTTGGGCTTGACTGTGTCACATGATCACTGCTCACTTGCTTAAAATACTGACTTCTTATCAGACTTAATGAGCAGTTCTCCACTTTATGCTGCTTTGAGACTAAATCAAGTGAGAAGTGTTGGATAATTCAGGAGGCAATTTGGATAGCTGCCAGGTAATACACAGAGCTGAGGCAGCCCTCACTTTTAAAAAAAGTGTGAAAGGTCAGCAGCCTACGGAGTACCTGGCACCCGTCAGCAGCCGCCCTCGGTGATGCTCGTTATTACTTACCTTAGGAGAAATATATTTAAAATCCTAAACATCGTGGCAATGTAAGAAATACCACAAGCTCATAAGGATTGAAGTAAGAAAAACAAACAAACAAAGGCTACGTTCACACTGCAGCCTGAAGTGACTCAAATCCGATTTTTTTCGCCTATATGTGACCTGTATCCGATCTTTTATTGACAGTATGAAAGACAGATCGGATTTTTTCAAATCCAACCCAGGCCGTTTGGATATGGAGTCCTAATCCCGGTACCTATCCGATCATTTTATATGCAACTTCAGTCTGAACTGGCAGGTCGCATTCATCCAACCTATCCGTCATCAACCCTGGCTGGGTCGGAGGCTCACGGAGTTTCTGGAGGGGGGTGGAGGTCTGCCACGATTGTCGGGAGGCGAGGGGTGTCGTGACCTAACCCCGACAGGAACCCCATCCTGGAACACGCATCGCAAATCCCGCCCAGATCCTCCCGCTGGGGTGGGACCCACCACCGCCAGAGACCACCGAATCCCGGATCGCGGACAGCACGGAGACCCCGACAGTCCACTGGCAGCCGCGTCCGACTCATGCGAGGATGGTGGGGGCTCGACGGATGATGGCGTCCCCCCCTCTGGCCCGACAGAAGCCGGGAAGGAG
>JBAMYA010000009.1:8216229-8233608 GCA_037176975.1 Arrhamphus sclerolepis
TCAACAGCCTGTGCCAACCTGTGCCAGATGGTTTGTTTCACAGAACCACCCAGAAAGTCCTCTGTAGAAACTGGAAGTCTTACTCAAAGCAGAGAGGAAAAAGAAAAGACAAAAGATAAAATAATATTTCCCATTATCGAAGGGAATCAAATGAATGAAGAAACAAACACTTGACCAACTGCTGAGACGAACAGTGTTGCACAGAGACAAGACTAGTTCCATCTTCAAACGCCACCATGATGGATTTGGCTTATTTTTATTTGCAGCCTGGCAACGACCCAGAGATGGTGTTGCATGCAGCCTGGGCAGTTGATTCAGCTGAACTCTCTTTACCTGAACTGGAACCAGCAGCCAGTAGTTCAGTATCAGGTAGACGTGGAGGCTTCTTCAAAGTAACTTCACCAACTGTACTTCACAAGCAGTGTAATCACTCACGGTTTCTTTCTTCCTTTATTATCTTAAATCCTCAGAGAGCCATTAGAATCCACAATGTATTTCTGCAGGCTTGTCTCTGTGTAACAAGATATTCCAATAAAAAAGGAAACAGGACCGTGGCTTTACTTTAGTGTGTACAATGAAGCAGTGCAGGAAGAGACTACTTCTGATGAACAATAATGCCATTTCCTCCCTGAACTCTTGGTATTTTTCCAACTTACTACTTCTCGATGTTGCTGTCGCTTGGAATCACCACTATCACCTCTGCTTTTTAACAAACCTGGTGTATTTATTGTGGTGCATAACAAGGATCACAGTGGCCACCGGCTTCGAAGCTCAGCAGTTCACCATCATGAGCTTTTAAACCCAAAAATTACGGGTGTGACTGAGAGCCATGGAAACCATTCCCACTGGATAGCTGCCTGTAAATCACAAAGTTACATTCGTCACCCTTTGTTATCTCTTTCACCCTGAAAAGAATACCTACCCACGCTGCAAAGCAGCGCTCCTTTGAATACGAAACTAAATGAAATGAAATTTAAAACGAAAAAAATCCAATCTAATCTAATTACTGAGTAGACTAAATCAGTTTGTGCAAACGTTGTCACAAAAACAAAAAAAAGATAAAAAGAAGTGCTAACATTGAAACTAGAATTAATTACAGGTAAAGAACAAACACACACACACAAAAGCTAAAAAACAGGTGAAATGGTCCAAAGTCAGAGACTTTGAAGCAATTCACTCAAAATAAACCTTTTGGGATAGCATTAATACTCATGCTAATGCTCTTAAAACAACAAGTATGGACATAACTGGCTTCACTGAGGAGGGCCATCTGTTGTGTAATTGTTGAACAAACAAAGAAACAAAAAGGCACTTATTCAACAAACTTGATGACAACGGATGCTGAGACCAAGCTGTGCACCAAATATTGTAAACTATGGCCTCCATATGCATAAAAAAAAGATACAATTAAACACACACACATATAACAAAATCTTTACAAAGTTTGATGTTAAATAACAAATATTCCATTTTTATCAAACTATTGCAGCTACTAAACTAGCACTGCTGGAAATGTAGAAAATCCAGTGATGTGCAAAGGTGCAAGAAAACCTCAGTTTTGTTCATTTTCATCAGGATTCATCCCTGGACAGAGAAACAAACATATCTTCCATCTAAAAATGGACTTTCAAACACCAGGCTGCTATTTAAAAATAATAATAAAAATGGTCTTAATCCCTGAAGATTTCCAAAGTAAAACATCCTGGTGATTTGGTTTCACTCCTTTCTCACAGACTGTCAGTTTTCTGTTAGTATGGATACGCGTTTATCCAGAACCCATAAAATCCAGTGTGGAGTTCCCCGAGGTTCAGTACCTCGAGGTGCTTTCTAAGTATGAGCCCTCGCTGACCCTTTTTTCCTCAGGTATCTTTTCTAAAGTCAGAGCTAAAACCTATGGCGAGGCCTCGTTTCATCATTACGGCCTCAGACTTTGGATCAGCCTGTCTGAAGACCTCAGAGACTGTTGGTGCTTTTAAAAAGAAGCTCCACGTCGGGAGCTGCACCTGTCCTGTGGCATCAACCTCGGTGATGGGGGGGGATTTCTCTTGAAATTTCTCTCATAATCTTGGGTGTGTAATGGCTTTTAAGATGTTTCTTTCATTCTTTTTTTTGTTTGTTTTAATTATTGTTTTTATTATGTAAAGCACTTTGTGTAACTTTTGTATGAAAAGCACTTTAAAAGACCCCCCAGGATCTTTTTCTTAATAGTTTCTCCTCAGTGTGGGTGTCTTGTATGCAGACCACCTGCTGCCTTACGATCCGTTACATGAACCACGAATCCAAGCGGAAGCGACTCTGAGTGAGATGCACGGACCTGTGTCCGTACATCCCTCTGGGCTTTGTGTCACTGCAGAACTATGTAAGAAGTGGGAGTGAAATGCATTATCTTTATCTCCAGCAATAAAGCGAAAGAACCTCTGTCCCATATAGAGCTTTGGCAGCAGTTCTGTGAGTGGGGAAAAAGATTTCAGTGACATCTGTGTAAAATCTGCTGTTTGACACTTGGAGAAGAAGCGGTTTGTGCGAGATGCTAAAGAGGCATGGCGTCTTTTCCACATCCTTGCAGTTGTTGATAAATCAGCAGGGAAACTCACAGAGACACCTAACGTCGATATAAAAGCTCATAATGTGACAAAAAGCCATTTTGAACAAATGTAATGCAATTCTTTTCCCCCTCACCAATATCCTATTGTATATGAGGTGGTTAAAAATATCACAGTAATAAGGGCTGTTTTCAAAACTGCACCCAGTCTGCATTCTTTCCTGGCTCTTTTAGTATTTATTATGCTACATTGGCCTATTGCATTATGGGATACATTATATGGAGTAGATTGTTCATTTGTACAGTGGACATTTTCAGGCAGGGATTCTTTTTTCTTTACATAGGCCCTACTGTAGATGTGCAGTTGTTTATATGCTGAAGTGGGAAAATACAGCAATAAATGTAGCAACTGTGGCAATGAAGAGAGATGTGAGACTGGGCGGACATAAAGATGGGGAAGCTGTAAAATTCTCCTCTGAGCTGGGTCTCTGCTGTGACAGTACCCTGCAAAGCTGAACTGCTCACTGAATAATATATTTTCACACAGGCAGCCCCGAACAAAGTGACAAAGGTTGTGTTATCTCAGTAGGTTGGGAGTCGAACGAGACACCCTAAGATCTACCCATAATAATATATATATATATATATATATATGTATATGTATATATATTTTTTTCTTTTTCTTTTTTTTTTTTCTCAGACTAAGTAAAATGTTGATGCAGAACCTGATGAATTTAACCTTTGGATGGATTTGAAAAGGATATGTGGCATGCGTTTTCATTATTTTTTCAAACTGAGACTCGCTGGCCTTGGCTCATTTTCTGGGAAGAACGCATTTTCATTGACTGCACTTTGTACACCTCCTCTACACATTTACATTACATCCAGAATGTTCAGGTCCACTGGCCTCGGGGCTTAAAAAGTGTGAAAATTATAGGTGTCTGCACCTGCTGTCAGTATGTAGGTGTAAGTTTTGTGTTTCTGTCCTGCCTGTCCTGCATAAGGTACCAGCTTTGTTGCAAAATTAAAGCACCAACACCATCTGCTCTCACTCCCCCACTCATTTTACCCTCTGTCTTGTGTGTAAACCAACATTTATCTCCTCGTACTCTATCCCAGCTGTAAAGTGGGGGTAGGACACAATAAATATAGCACTGTCAGTGTGGTGACCAAGATGGCCAGAAGATTCTCTGCTCAGAAGCCTTGGGATTTATTTTGGAAAAGAGTGACACTTTTGATGATGATGTAGAGGAAGGAGGTTTCAGAATGTGAAGATCACATTCCTGAAAATTCAGCATCTGACAGAAACTTTGAAGAAGAGGGTGAGATCGAGCATCACCTAGTCCCAGGACCAGCCCGTCAGCAGGCAGCCCCAGGATCAGAACAACCCTGCAGCTGCTGGAAAGTGAAGAATTGTGGAGAAATTGAAATGAGCCACTCGATGTCTGATAAGGATGCGACCAGGGCCAACACGGGTGGCAGTTATTCATATGCTAGACAACAAGTCTCGTTTTGAGCTTTTCATCCCAGATTCCATCCATGAAAGTATTCTAGATTGCAGTAATTTACAGTTAAGCCATGCTTTTGGAACGATGTAGACCAAATCCATTTGTATGCCTCCTTTGGGGTTTTATTTTCTGATGTTTTTAGGTCCAAACCTCTGTGGGATGCAGAAACTGACCTCTGGTGATGTTCTTTGACATGTTGAATGGAGCTGAGCTGCTGTCTAGACCACATAATGACTGTATGGGCTCAGCTTGTGTGTAAACTGACCTTGAATCGTTTGTAAATGTTCTGAATTTATTTCCATTCATATCTTGAATTTATTTTTTTATTACATTTTCATGAAAAACAAACACAAAAGGAGTCACACTCATACATGTCATCTAAAAGTTGAAGGGCAAATATTAACAATATATGCTGTTTATATCACTTGTATTTGAGATGAATTAAACATTTGTTGAATACTTAAATGTAAAATTGTATGATTGCGTTGAATTAAAAGCCTACTGGCTGACACAAATATGAGCACCACACAAGGGTTAAACAACACATCAAATCAACAGAAGAACATGAATTGTGTAAAACTTAGTTTATCATTATTTTCTGATGCCACAAACAGACATAGGAGGACATTTTTAAGTAGATACTTTTGGGATCATGATAAAATACGTACCACTGTGAGAGGTTTGGATAATCCACATTGTTGAGTGATCCTGAAAAAAACAAAATCTGGTCTCAGGACTTTGAAACAAATGCAGAAGTGGGGATGGCAGCGCACTGGCAGATTTTTATGTTGAAGTTCATCACAGGAAATACTAAAAGCCACGTGTGTGTTCAGCAGAGCACAGCTGAAAGCACTGAGGCTTTTTGTGGTGTCTATTGGAAAAAAGAAAAGAGTGAATGAAAACACGAAGAGGCCTCTAGAAAAAATAAAAAGTAAATAGAAGTTGGTTTACAAAATACAGTAAAGGGACATGGAATCCATCCACCCTTGAATGGATTACAAAGATGTGTTCATGATTTCTATAGCAACTAAAATGCCTTCTCAGCCCGGGAAGAATTTTTCAATACCTACAGCTAGACCGAAATAGATCCCATGGAGTTTTGTTTGTTTTTTAACTCTAAAAAGCTCTCATTTTCCAAAAACATCAGACTGCTGGATCAAAAACACATCCATCACCTTCACAGCCGCAACAATTTTGTGATTTTGTGAGCCTCAACAGCTTGCAAAATTATGGATGAAATGCAACAGATAAGTTCTGTGTCTGTCTGTTGTTTAAGACAAGCTTATCTGAAACTACATCTGTGCTTTAAACAACCCAAATTGGCCTCTTCCCCTCTCACTAATCTTCCTTTGCTCCTTGCCTGCTTATCTTTAGCTCCATCTCAAGCGATGTCTCTCTTTTCTGGAGATATTTGAAAGATATTTGAGATTTTTATCTTTTTTATTGCCTTGGAGGATAGTGTTCCTATCTTTTGATAAAAGCCGGAATCTTAATCCATGCAGAGTGTGAAGCAGTGAGTAACGTGGCTTTTCCTTTTCCTGACAGTTTGATTTAACTGAAGAATGCCTTTGCCAGTGAGCAATCTTTTCAAGTGCCATCAACAATAACAATGTATACATATATGTATATATGAAGACAATCAGGCAATCAAGAAAGTATTTCTCATATTGTTATTCAGTGTTTTGTTTTCTTTTTAATTCTTTCATGTGGCTTCAGTTTCTCTCTTTATGCTTGTTGTTATTATTACATCTGGTCTTTTGGTTTGTTCTCACTTTGGCATTCATCTACTGCATAACAAATGATGCTTATTGATACATACACATCTTCAAACATGTATGCGTGACAGTTACAGTGGATAAATTATCAACTGCCTTGAATGTTGTCAACTTGTTTATTCACTCCAAGAAGTGGAAAATAGCTCTGTAAATCTTTAATAGATTGATAGCCTCCTTGGCAATGTGTTAAAAACACGGCTGAGTTCTGCTTTTTTAGAGGTTTTCTCGGCTGTCAGCGGCCTCTGTCAAACCTGCCGTGAGCTGTGTATTCAGCTGCCAGAGACAGGAGCAAATATCCTCCTCATTCATCACCAGTGTGGTACTAAAACATATATACTGTATGTGTATAAAAGTAAATCAATCTGTTCTTCCACTGTTTCCTAGGTTACTGAAACAAGGACGGGCCCTCTCGGATGCAGTAACTATGACAGCTTGGATTCAGTTAGCTCGGTTTTGGTGCACAGCCCGGAAAATAAGATCCACCTAAAGGGTAAGGCCCAAAAACACAACCACGTATGTTCTGTAGCATGCGTTCACCTTTAATTCATGTACGCACACACACACAGCCTCATCCCTGGAGAAGAGATCCACTGGTCTGATCGGATACTTTTGTTTTTTTCCTTTTGGAAAGCACACACTCAAACAAACACACAGCCTCCACATCCATCCACCTGCCTGCCAAGCCTCTCACCTCCTGTGTGTAGTAGTTGGCCAGGATGACCCTTTACTTTACGCTGCAGTAGTTTATATGTCTGTTTCTGCCTGACTGGCTCCCAGTCTCGTGGGGAATCGGTTATCTTACCAGGCTGTAGATGGACCATGACAGGCCACATTGACCTTATTCTAGCTCCCTCCAACCACACCTGGAGAACTCCAGTGGTAACGCATGAACTGGCCTTCTTGTTTGATTGCACACATCATGAAATTATCAACAAATGATTTGAAGTTGGTGACATCAGTGGAATAACAAAACATTTCTTTCATGTCCATTAAGTCTGAAGGACAAATTATGTGAATAATGTAAAATAAGGGCAAAGTCTCACTGTATGAATAATTTATATTCCATTTGAAGACTTGAAAGCCTATTTAGTTTAATTAAATGTATTAGTATGGCATGAAGTAAGTAAGCAAATTCAATAAAAGTCCAATTTAATGAAGTCCAATTCAGTCAACTATTTTCTAATTCAATTTGTTATAATTCACATACAATTCAGAGCATTCCAATTTGCTGAGAGTGTATTCTTGCAATGGTAATTCTTAAGAACCAGGTTATCTAAGGAGACCAGTAGACCAGTCCTCACTTTCATTCATTCCCCGATCCTGAGCATTCATGGCCTTTCCCACCATGGGGTGGTGGGAAACGCAGTAGTGAAAAGATTCACTCCTACAGGAAGACATCTCCAGCAGAACCGTACTCAGTCAGGGCCACAGTCTCAAAAATCGGCCCACTCAGTTATTCATGGGGACAGACTGATGCCTGTCATCCTCTGTCCCTGGAAGCAGGTCTTTAAAGAGAAATGGTTCTTTTGTCATTAAGCCACACTGGCAGGGTAGGCCAATAACACTGCTTGGTATAGGCTGCCCCTCCATTGTTCTAGTTTCATATTTAACGCCCACATATTTAACAGTTAAACACATTATCTGCTGCTATAATAATGGGAGCAGTAATAGCCATTGAGAAAAAGCCTTTAGAGACTAATTGCTCATTTATGTGCACACAGAAGTGAAATAGTTCAAATAAACCATCGGAGGAACCTAAACTTAATAGTGAAAGAGAAAAAAAAAAAAATACACACACACACACACGAGTTGCTGTCTTGATGTCTACAATAAATATGATATATTGTATAACCTTTAGAAAGTGATGCATCAGTTTGTGGAACAGGAATAAGGTTTATGATGTAAATCATTTAAAATGTTGGTAAACCCAGCCTGTTTATTACTTTATCTCCCATTCAGTAAGCAGTATTACTATATTACTCCCATCCCTCAAAAGCCACTTCATAAATACACAGTGGTTGAAGCAAACAAGCTTATCAATATTTGTCCTTTGAGAGAAAAAGAATCCTTTTATGTCTGAGGCACTGTTCTAACATTTATGTTTTAGTAGCTGATTCTACTTCAGCCATGACGATTATTGAAAAGCTGATCACATCTTTCTTGATGATATTAAGGGCAATTAGACACAGTTTTACTAAACAAGGCAAATTAGCATAGGTTTTACAATTCTTAAACAGACCAGAGGCCTGTCTATTACCGCAGGCAAGGTCCTAAAATTACAGATCTATGAACACATTACCTCATACCAATAATGTCCCAAATAGAGTAGCAGGAGCAGCACAAGTTTGGATTCAGTTGACAATAAGCAGGTCTATTTAAGCACAGATCACAAGAGACTATTTAAACAAACTGCTCCTTGATCACCATAAGACATCACTATTAAGCAGGGGTGAAAGTAGTTTTAAATTCATCAATTTCAGTATGCTTTATTGGCATGAATGTAGGTTAACAATATTGCCAAAGCCATTACAAATGTACAAATAATGCATAAAGTCAGTCAAAAAAAGTATGAAAAAAACCCAAAATGCATACACACACACGCACGCGCGCGCGCACACACACACACACACACACACACACACACACACAAGTAGGTGGTACATCTCCATCAAAGTCTGTAGCAAAATAGCAAAGTCAAAACCCAAACAAATAAAGTTTGTGTAAAACGTCCCAGTGCATTAAATCAAACACACCGATCCCCATAGCAACTGCTGTGTTTCAGAAGTAGATGCACATGTGCACTCACGTACTGCTGACTGAAATCTCGGGTGGTTAGCTCATAGGGAGTTTCTGTTCCAAGCTTTTCTGTATTGTAAAAAACACGAAAAACAACTGCTTACTCTCTTACTCCTTTTAATTGGGACATTTTGCAACAAACGTACAGACATTAAACATGTACCACATGAAGGCTGGGCACTGAGGAGACCACTCCAAGGGAAGAGGGAGATGCAGAAGAGAGGGAGATGCCCGGCCAAGGCTCCATCCAGCATGAATTAAAACACAGCACAGACAGTTCAGAAACAATTCAGAATGAGCTAAAAGGAATTTTTAAAACGGACAAAGTAGTTTTCAAGACGGCATATTGCTAGCGGATCTATTTTATGACCCAGAGTGCAGCGCTGACTAGTTCCAGCTTACTTTCACCCCTGCTATTAAGTTTAATGATTTTCTTTTTGTTTGTTTTGTAATGTTTCATTTTTATGGTTCTTGTACACCACCACAGTGGATTTAAAATAATATATTGGTAAAGCAATCATATGATATGATGAAAGCCTGACCTGAGCCTCTTTTAGACCCACATCTAAACAGATGCAGGGTCTGAAAATGGACCTCCTCATTCAGGAGGTGGCACCAACTGTTGCTTCTCAAACTGCCTCCGCATGACATTTGGTTAATGCTACAGCCAATCAGAGCAATGAACAAGAAAACATATTCAGGGAGAGTGTTGTGGAGAACAGTTTGATGGAGAGAGACACCAGTATTATTAAACTGCAATCCATTTGTGGGTCCTTCTGCCTTCAGTTTTGTCTCTATTAACTGAAAATCATTCTTTGTTTGGTTGAAATTAGATCACTTTGGCATTGAAGAATAAATAAAAAAAAACAGATTGAGTTGCTTTCAAATGGTTTTGCTCATTGTCCATCTTTACCTTCAATTGCTGTGACTTCTTAAGCATTTGGCCAAATGTGAGCAAGGAATTCAGACCTGAGCACCTCAGAATTAATCTTGATGCCCTTACCAGCAGTCATATTATCAGCAAACAGCAGTGTGCCCATTCCACAGGCAGTCATGCATGCCCATGCTGTAACACCACCTCCACCACATTTGAGAACATGGTGTGGTGCTTTGCATTATGAACTTTTCTCTTCCCATAATTCTGATAGAAGTTTATCTTGGTTTCATCTGTATAAAGAATCTCATGTGAAAAACTAGTATGATTGTTTTCAATTCTAACGTTTTATGAGATAAGATTTATGAAGTCTTTGCTATTATATTTTTCTGAATTTATACATGAGGTACTTTGATACAACAGACCAGTCAGAGTGCCATTGCTTTACTGCAGGGGTGGGCACAGTTGTGCACAGTCGCATGATCAAAATGGTCAAAATGGCCAACAATTCATTTGACACATGGGGACAGTTTCCAGCCACCTGTAACATCTTTTAAGTTTACCATCACCTGAATCAATACCTGTGGCACAAATACTCAATGAAATTAAAATAACCCAACTTTTTTTTGTTTTGTTTTACATTGGTGCTTTCAGTTCTGCCATTAAAAAAAAAAAAAAAAACTGTTTTATTCCAGACCTGTCCTTAATAGAGAGTGTTTAAAAAAAAAGATCTATTTAAATTTAGACAACACACTGACCTGTACTTGCATAGAGTGGCAGTAGCGTAGCTTCAGTTTTCAATAGCCCTATGAATCACTACCAAAATATGATTATATATAGTTTTTTTTGTTATTTTTTCCTCATTTATGGAGGGTTTTGATGGTCTAGGGGTTGCATACGACTTGAGGCTGTATTTTGTCCAGGCATGCTTTAACAGATGGATGTAACATGTCTCATGTCTGTATTTAGTAAAATATTTTTTGCTTGAGGTAAGTGCCTGACAAAAGAAAATCTTTGTGACAAAGTCAGTTTTTATGAGATCAAATGTGGATGCCTCCACAGTCACTTGGATTTCAGAAGACTGGACAAACAGATCACAGTTTGAGAGACTGGTGGTCAGCAGCACAGGAGCACCACAGGGGACTGCACTTGAACCATTCTTCTTCACGCTGTACACCTCAGACTTCTAGTACAAGTTGGAGTCTCAGGAACAGAACAGAGTTTCTGTCTTGAGTTAGCTTGGGTCATTCACTGTTTGCAGCAAGACTTTGCATATCTCCTGTAAGTCTGTTGTGGAGAGTTCAATCTTATCTGCAGTCATTTGTTGGGGGAGCAGCGTCAGAGCCAGTGACTTAAAGAAACTGAACCCTCCTGCCTGCAGCTGTAAGCATCTACAATGAGTTATTAAACCATTGCCACGACTGCAGTATCCATGTTGGGTGAGGTTGTAGGACCTAGACGCAGGAGGCAGGCATAACCCAAACTTGATTTATTTTCAATAAAACAAGTGGCAAAAACCATGGGAACACCACACATTGACATGGGGACAAACCCATACAGAGCAGCACAGGGCAGACAAAGACAAGACCTTATATACACACAGGGGTGATGAGACACAGGTGAAACACATCAGGGAAACGCGGATCTGACAGAACATGACACAGACAGGACTTCAAACTAAAAGCAGAGAGTCAAGACAAAACCAGATCCCAACCAAAACTAAAATCCAAACATCAAATAAACTTTAAACCATGACAATCCATACGCGGATTAATTGAACTGAACTGAAATCCACTGGAGTGTCACAAGAATGCTGCATTAATGGAAAGATATAACTGAAGAAAATGTGAGATTTCCTTTTTATTTTTTTATTTTTTCATCCTTTTGTTGTCTGAGCAATACTACACAATACAAAAAGATTTGAAATACATTTTATATTAAACAAAATGATTAAAATATAAAAAGAGAAAATACCATGAACACCATCATCCTGTCTGTCCCGTAGAGGCTACCATAAAAGCGATAACCACTGGTTTTGACCTTAGACCCAGGGACCATTCTTACTAGTTTTTCTTTGACGCTGTATGTGATCCCAGGCCACATGTATCATTTATGTGATTGTGCTACTGTGTTACTGTGAGTTATGATTTGTCCAAAGCTGAATCACAACTGTTTTTTCCATTCCAAAGTCCTAATGCTATTGTGTTGTTGGAATACAGTCGACGTACACTGTTCTTTTGAAATAATGAGCATTATCAGCATGGGATCTGGCAGCAGCGAGGCATCAAACAAAAAAAATAAAATAAAATAAAAAAAACAGCCATTCTTTTCAGTGCCTTGTGCATAAGGCATTTTTAGGCATTTGTTTGGCATATTTTAGACTGTTACTACAAGAATATATAGATATTGTCCTATTCACATGTCCTTGAAAATGTGTGAGAAAACAAACAGCAACCACCTTATTTATTTATTTAATTCTAGAAGAAAGAAAATCTTCTAAAAGATGCTACAAACTGAAACATCTAGGTTTGTGCCTATCCCTTCTCATGCAAAGACCTTTTCTCCATCACACCTCCTCTAGGAAGTGAATAAAGCACTATAAATAAAACTTTGATTTGTCCCAATCATTTAAATGAAGAAAGCAGTTAAGAAATTGCTGTAAAGGCCTTCAAAGTTGGTGTTACTGGTGGATATTTCATTATCCAAATGGTGCAATGTATAATGTGTTTTATTTTGTGATGAGAACTATTGCAGCAGTGAGCGCTGGTAAAATTTCAGTCTAATTCAAGCCAATTAATTTGATGGCTTCCATTTCTGGCATTTGAGAACTTCGGTCCCGGGGGCCGAGTTGATAGGTCATGCAAGTTGTTTTTGCCTTTTGTACCATTAAGTCTGGTCTGGACTGAGGTCTCTTAAGGAATATTTATGACTGACACAGGATAGGAAGATGTCTTGAAGGTCCTTTAACTATTCCTAATACTAGGCAGACTTGACCAGGTCAGAACTGTGCTCCATTGAAGTACATGAATACTTCTCAGTAGTTTCTACAGTCCCTTCTCATAATTCTCTCCTTCCCATCAATCTGAACCTCACTAACTGCAAATTCTAAATGGGTTTAAAGTTATATGCATATTGCTAATAAAGAAATGCACTGCATAATGTTGTGGTAATAGGCTCTTGACTGCAGTACTCAGCTGCACACATTCCTTGAAAGCAGAAAACTTCACTTTATTTGTTATTCACCAAAAAGCTGCAGTTTCCCACAGTTCTTCCTCCTCATCTGATTGCTTTGGGGTTTGCCTGTGTTTTGCTGCAGCAAAGACCTCTGTGTTTGTCCCACCAGTGGCTGAAGTTTCCTCATCAGTAATGGCTGATGAAAACAGCCTGATAGCCTTGAGTAAGAGTATTGCTTTGAAGTGGAGTTGCCAAGTCATCTTTATTTTCATTCAGTGTTTTTGCAAATATTGCTTCCTCCAAAAAAAAAAAAAAAAAAAAAAAAAAAAAAAAAAAACTTCCATATTTTAAAACTCTACCCTCACCCACACTCTGTGAGCGGCCTTCAAGTTTGGGTCCTCTTCCAGAGGACTCTGGGCCTGGGGGCTTGGGGGCTCTATGGGACTGCACTGTGCTGGACAGAAATGTCTGAAGTTACTCCCAGAATCTGCTGCAACCACTCCACCGGTGGCTCAGTTAAAATAAATGAAGTTATGAAATTATCATTTGATCTTCACAAAAATAGGTGAGCACAGTCTGAGATGAATAAGAACACACACACACACCCTCGCATACATATGTGGTGACATATGGTTTTAATTTGTGTGAAAGTTGTAAGGTTATTCCTTGTTTTCACACACAGTTTTTGCATTTAGGTTTGATTTGTTTGTTAAGTCATGACAAAGTGTAACATGTAATGCGTTGCATTCACCTTTTTCTAAGACCTGACGAGAACCAGATTCTGTAATATTGTGTTCTGAAAGCCTGAAAGTGTGTAGTTTTCCTCTTCACATGATTTTATGTTTCATCCATTTATCTGTTTGCATAGATTGTGTACTTGATTGTGAGTGCATCAACAACAAGGCAATAATTAAGTTGAAGGGCAGTAACAATTGTCAGCATTGTGTGGGTAGAAAAGATGACTCAAAATATACCAAATAATGCATAAGTAGGCTTGCACACCAATTTGCTTATGTAATTTCCAATCTGAAAAGTGGAAAAAAGGGCAATCATACTCTCAGCACTATACCCATTGTCAGTAAGTACGCAGTGGAAAATATTCTGGAGAGCTCAAAGTTAACTGTTTGACTGGTGCTCATAAATAGACCATCAGATTTCCTGCAGTAACTCTGGTCCATATTTAAAGAAAATCAAAAAAAGTAGTTAATTTTGGCAAAACTGCACCGATGCAAACCCAGTCACAGTCACGTGTAAACTGCCTTAAGATGTGTTATAATGCACTTGTTACTACTCTCCAAGCAGCAGTGATTCCTCTGACTGCAAGGAGGAATCTAAATGCCATTTAAATGGACAAATATGTACAGTTGTGTTAACATTTCCTCAAATACAAATGTGTTAGAACACGTTTATCTCGAAGACGAGTTCATTCAGAAGCGTCAATTAGTCAGATTTCAAGAAGTCGTTTTCTGGTACGGTCTATGATCAATGCATTCAGTCGTAGAAGCTGAGCTTCCATTCACTTCAATGGGACTGAATGGAACAGTTTTTTCATTGCCTCAAAACTCAATGGTCATTGGATAAATGTCACAATTTCATCCTGCTCCCAGACGCTCAGCTTCACTGGGAGTGAAAGCAGCTGTGGGCTGGCCTGGATGCTGAGCATCTGCATGATGATTGCAGGATCAGTCGAAAAGCTGGATTCCTATTTTGATTGACAGCTATTTTGAGATATAAACCGTCACTTAAGCATTGGGAGCTCAGTCCCATCATGGGATTTTGCAAGTGAAGCCAACAACAAACTGCAACCCATTTCTTGGTATTTCCTTGGTATAATTACTGGACCATTTCCGTTGTTCATTTCATACACTGTAAATAAAACACACTCATAGTATTTCCTTGTTTCAGTTTAGCATAATTTCAGCATTTCATTGTTCAAGTTTAATATTGTTTTGTTAGTTCATTCACAGATCATTTTCTTGAAAAGTAACAGAGGGCAGAATTCACAGACATCCCAAATCTAGCAGAAGTTCCGGGAGTCTCCCACCGTCAGATAGCAGCTCCCTGATGCCCTCAAGTCAGATAAAATGTCCCGGAATCTAAAGGGAGCAGCCAAGAGCGCACCTAAACGCGTACGGAGGTGAGACAGACTTTTTTCACGTGTGGGAAGGAGAGGGGAGAGAGCGGCCGTACCACAGAACGCCATAAAAACAGTAAAAGCCTCGGCTCTAACTTTTCCGTCCTCCACTATCAAGCATCTTATCACTGAAGGAAAGGAGAGGGCAAAAAAACAAACAAACAAAACATTCACATTCATGTCTGAATTTCTGTATAAATAAACTGACAAATTTTGTGATGTAAGCCTATGTTTTTCAGCCCTGGTCCTCAAGGCCCACTGTCCTGCATGTTTGAGATGGTTCCTGCTCAAACACACCTGGCTCTAATTATTGGGTCATTGACTGACTTGTGTAGACCTTGAAGACCAGTTGATGGCCATCCAATCAAATGTGAGTGCGCGGGAAACATCTAAAACACGCAGGACAGTGAGCCCTGAAGACCAGGATCGAGAAACGCTGATGTAAGCCGACACTGAACTTCCCCTCTTTGAAATACCAGCCGCTACTGTTTGCAAGGTTGTGCCGGTAAAGCGGGTGGTGAGGCATATTCTCACACAAACCACAGTGTTTTCTGAGCCTAACAAAATGTTTTTAAACAGAATGAGTTTTATCTTAATCAAAAAGAAGGCCAGGGAACAAACTGATTTCTGACATAGAGCTCGCAAGGGATCTTAGCAGTGGACCTCAAGGCAAAACTAAGTGCAAAAACAGTGATATGACTCTGGAGTTGAACCTAGTTTTTCCAAGATGAATATTGTTCCACTTAATTTTCCAACATCCCTTCAGCCTTAAAACATATTTGAAATCATCCCTGGAGTTTGCAGAGTCATTACTGTATTCAACCTTTCAGACCGATTTGCTTTTGCACAAATTCATACTTGCTTTTGAGTTTAAATAATGAAAACAACTTTTTGGCTTCTGTCAAACCTGCCTGATCATGAATGTGGAAATTCATACCCTGGAATCCTAGTGAAGGTTATTTGGTGACTGAGGTGGTAATTGCTTCTTTTAAAAACGTTTTATCTGCTTGATAACATTTATTGGGATGTCTGAAGTGACTAATACATCAAAGTTGTGTTCAGTAGAACCTTGTCACTTTGTCTGGGAACAACTAGGGATTACAACATCTTATTTGGTGAGCCGCTCATATTCTTCAGAGATGTGTTATGTCACTAATTCTGAGTCAAATTATTGAACCAATCAGTCGTTTGGGCCACTCAAGTTCATCTTCACATCATGCTGCACTTGCTGCGCAGAAAGTCATTTCTTTAGAGGACCAGTGTGCATATACAAATTCTGCTTGTAAGAAAGAAAGAAGCTACATGTAGTATGCTTTTCTTTTGAAAAAATGCTTATACTGCTTAGTCAGTTGGGTACCTCTAAAAACTGAGCTATGTAGCCTAAAAAACTGATATCTTACAGTTTAAGTTGATATTGAACCTTTGAAAGTCAGGAGAACAATAATTTATGACCTTTAGGTCCTCTAGGCCAGTAAATTGAGCTGAAGACCAGGAAAAGATGTGGCGATGACTAATGAAAACAGAAAAAAAATCAACATGACTGTCCAGCTATTTTGTGACTTTTTTGACTCCTTTGCAATTACACCACTGAACACTAGATGGCAGTGCGGGTTCCTTTTCTGCAGAGCTGTACGTTTCAGTGCAGACTTTTCTTTTAACTTACAAAGTAGCTTAGACATCACAATGGAGCAAATAAATTATGTTTTACTTGAGCTGGTGCTGATAAATGGTGAACCTGCGACTATCAACCTGCCCCCCAGCCCACCCACCCACACGTCTACAGCCCTCAGCCTCCGAACTGGATCCTCTCGGGGCTGTGTGCTGAGACCCCTGCTCTTCAGCCTCCACACATGTGACTGTACTCCTGTACACTCGAGCAACGCTTAAACTTCCTAATAAGACCATTTCTGGGGGAGCTGAGTCACCGTGGAGCGGCTGTCTGAGTGGTGCAGTGACAACAACCTGCTCCTGAACACGTCTAAGACAAAGGAACGTGTCACAGAGTTCAGGAGGATAAAAAGGACTTCAACCCATTAACCATCAGTAGGGACTTAGTGGAGAGGGTCACAGACTTCCACTTCCTGGGAGTCCACCTTGAGGACCTGACCTGGGGGGCACACACCGAGGAGCTTGTTAAAAAGGCACAACAAAGAGTCTATTTCCTGAGGGTATTCAGGAAGAACAACATCTGCCAGAGACTGCTGCTGTCCTATCGCGGCTCCACAGACCCATCCTGACTGTGGCCTCTGTGTGTGGTTCACCTGCTGCACAGTGGCACCCAGGGCCCCCAGACTCACCTGCACCTGTATCACAATAAGAATAATCATCTGTAAAGCTTTAGCACATTTGATATGGAAAACACATTTTGACTTCAGCAATTCATATATTTTCAATGGAAAAATATGCAGGTTTATTTCATCCTGTTCTTTTTCAGTTGTGGGCTTTGTGTATTTACTATCTTACTCTAAATGATGATAAAACTAGCGGGTCACTTCTATCGTTTGGACATAGACAGTGGTTAAATTGGTACTAATGGTTGCTAGTTCCCAGCAGCTCACCTGCTCCTTCCACACTGA